>JAOXNG010000001.1:164490092-164507217 GCA_028566535.1 Scolopax minor | reverse complement strand
GACTGCCCTTTTTCTGGATGTTATGTAGAAATA
This sequence comes from Scolopax minor, assembly GCA_028566535.1. Lineage (NCBI taxonomy): Eukaryota > Metazoa > Chordata > Aves > Charadriiformes > Scolopacidae > Scolopax > Scolopax minor. The sequence goes on along the minus strand of JAOXNG010000001.1, from coordinate 164,507,184 downwards.
CACATTGATTATGTGCGAGTCAAGAACTGCAAGGTGAGATTTGTGACATTAGCACAAGGTAGTTGCTAAATTGGAGAAAGACAGCATAGTGATAAGACTTCATTCACTCAAATGCTCGCTGACTGTTTATTTTCCCATTACAGCTCGATACAGGTTTTGTGAGAAAGCTAACTGCTCGGGACAAGATAGCGTATGTGATTTGGCAGTAAATTAAAATTTGTTTGGCACCAAGCAGAACTTAGCACTTCAGGTTTACATGTGACAGAGAATGAGGCTGGAGCTATATAGTAGAAAATTAAAAAGTTATTCCTGTAAATTCACTGGGGCTTCAATTTTTATCTAAGTCCCATAAGGATTTACAACTCTGACCCCGGGTCCTAAAAATTTAGTAAGTTATACTTTAGTGAAAAAATAGAACGTTATAATAGAAGTATCTGTAAAACCTTAATAAAAGGCAGCTCTACCTGCTCTGCTCTTAATAGTAGTAATAAAATAGATGGCAGTAGAAGAAATGCGTTAATGTATGTTTGTAAGTCATATGTCTAAGACAAGGTTAGTGGGATAAGTTGCACATAGGTTTTTTTCCAGTGGGATTTACTGACTGTGAATATATGGCCATGCTGGAAAGAACAGATAAAAACTGTAGGAATGTGAATTATTTCCTTCCTCAGCTAAAATGTTCAAAAACTTAAGCTGTTAGAGATTTGTGAAAAAAACTAATACTTTATAAGGAGGCTTTTTTCCTACTTTTTTGACATATCTCTAATTTTGTTTACAAAAACATTGCAGGAAGCAGTTTCTGATGTTGGAAAACAAATACTTTGCTTATCTATGAATATATAATAAATAAACTATTGCAAAGTCATCCACAGTAATGTTATTTGATTGGAAACAGGTTTCAGGTTTTTATCTCTTATATTAGTCATACACATAAACTTGATTTTTAGTGATGATCGTGTAAATATAAACAAAGACAAATGGATCAAGAACACAAAGTTGATTTCAGAAGGCTCTCTATAACTTTGAATAACTTGGGCAAAAAGCATGTGCTTCTGGGGATGATCTGGTCTCCTGATACCTTTACTATTTCCTAAATAAGTAATAGAGAAGCTGTAATAGATTTATTATGCAAAACCTGTAACAAACCGTTACTGATGGTATGATTTGTGAGAGGGTTTATCAGTACTTTGCAGATTAAATTTTGTTACTAACAAAACTTTGGTTAGGTTCAAGGAAAAGTCTTCATTATATCTTTAATGGGGCAATGGAATATTGTGCTAAACTTACAATCAGTTATTACTATTATTTTGATGTGCAGAAACTACAGTGAGATGAGCATTTTCTATAATTGGGAAATTAAACAAGTTATTATTCTCTTTTTGAAGAAATTATTGTAATTGCAAGGCTGCTATTTCTATTAATTTTCAGTATATAAATTGGTTTTTCAAGATTTTGTTATTCTTCTACACCCTGAACCTGCCCTGTCTCCTGCTAAGCTTAATGAAGGGCCAAATGCATTTTGCCTATGTAGAAAATATCTCTTTTTATCCTTAAAAATAAATTTTCTTACAAAGCATATCAATCGTGCTATTATTCACACAGAACTCTTATAACTTTTTTGATGTGCTAACTATATTATTTTTGATGATTACTCTTATCCTAGCATGCCCATTTATTCTTTGAGTAACAGGCAAAAATATGCATACACTTATGCATTCACGATATTTGAAGGCTTCCGTTTCCTAGTGCAGGTATACATGGTTCCTTCTTATAATCTTTTTATAAGCTTTTATTTTAGTCAATGAGCAGTGTCATAATTATTATTAAGTAACAGGCAAAAAGCCCCATCAGTAAGACTTTCCTGCAGATGAGCCTCGTCTGCGTGTCGCTAATCTGCAAATCTGTGAAGAACAAGGAATGCTAATTTGCTCTGGTGTGCATCCTTGGTAACAATGGAAAAGTTTGTTATTACTGATTTAATTTCTGTTCTCTGTTGTCCTTTCCAAGATCACCCGGGTATTTCCCTTTAACCAGTGAGATGCTCTTGGCACTTCTTACTCTCTGTTATAGAGGCTTTTCATCTTCTGGGTCAGCCTTTTAAACAGCATTTCTTCTGAAGCGTTGGGCTGGTTTATGGTGTGTGGCCTGTTGGGGTGCACACCCTTGAAAATAGCTTGAAATTCACCTCAGCTCAGTGGCTGCTACTGAATGCAGAAGCTGGAGCTGGCTGAGTCAGATAGACTCTTCCTGTTGTTTTCCTCTGTTATTTACTGAAGGTAGCCAGTAAATGCAGCACTGCCTGCAGGTGCCTTCTGTATCTCTGTCCCTGCTGGTCACACAACCCACATAGAGCCATCTGCAACTGTGCTTCTCAATGACTTTACAGACCTTGCTGTACACCAACCAACATAATAAACCAACTAAGAGGACTGGTCATTTGGAGCGGTTTCATAACATCACGAAACTGTAATTTTTGAGAGGATGCTAGTGAAAGGAAACTATAATAGCTATGAGTTAGCTCTTTAAATGAATCTTTAGGCTAGACAAGGCTCCACTAACAAAGTTGAGTTCTGTTTAAAATACATTATTGTCATGAGGGGCAACTAAAATACATCTTAAAGTTGATTGACTTTAATACAGAACTGTAAACTTTAAAATCCTATAATAATACATGTACTGTGTACTAATCTGAATTGGATATGCAGTGCATGGCTTCCCTGGGATATTTCTTAGCATGAAATCATGTGCAGATTTTCTCTGTCTTAACTCCCCTATAATGTGGCTTGTAAGAAATGTATCCTGCTTCCTGACTTGGACTACGTAAAATTCATCAGGAGACAGAATATTTGATAATTTTAAATACTTACAAGATTTTTATTTAAAAAAAAAAAAAAAAAGAACAAAAGATCACTATTATTTGCTTTTTTTGTTAATACTTTGCTACTTAAACTACTCGCTGCCTCTGGGCCATTTCTAGTACAGTATCATTAACATTCTACACCAGTGAAAGTTTCAAGCCATCAGTAAGTATTAGTAAAAATTAAGGAGATTGTTTTGGCTTGGTTTTTTTATACTCCAAATATAGTTTCCCTTTGGGAATGGGTGAGGTTCAGGACAGGAATATTCAGCCTTTGATCAGTGAAATTCTTAGGCTCTGGTATGTCATAATTAATCAGAATTAGAATCATTTATTACCATTTGAAAAAACAGATACATTCACATTCACACTTTCCAAACACCAAATCCCCTTTCCTCCTGCTGTGGTCCTGGTATGAAGCGTCACAGCATTTTCAACGTTAAAAGCACAGCATTATTTATGTCTATAAAAGCTATTTTGGGTGATTTTTATAATGTTCTAATAAAAATTCCTGGATGTAACTCATTCCTATTTTCCAGGACAATATAATTTGATTTATAATACCAAATTGGCCATGATTTATAATGGTAGGACACACAAAGGCTAAAAAACTCAAAAATTTTAAATCAACAAAGTAGTTTATGTGTAAAATATATAACTTCCATAGTAATATACAGTAGTTTTATTGTGCCTAATTTGGAATGAACACAACCCTTCTATATCCCTCACACAATTAATTATCCAGGAGAACTGAAATCAAACCCCAAGCTTCAAGCATCAAATGCCACTACAGAGCTGGGATGAAGTGGTTTCGATATTTTAACTGTGTATCTCCATGATTCAGCATATAAACAATGGATTGATTTCACCAAACATAAACTATGGAAAAGATACCCACCTAGTATAGGACAGCTGTCCAGCTTTCCCACACCGGAAAAGCAGAGGCCCACAATGTCTGCACAGGGTGGGATGAATCATCCTCTGAAGGTCCTTTTTCCTCTCGGTTGCCTCAGCAGAAGGGCTGGATGACGGGCAGAAACCCAGGCTTCATCTTTATACTGCCGAATGGCAGCAGCACTTACTAGGTGTCTGTGGGCACAGGGATGCAGATGTTCACTCATGGATTCCATTCTCTTTTGAAAATGGAACATTTATAAACCAGTTTAGAATGCAAGCTCCGAGTGCTTATTCACAAACCAGTGAAAATTTAAGCAGGTTCATAATAGCAGTACATTAAAAGTACATAATCTGCATCTACTTCCCTTCAGTGCGTACTGCATTTCCTTAGTGGCATTTGAGTAACTTCTTTTTTCTTTTGTATGTTACTTGATTTTTTCTTAGGCCTGAGAGAATAAGTTATGAGGGGGACAGATGTTCTTTGCTGAGATTTCCAAGCTTAAAAATTTCCTGGAAAATGCCAAGCCATTGCATACACCTCAGTATCTATTCCAATACCTGTGCCCCTTCTGCCTCCATGGTCCTGAGTAATGCCATTTCATGTTGATCTACAACAAATGTTGTGGAATATACAACAGTGTGGTGAGTAGGACCAGAGAGGTCATTGTCCCCCTGTACTCCGCACTGGTGAGACCCTACCTTGAGTACTGTGTCCAGTTTTGGGCCCCCTACAAGTAAGACATTGAGGTGCTGGAGCGGGTCCAGAGAAGGGCAACAAAGCTGGTGAGGGCTCTGGAGCACAAGTCTTATGAGAAAAGGCTGAGGGCGCTGGGGTTGTTCATTCTGGGGAAGAGGAGACTGAGGGGAGACCTTATTGCTCTCTACAACTCCCTGAAAGGAGGCTGTAGAGAGGTGGGGGTCGGTCTCTTCTCCCAAGTCACAGATGATAGGACAAGGCTTCAAGTTGCACCAGAGGAAGTTCGGGTTAGAGGAGGTTAGGTATTAGGAAAAATTTCTTTACTGAAATGGTTGTCAGGCATTGGAATGGGCTGCCCAGGGAGTTGATATGGAGATATTCAAGAGACAAGTTGACATAGTGCTCAGGGATATGGACTAGTGTTGGTGTTGTTTTGGGTGTGGTGCGGGGTTTTTCTTTGTTTCTTTGTTTGTTGTTGGTTTTTTGGGTTTTTTCCATTGGTTAGACTAGATGATCTTGAAAGATCCCTTCCAATCTGGGTGATTCTGTGATTAATTTTTAAAAAAAGGATATTTTGTCTAGTTTGTGGGGTGAAAGGAGAAAAGCATATATTAATTCTCAACAAAAGTTTGTTTGCATTAATAAACTGAATTCTCAGGTAAGATTCACTGCATCTTGCAATATGAAACTATTCATATGGATATTGTCAAATCATACACCTTTTTGAGGATATTATGTGTTTGTTAACTCATTTCTTCCACTTTGAGACAATTCCACTTACTCTTCATTTACTATTTAAAAGAGAACACAAAATCTGCTGAAGTAATTGAGAAGCTATCATCTTGAAAAGGTAAAAGTAGAAATAGCTCTACAGTATATGTTACTTAAATAATCCAAACATAATTACAATTTTTAATATCTGCAGTTCAGTCGCACAATTCTGCCTTCACTACATGCATTTCAACTAGAAGCAAAATGTCAGCAGTAGCTTAAGTTTCCCTTTGTATAAGCTTAGGCAATGAAATGTACTTCATTTTAATTTTCTTTCTCCTATGCAAATAAATAGCAACCCATCTTTCAGAATTAAATTTTGTCTTGGATTTCTATGTACTGCTATATCAAGTCCAAATCTTCTTGATTTCTATTCTTGGAGCCATGGGATTTTTAATCTGTTTTTTTCTGTTAAAATGTCAATTTACCTCTATGGAGATTACAAAATACAAGACCTCTAGTATGTGAATTTTCTTAACCAAAGTCAGGTGTGTCAGTTCATAAATCTTGCATAGCATTACCTGTGATTTTCATTTTTTTTGGTTTGGTTTTCAAACAAAAACAATAACTTGATTTGCCTGCCTTCCCTCTAAAAGTATTCCCCAGCTTTACCTGTAAGCTTGTCTATAGACATGTTGCACTCCTTCATCTTAGAAAGTTTGAAGAAAACTCAACAATATTTGCTTTCTAAATACGTTTCAAACAGGTCTGATTTAAAAAAAAAATTATAGTTCTTATAAAGAAAAATGTTCTCCAGACATATTCTTTGTTCAGAAAAATTAAATTTGATACACAGGTTCTCTGGAGGAATGAAGAATGTCATAACAAGTACTGGAAAGCTGTACACTGAACAAAACTGATATGAAGGTGCAGCAACAGTAAAGATTGCTGAAGTACATCTGTGAGATTCAGAGGCTTCAAAATACTCAAAATAAATACAGGGTCAAAAATTATTGATCTTATCACATCTCTCATATTTCTTCATGAAACAAAGCAACTGTAATTCATCATTATTTGGATCAATAGCATAAGTAAATAGCTCAGCATTTAAAGTTCTTCATGTGAAATGTACTTTTTGTTAATGGTTGAAGATTTGTATGGATTACATTTCTTTTAGGTATCTAATTTTATTATTGGTTTTATATATTATACTTCCTTTGTATTGATCTCATATGTGTTATTAAAATCTAAGTACATTAGTGAAGGTTTATTTGCAGTATTTTATTATCTCATGGGTTTCATTTTTCACTGGAAGATGCATTTTAATTCAGTGGAACAGGAAAATAGAATCTCTTCATTTCCTAAATAACTGTGCATTGTTAAAGATAGAACTACAAAGTTTAAGATTAGAGCTTATTACTGTTTATAAAGATGTGATTCTGTGATTTATAATATTTTTCCAACTCTTGTGTTATGTTTTTGTTTGTTTTATTTTGTTGGATGTTTTTCCTTTCTTCTGAAAGTTTATTTTGTGAAACAGTCATGTTTTTATCTGTCACTCTTTGTGTTAGGTCTTGATTATGTAACACACTGACCTGTGTGTTAGATAATCAACACTCCTTTCCTTTGGGCCATACTGAAAAATTTTGTGCTTTAAAACAAACTGAATCTTTCTGCCCCATCTCTACAAAGTCTCATGTATGTCAAGACCTAGAATTTTGTACAATTCTGTGTAAACTGTATTAGAATGTACTTGACGCATCCCCTACTTGCATATGTGACATATATAATGCCCAGACCAGTGCACCGATCATCCTTCAATCTGTGACCAGGTTTCCAAGCAAACTTCGTAGCCTAAAGTAAAAGACTGGAAGTTCCAGTTAATTTGTACATAGTGGGATGGGAAAGTCACAATCCAGTAGAATGTCACACAATAAGGAATTCCTTCTGTAAATTTTTTGAACTACACATACACAAGAACTGCAGGTTTTACTGGCACTTTCCAACTTCCAGCCCTTAAACATTATGCTTAATGAGGTATGGTTGTAAACAGTATCTGATTTGAAACAGAGAGCCTGAAATATCCCCCAAATGGAAACTCAGCCTTACTGTGTTATCATATAGATATCATTCCTTAAAAAAAATAAAAAAGCTTTCAGAAACCAATAAATATTCATACTGCCTCCTTATCTGAAGCATTGTCCCACATAAACCCAGTCTTGCATTTCAGACAGAACTTCATCCTTTCCTGTGAAGACCCCTAATGCTTGTGTTCAGTCATTTTCAACCCAGAAACACAAGTATTATTCATAACGGCAAGCTTGTTTTCCTTTTTGACTTTTTATGCACCCTCTAGAAATAATCTACAGGCTTTTGACTATACTTCAAAAACTATTTTAGCTTCCCCTAAGTGAAAATCTCCTCTCTTCTTAAAGCCAATGGACAACAGGATAAATCATCATAAGTTCTTTGTGTCACTTAAACTATGTGTGTTTAAAATGCCAACTGATTTACTTATGTCATCGGCTACCACGGAGAAACATTGACAGGTAATGTAGTCCAGCATTGGAATGTGAGCATACAAACACTCCTAAAAGGTTAGAACAGTGTCTGTCAGAGTTTTTGCGTAGGCCAGTTCTCCCAGTTAATATTTTTCATGAATTTCTGTAGAAAAGTCTATTTTGACCCTATTTTGAAGAATGCTTGATGCAGGCTGTCCCACAACAATCAGTCTGTGCCATTAATTTATCAATCTAAATATATCCTATATCAGTCCTTCTATAACAGAAATGGAAAAGGCACATTTCAAGAAGGACATTCTTCAAGCAACAAGTTTTCAGAAGACTATCTGCATTAGAATAAAACTTTCAAAACACAGCAAACAAATAAAGAGAGTAGAAACCCTTTCCACCTTTTAAAGATATCAGCTACAGAAGGGTGAAGGATTGACAACTACTTAGGTATGAATTAATATGAGATGTCTCACAGTCAAAAATACTTCTGTAAAATGAAATATCTCATTTCATAATATCTATTTTGAAGCAGAGTATAACAGAGGTTTGTTTATAAAAGACAATCTAGGACAACTTTCATGCCCTGAAGAAATTAGCAAGAAAGTATTTCAAACATGAAACTACTATTATCCAACTGACAGGTACAATTGCAGTACAGAATAAAGGACACTGGATATAGATCCACTTGTAATTTAGGCAACTGATATTTTACTAAGAAAAAACCTTATTTTTTGTCATAGGAAAAGCATTTTTACAATCTTTTTCCAGTCTTATGAAGGACCATGCCTTAAATGTGTACAAGAAGTGTAAACATAAATAGAAGAGATTTTACTCACTGAAACCAATACTTATAAATAATGCAGTATTTGTATAGATACTGCAGGAAAGAGAAAAGTAGGGTTTTTTTCTACAATTCTGAGAGGTCTCTTCAAACTTATTACTACAGTCATTGAGTACATGACTTAATGGTATAGCAACAGTACTATATTTTTGCTTCAGATGAGTCACATCTGGATGTCTGAAATGTTAGGACTAGATCAAATAGTATTTGAAAAAGTTATATACTTATTTACAGACCATTCAAAGAACTTTGTTTCTCATTTTCGAAAGGCTGTTTTGCCTTCTGAGTATTAGATACTTTAAATAAGTAAATTAATAAATAAAAATTAGTTGTAGGGATAATAGAGGACTGATAGATTCTCTGCTAGATTTCACCTAGCATTCCAAGACCATGAAAAAGGAACAAAGAACACAAAAACTGGTTTTATCTTTAAAGATTTATGAAATAACTCTTCTCTTCTATTTACAATTCTAGTCACTGGAATATTTCAGGAAGACTTAAATGTCAAAGGATGTTTTCCTTTTTTTACTGGAAAACTATACCCTTATCTCCCGACTCACAGAACAATAATTTTATGCTGCACATTGTACAATGTATGCAAGAAACTCTGGGATAAGAGTCTCAACTTCAGTCCTAATATTAAAGCTGTTTAGTTGCATAAAATAAATAAAAATGTTCATTGTAAGACAAGCAACACGAGTCAGTAGTTTCCAGTAAAAAAAGGAAAACTTGTCTCTTCTCTGATGTCTGAGGCAAATGCTTTTAGACAGGAAACTAGATTTTTCAGACTCTGTTCAAAAGACATATTTTTTCAAAGGCTTTAGATGTACACATGGTGGATAAAAAAAATAGAGCAAATGAATAAAATATATCTAGAAACACATGCTACACATACTTGTTTTTACCATTTTCCTCTACAAAATATCCATGAGTAATTATCTATCCTTCTTCTTCTTTTGTCTTGTCCATAACTTTTTCCTGTTTGCAGGTCATTTACTTGCTGGATTAATTTAAAAAGCACTAGAATTTAAATCCTTCAAGATTCATACTTTTGCTACACTTCATGCACCCAGACTTCTTCTGTTAACAGTCCATAAAGTAAGTATGTGCATATACTTTTGGAAAAAAAAAAAACAGAACCTTTAAGAATTTCAACCTGTTTGGCCTTTCCTCTGTTTACCTTTCTTATGTTTGAAACAGTGTTTGTATTTCATACAATCACATAGAATCGTTGCATGATATGAGGTTAGAAGGGACCTCTGGAGATCATCTAGTCCAACCCCCCTGCCAAGGCAGCTCCACCCAGAGCAGGTTGCATAGGAACATGTCCAGGAGGATTTTCAATGTCTCCAGAGATGGAGACTCCATCACCTATCTGGGAGGCCTGTTCCAGTGCTTTGCCACCCTCAAAGTAAAGACATTCCTCCTCATGTTTAGATATAACTTCTTATATTCAGGTTTGTGCTCATTTACTCTTGTCCTGTCACTGGTCAACACTGAAAAAAGACTGACTCCATCCCCTTGACATGCATCCTTTAACTATTTATAGGTGTTGATCAGATCCTCCCTCAGCATTCTCTTCTGCGGACTTAAAAGGCTCAAGTCCCTCAGCCTCTCCTTGCAAGAAGGATGCTTTAATTCCCTAATCATCTTTGTAGCCCTCTGCTGTACCCTCTCCAGAAGTTCCCTGTCCTTCTTGAACTGGGGAGCACAGAACTGGACGTAGTGCTTCAGATGGGGTCTCACCAGGGCAGAGTAGAGGGGCAGGATAATCTCCCTCGACCTACCATCCACACATTGCCTGATACAATCCAGGATGCCATTGGCCTTCTTGCCCACAAAAACTCAAGCTGACAGATTTCAATTAGCAATGCAAGTCCTAACTCTTAATTCTTCCAGTCCTTTGACTAATTTTTTATAATATTTTGAATTTATTTCATGGTGTTGAAGAAGCACTGCTTGAATAAGTTTAAATGATATGTTTAGTACAAGTATGTTCCCGTACAGGCACTTACAAAAGATTGCAAAATGTTTCTTATAAAGCAGTCACAAATTGAGTATGTATCTTTCAATAGATGTGTTATAAGAAACTTGCCATCCTGTCTGTATGAGAAGCCTACAGTTCTGCAGCATGAGTTAAGAATGGTCATAATGTTCCACACTTAATTAAGCAAGCTGCAAGATCTTTCACTGCTGTATGAATGTTTCAAACAATTTTGGCACAAATTGTACTTTTGCTAACAATGACTGTATTACTTTCTTCAGAAACACATTTTAAAGTATGACCAGCTTAATCCAATAATTCTCTAAAGCACTATTTCTTGTGAAGAAATGGATATTTAATTTGAAACGGACATTCTTGGGAATCAATAATGCCATTTTCTAAAGGTTGTAACCAAAAGGAATATCAGTGATTCTGGAAACAATATAGAATGTCAATTTATTTCATTAAAAAAACCCACTTAAATTATTCATTGAATGAATAACCTTTCTTGATTTCTTAAATGTACAGTTTCAAAGGACAATCACTTCACATGCAGAACCACTTCCACTAATACTTTTCATTATTGAGGACTTCACAACAGCAGCAGTGAAAAAAGTAGCTTTACCCTTTAACTGTCAACAATGTACTCAGTCTGGTGCTTTGATTTTAAGGTCAGCTACATATTTTATAGAGACTTATTTAACAGTAATTTTTGGAAACTAACACATTACTTATTTATTCCACAGGTGTATTTTAGCTGCAGGTCTGGGACTAAGGAAACCAGAAAACTGTTTTCTAGTATTTATGTTGATGGAATTCCCATTTAGGAATACGTAAATCATCTTTTAATTATAGTTATTCAAACCCATGGTTCTTAAAAAACCAGAACAGACAATTTGAATTATATTTGGAATAGAATGTCTATAGATAGTACAAAGCACTACTATTAAATGGACAGTATTGTAGTGACTTACTACCAAAGCTAATAAGACCATGCAGATTACATAGAAATATATTTGGACAGATCTGAATAAACTACATTAAACACCGCTCTTTGACATCTGTGGATCAGGGAATAATCTGACCCTGAGAAGCGCAACCATAACTGATTAGTTGACAGAAGGTAAAAACATGGACATTAATAGTATTACTCCAGACTTAACATCAATTTAAGTGGAAGCAGGATTTATAATTAAAAAATAAAGTGTATGTGTGTCTTATTAAATAAAGTTTGTATAATAAATTGTCCTTTTTTTTTTTTTTTTTTAATCAGTGTCTTCAAAACAAAAAGATAGCAATTTCCCTAGCCTGGAAAAATCTAATGACATTCTGAAAAATAAATATTATATCAACTGATGACAGCTTTAAAGAAGAAAAAACAGAATTAGAAACCTTGCACTAATAAAATACGACAAGGCATAAGATTGTAACAAGAGTTCCTGTAGCACATTAAAAAGAGAAAGAAATCAAGCAAGACAGTCTAATAAATATAATATGTTTCCTCTTCTTCTTTTTCTTTTCTGTGCTCAGGTTTTATCTCTTGTTTTGAATATTTAAAGACAAAAGTGGTAAAATATCCCAGTTGCTCATGTTCATAGTTATGTGTTCTGAACACTGTTAGTCAAAACATAGAGTTCTTGAAGGCATAATATGAAACACTGCAGCTTATACAATTTTCAGATTACAAAATAAAGTAAAGGGAGTTAGTAACAAAGGATCAGTCAGTAACAATCATAGTTGAACTGCCCAGTAGAAAGTAAGGTGTGGGGTTTTTTTATAAATAATAAATATGAGATAAATAATAAATATAACCATATTATAATCACTTGTAAATCCTACTTAGAATTTTTACTAAAATTTGACAAAACTTTTAGTAAAAATGACTAGAAAATAATTAACTGTCTCTCTATATATATTCTGTCCCTCTTGCTCTTACTGCTTGATAAATTATCTCTGCTTTTCTTGGGTTTTCTTTCAACTTACTTATTTTTCTATATAGGTTGATATATTAACAGATGATTCAATACTTTGCTGAATATGAACTTTAAAACCTGTGACTTATTTTTATACAGTATGTAATAATATTTTTTAATCTAAAATATATATTATTGTTACATACTTCTTAACAGGAAAGAACAAAATAACAAGAATTACGACACACATGATATTAAGATGTGCTATCATGTTTCATGTGTCCTGTTGATTTTATGCCTTTAACAGTGAGATTGCTAAAGCAATAGTTCTTTCTTAAGGTCTTATTCTAGGATCCTAGTCATCCAAGATACTGATGACCTCTGGTGTGCATATGTAACACAATGACAGAGCAAGCCTTTATAGAGAAAAAAGAAAACTGCACTGAGATCATTCTTTCACACACTGAAGTGTTAGAAAGTCACAGAAATTAGAACATTCACAAAGTGTAATTGCTCTCCCTGACATATGTTCAGTACGGTTCACTCTTTAATCACATAACCACCTATTCTTATACCTCTCCCCAACAGAAGAGATGTCTCTATTCATATGCAGGACGGATTATGATTGTTTAGTAAGAAGCTATCATGTTGGGGTTGTTTTTTTTTTCCTCACTACTATATAGCTGGCTGCATGCATTATTATTTAATCTACACTATTCAAAGTCTTGTTTAAAAGCAGGACTACTAATTTCCTTACCAATCTTTATGACACTCAGTTTAGCATCTGAGTGCTTCCTAAGTATTAATATATTTCCTTTCACAGGTCTCTAAGATAAAGCTACACTACTATCCCTACTCTGTAGCCTCTAAGCTTCAGTTCCTATCTGCAGTCCTCAAATATATGGAAACATGGCTTTTATTGATGTCTGTGAAAATTAGATATTTGGATATTCAAGGTCAAAAATTTTTTAGCACTACCATTAGAATTGATAATGAATTTTGAGAAAACTTGCTTGAATAAAAAAAATAAAATATGAAAATCCACATCATACATTGTGTAACAAACAAACCAAAATAATGACAGTTTTTTAAAAAGCTTAAAAACTTATTCTTATCCCATTTTACCACATGACTGTCCTTTGGCTGGATTTTACATTATCCGTGGAGTTTACCTGCTTTGTTACTTTACAGAAAGAAACAATACCTTCTCTTATTTTTTTATATATTACACATGTATGTGTGTGTTTACAGCTTCAATATATATACAACAGCACACTTAGGTATCTGAAATGGAAAGATATCTGTATAGAGATATGTAATATTTTAGCATACACACTAAATAAATTCTACCTTTGAAGAGATATTCATATGCACTAAGCAATATCTTCAAATGTTGTTTATATAATGTATTATTTATTTCTCTGATTATCCTTGTAGATCTTCTCCATCTGACCAAAGGGAATGGTTGATCAAGCTGTCCACTTAAATGTATCTGAGACACCTGTAGAGGATTAGTAGATAGACAAAGATATACTGAAAACTAGATTTCCTAAGTCACAGTTGAAACTACAAAGTATTCTAGAGTATATCAAATAGTACCAGGTGTTTGTGTGGGAAACTTGAATTAAGGTGTAAATACCTCTTCCTCGCATGCTGACACAGTCACTTCTGTGCCTACCTGTAAGCATCTACAGCATATGTGTCTGTAGTCCAGAACTGCACTTTATTTCTGGATGTATCCTATCAGCATGACAAATTAATATATTAGACTATCAATCTGCGCACCTTTCCTTGATTAACTTCATAAATAATAACTCTATATACTTCTTCTGCCATGTCCAAACCAGTTATTTACATATTGAGAAAGCCAGTGTCAGAAGAGAATGACTTCTTTCCAAGACTTTCAGAGTTCTCAAACTGATGCAAATTAGCAGTAACTGTCAAAGTCATAATTTTGCCATCATTAATAAATGATTTGGTTTTAAAATCTGAAGATAGAGGCATTCTGAAGGCTCTATGTGAGTTAAAAGTAGTCTTAATTTTCTTTTTTTTTGCATCACAAATGTATTAGTCTTTCCTAGGGCGGCTAGTGAAAATATGAATTTATTACAAAGAGAAGATATTATCTTTTTCTAGATTTGAGCCTGAATTTTTGAAGTAACAGATTATCTACTCAGAGATAAAGACAGAAGTCAGAATATTACTGCTGATATACTGTCTATCAGCAATCTTTATCAGAGTCCAATCCTTTCTCTCATTCTACTTCCATTTTAAAATTCATATTTTCACATAGATTAGCTATAGACATATGAAGAAATAACAGCTACATTTTCCACTGCAAACACAAGTGTCGAGATAATGGAAAGGGACTAGCAGATAGACTTTAATGAAAGAAAGGAAAAAATTAATGCAATTTTATGCCAAGACTACGCATATTAGTGGGTGAAGTCCTTGTTGTTATAAATTAAAGTCAGAAACAAAATTTCAAACAAAACTGTATTTCCCTTCAACAGGGCTATAATATGCCAATAATTTGACCATTTGGGAGTATTGACTGCATTCACAAAATCAATTTGAAACAAAGTCATTTGCAAATTTGAAATGCATTCATATAAATTATTTATTCTGTGAAAATAAGTAGTTAGCATTTTTATAAGAATGAATTTTTCAGCCACTGAAAAAAGACACAGAAAACCATGCAAACATGAAGGATCATTGGATACTATGTTATGTGCACCTACAGTGTTTGAATAAAGACAAAAAAATAATGAGAATGGTATTTAGGACTAGCAAGCATCAAAAAAATTTAAATGCAAAATTCACTACAAGATTCTTTTCAAAACGAGCAAAAAAAATCACTTTAAAATAATAACTATGACTGTGGCCACAATATACATTTTTAAATAGCAAAATGTTAATTAAAAAAATTGTTAAATTGCATCCCTGGCTAACAAAGAAAACGATCCACAAAAACTACAAGAAATTTGAAAAAAGAGGTTAAGCTGTAAGTATTTCAGTTTTTATATTGTTTAGATATCTGCTGGAAGGGCAACACAAAAAAAAAAAAAGCAATCCAGGACCAGGAGGGTTTTTTTTATTACAGGTTTTCTCCTGGACTGTAGTTCGGAGAGTCATTAACAAAGCAGGAGACTTTTACCTTTTGAGAGTGAATATGCAAATCCCAAAACCTCTGACACTGCTCTAGTGCAAACAGTAATGATGTTTTGCATCTTGGAGTGTAATTTACGTTAAGACTAAAAGCTGCTGTCCCTCAAGGTTTTGGGTTCAGCCTCATACAAGAATACATTGGAATAACACAAACACAGACACAATGCACAGAGGAGCGAGCAAGTTAAATTTAGTGCAATATAAAGTCCTTTTTCCTCTGCAGAGTAATCCCTGGAAACTGGACTGGCTTCCACCACAGTCCCACCATATCTTTGCAGAAGACTGGAAATCTGGCGTTCCCTCTCTGCCAAGTGCCTTACATCGTACTACCTTTTTTTTTTTTTTAAAGTTGTATTTAAAAAGCATTGAGCCATTAACAAGTAAATTGGTCTAAAATATGAGCTAGTGACACTTCATTAGCTCGGGCTGCACAAGGATAAATATTCATATTTATATTCCATTATTTCAGGGCCTCCTGCAGAAGCAGAAGGAGTTGGAAACTGCTCTGATTCCTGCTGTAGCGCCAGAAGAGAACTTCATTTCGCCATTTTGAGAGGTACACAGGAATGTTTGGAATTCTTAAAATTTAAATGCACAGTACTTTGTTTGCTACTGTAATTAATTACAAACCATCTGTGTCTTTTTTATGAAATATTTAAATTATGTGAATTTTGATAATTACAGGGTCATTTTTCATATTGAAGATACATTTAGCTAATGATAGCGCATCTGTTTAGAATGGTCTTCACGCTGCCTGAAGACTTACGTCCATTTAATATAAATCACCAAAATTTAGTATAAAAATGTTACATGGGGTTTTGTAGAACTCGGTGTATATATTTTGATAAATAAAAAAGACTGAAATGGATTCTGAATGCTTTGGGTAGACTTTGTTGGTATTTTTAACCATATGAAATTGTTTGCACTGGTCTAAAAGCTGTCTGAATAGTTAGTGTGTATTAACTCAAGTAATTCCAAATTTTAAAGCCACAAAAGTGCTGACTAAACTGTTCCTCCCCTCTCAGTCAAACAGGAGAGCAACCCCTAACGTGACAGTGAGCTGGGCCCAAGGCAGTAGAACTCAGTTTAAGAAGTTTTCTTACCAGCAAGGTCTCAACAGACAATATTCAATGCTTCCAGGCAGTATTAAAGGTTTAGTTCTGATTAATTTGCTTTTAGTCTTCAAAAGACAGGATGGTCTGAGATACAACCATTTCTCTTCTAGATGTCTACCAAAGATGCCTACCCTTAGTTGATGGTAGTTGTTCTGTGGCTCCATGTGGTAACTGGCACAGAACTTCCAGCCTGAGGCTCCCGGCAGCAGCTCCTCTGAGCCGGAGCCTGAGAGCGCAGGTACCCGAGAGCGAAGGGAAGGAAGGTGCCCCCTGGGCAGCTGCTGGGTGAGAATCCACACGTGGTGCCCGAGGAGGTAGAACAGCTCTTCACTAATCCATTATGGTTTCTTGATACTGCAAGGGAGTTCTTTTTTTTTTTTTTTTTTTTTGAAAAGA
>JAOXNG010000001.1:164415691-164432709 GCA_028566535.1 Scolopax minor | reverse complement strand
ACAAAGGGACTAGTCTATTCTAGTTACTTCAACAGCTGGCTGGGGAGAAGGAAAAGTTTTCACTTAGAAGACCACCTGTGGTTAAGGCCACAAAAACTACCAGATGTTGATTGCCCGAACCAGGGAGGGTATCATGGGTGATTACAATTCCTTGCTGTTCTGCTTTTGGTACTTTTTCTTTAAGTGTTTGCTTAGGGAAATAAGGTTCTGAAGTGGGTGATCTTAGGTCATGTCAGTGGTTATCTGTCACTCACATGAGTGCCAACATGTGCACTAAGCTCCAGCAAGAAGGAGCCAGCAGAGACGGTGGCATTTGCATCTTTCAGTAGTGCATCATTTTTACCTTCATCAACTTTTCTTTGCCTAATTAGATACAAGCAGGTGAAGAACTCAATAATTCTCTTTTTCACTCATGCCAGCAACTGGCAAATTGCAGCAAAGATTAGTCTGTGGCCAGATGTTAGCCACAAAATAAATTTGCCCTTGAGCAAGGGGACTTCTAGCCATTATGTTCAACACTGAACATGCATCAGAATGATGCATGAAATAATATCATTAGGTCTTTTTTTTTCCAATTTTCTCATAAAAAGTCAAGGGAGGGGTTAACCAAGAGCTCAGATATCCCAGGGCTTTTTATTACAAAAAACATGACTTGCAAATTTCCACATGAACCTTGTGAAATTATCTGACTTGGGGCCAACTGATTCCAAGCTTCATTGTCCATCTATTGAAGAATTTCAAAGGCATGCAGATGCCTATAGAAGCAGATATATGATGACTTTTCTCTAACCTCAGAAACTTCTGTAACCCAGAAAGTTGCCTTGCAGAGGCAACAGAACTTCCTGAGTGAGGGAAGTGGGTATTTTTCACAATTTTCTGAGCTCCAAGAGCTTGTGTTAGAGTATCTGCTCTGCATCCCAGAAAATACCTGTTACAGGCTTGCAGACATAAACCTGACTCTCACCAAGAAGACCCAGAGTGGAACCTGCATGAATTAAACTGTGACTTTTCTGAAAAGCAAAGAACAGACCATTCATCAAGGTGTCCTGCTACAGCACAAGATTAGACGTTTTGTTGCATTTTTATAAGATTACCAACCTGCTTCTGTAGAGCTGGGGAAGAAGACTACAAAATTGCCATGAAAAGAAAAAGCGCTCACAGAAGTGCTGCTGCTGCTAGCTGCCAGAGGAGGAACGAGCTGATCAGGGCAGCCAGACTTGCAGTCCAGCTCAAAATCATTCCTTTCCTATTCATCCAGGGCAAAAGGACCATCCATGTAGCTCAGGTCTGCACAAGCCCCTGCACCACAGTATTGGATGTTCTGCCTCCATTCTTATTTTCCTTTTGATTGTTTAAATTTCTGCTAATTGCAGAGACATCTGCTTTCAGCAGAGGATGAACAAACAAGTTTCAAAGCCAGTTTGCCTGGTGCCAGCAGCAGCTGCTGGCCAAACAAACAAGAGATCCCAAGTTCATCCCTCTGTGCTTCTCTACCGGAGATGTATTATTAGCCATTCCCTCTTTACCAGGCACTGTTGTTTGATCCTGGGTGTGAACATCAGCCTCTAAAGATGAACTTCTTCAGCACATCAAAAAGCAGTACTTTGGCTTTCTTAACTGGTGTATCACATCCTTCTCTCCCCTGTACCCAGGCAGTGACTGGAGAACTCAGCTGAACCTCCCCTTGTTGGAATTTTCTGTCCAAGTCTGCGAAAAGAGGCATAGGCCAAACCTCATATTTTTCTTTCTTTGCTAACAGAGACTACCGAATTGTTGCAAATAAATTTTTCTGTTAAAATCATTTCGGAAAAAATATTTTGGAAGGAATTTTTAACACTATCCAAATAGTATATTTTTAGAATTTTATCAGTATTTTTATTCCAGCTTGCTGTCTGGTAATGAAACAACAATTTTTGTCTATACACATCTTACTTTCAATCAGAAAATAGGATTTTTCACAATTTTATGCAATAATCACAATAAGATGTATGTAAAAATGAGGTGGCAGACGTGATGACCACAGTAGTGAGGTCTGCTTTCTACTCTGCAAATGGTAACTGAGTTATCATTACATATTTCTTGGATGAAATGTTTTTTGATATTTATCACTCAAGTGAGTGCAGGTGGATCCAGAGAAGCTTGTGCATCATGTGCAATGCTGAAGATGAAAACTAAGGTTGCTATATTTTGATTTCCTCTACTTGGTGCACCATGATGATGCAGATGAGCTGGGATGAATGCTGTGGGGACAAAGTAGCAGCAGAACCTGCAGCAGGGAAGCATCAACAAGACCATTTCCAGCAGGGTCAGTTAAATTTTAGTAAATTCTCCAAGGAAGCCCACCTGAAACCACCCAGAGCAGTGGGTCTGCTCTGAAGGCCTCCAGGTGACTCTCAGGCCGTTGCCAGTCTCATTTGGTGATAACAGCTCCCTTGTCTCAGCAGCTGGACCATCCTTTGGGCTGACTCCCTTAGGAGTCCTTGCTGGCCTAACAGTCTGCACCTAACATGAGGTCTTCTCTCATGTTTTGAAAGTAGGAGCTTGCTCTCCTACCCTGCCTGGTGTCCAGCTCAGAAACCCCAGTGTGGGATAGGGTGATTCCCAAGTGATACTTTCTGTTACAAGCATTTGTTGTGTGGTCACAGCTCCAGAGATGGTAGTTGTCGTGTGAGGCGAAGGCTCAGCTTAGATAACCTGCCTGCATGGAAGTTTAGCTCAGACCAACTCAGGCCACAGTGTCAATCTCCCCTTGGCCACCTACAGGAGAAAGAGGTCTCTCATCTGCAGAGTCATGTGGGTCATATCCATCCCTATCCCACCCCATGCTGCTTGGTCTTCAGCTCCTCTAGATTGAGCTTCCCCTCACCCTTCACTGAAAGACAAGATCTTCCCCATGGAGACAGTTTAACATGCTTTGTTGCACTGTCAAAGATCACTCTTCCCTACCTACAGGTTCTCTTTTTATCTAGAAAACATGAATCTCCATTCCCAGGAGTTATGGACAGGTCTCAATGTATTTATATCACTGGCCCTTCCTCCAGACCATAATCTAACAATGCCTGAGTTTTCTTCTAACCCTACCATGCTGTATTTACATAACAGATTAGACTCAGGACCCTCCTGAGTCTGATGCATCTCAAAATTATCTACTCTTAAATAGCTAATTTTGATAATTTGATATTTGATAATATGAGAGAAAGCAAGGATCCAGTGATGACTGTGGACAGGCTGCAAAATGACACGACAAAACGACACGACAAAATAAGGTGCCACAAATACAATGCTGGCCCTATGCCACCAGACCAATTGTACCAAGTGATTGTTGGGTCGCAAAAGTGACCACAATCTTGATAGCCCATTTCGATCACCCTTGAGGCTCTTGACTTTCTAGGGTTTCCACATTTGAGGCCCTTCTCTGAAACAAGGGAGAAGGGCCTTGCTCAGCATTCTCATCTTCTCTCCACACCGCTCTCCCTTGAATTCATCTGCAGGGAGTTTTTAACATGAAGGAAAGGTTAAGTCTGTCTCTGACAACTCTGTTATTTCGTTACTCCTGAGAAAAAGGAAATTAAAGGAAATATAACATCAGAACTGACTAGTACTCATTAAGAACAGATATTAGTTACTAGTAGCACTGCACTGTAATATATGTAAATTATGCCAAAACTTTTGTTCTTGTTTAAACCATAATTTTTTCTTTGGTATTTTTACCCAAGTTGAACTATACCTCCTTGAGTTATGATAGTAAAGATACACTACAGATCTTGTTTGGTTTTGGTTTTTTTCTTATAATAGGTTAATGAAAATAATAATAAATAATGGAAATTGGGATATTTAAATTCATGAATATGTAGGAAGGCACTCCAACACACAGTGGATTATAGCTGAAAAGATATTTTTTTCACCAAAATTGCATTATAGAAAGAAACAACTAGAAAAATTCTCATTTACAAAACCTGTAATTAAGGCTTGCTTGTAGTTGCAAAAACTAAATCCTCAAGGATACCAAAGATATCCCTGCACACATAACTGAAATTATCCTTGTATAATTGTTTGTCTATTCAAATCTCTCCTGCCTATTAAATTGTCACATTATAATAATAAAAAAAAAACCTACAAGGGGAACAACGTAATTAATATCCATACAAAATTAGAGCTGTTAATGCATTCTCCTAGAAGGCCATTTCTAATTGTTCATGCTAGGGTGGTAGATAGGGGAAATAAAGGGACATTAACTTCAGTTTGTATGTCTCTGTCTCAGGGCCCCATCGTCCACCCCATTCCAAAACATTTTTATATTTCAAGTGGGGGAATTGAACTTGATTTTACAAAGAAAATGTTGAAAAAAGATTTCACGGTTGGAAAGAACAAACTTTCATTAACCAATAGTTAGAAGTCACTTGCAATAGATGTCATAGACAACTCAGCTTTATGAGGAGAAAAGTTTAAGAGGAGTTTAGTAAAACAGGTATAAGTAGCCCTACGCCACTTTCTCTGAATAGAGAGAATGGGCCTTGGCCATATTTAATTTGATAGTATATGCAAAATATCCCCATAGCCAAACTGATTTTATATTATTGTCATATCTAACTGAGGCATGGTATATATTTTGTTTATAAAGTTAATTTTCAGGTTAGATTAAGCTAAACTAAATTGGTTTAATGATCCCTGGGCTACTTTACTTTTAAATCAAGTAAAAAAAAAAAAAAAAAAAAAAAAAAGAACAATGTAAGAATTTGATTGCTCTCTTAAGATAATTCACTGCCTTAATTGACTACAAAAGCAGCCTAGGGACTTTTTCAGACATCACTTATTGTCAATTTAAGCATCTCAATTAATTGTCTTCCATTACATGGGATGAATCAAGTCCCTGACAACCAGCTCTATCTTGTTAAACTACTAAAATGAATTGAAGATTTCTTGTTTTTCAAGTGGTTCTGTTGTTCCCAAAGACATTGCTCCGTTTAGTCTTAAGGCAATTAAATGAGTAATGTATGCATTTTTGCTATATCAGCTAATGCAGTTGTTGCTAATTAATAAATTAATTGCATCTGGAGAATATTAACATTGGAATACAATTATGGAACAAATTGAAAGCAGATAAAAAACTTACGAATTTCATATATATATTGAAAGTGGCAAAGTAAAAATAACAATTGAAAAAAAAAACACAAAAATTTTCTGTTTGAAATACACAGCACAACTCTTACTTTTAGTTTCATAAAGATTTTATCTTGTGTCACAAGACTTTTAAAAATGTACTTTATCCAATAGCAAAAACATTGAATATAATTTTGCACGGAGAAAGAAGGATGTGTTTATGGATGCTGCTTACTTTTGTTTTTCCTACTCATAGTCCAGGGCAACTGTCTGTAGGTGACCATGCTCAAAAAGAGGGTTGGGCCAGAAGACCTATAGAAATTCTTTCTAGCCTCAACCATTCTGTGATTCTGTAATTTCTATCTAAATTATTCTATGACTTATACAAGCTACAGGATTAGTCAAAAATGCTGTAGTTTCATTGTCAGAGTTTTGTTTCATTAAATTATTTCATAACATGCTAAAATAGTGAAAATTTTGAGGGCACAAAGAAGGTGATTTATTTTTAAAAAAAAACGTTCATATTCAAAAGTTTGTATTTTATCATTATTGAGTTGAAGCCTTTATTTGATCAATGTGCAAAAAAATGTAACACAAATCACAAAAATCACAATATGAATGCTTATGCTCAATATATAAGAAAAACTTTTGGAAAATATTGAGTTTTCAAGCCAATATGGAATTTTTAAAATTACAATATAATTGAAAAATTGAGCTAAATATTTTGACATTGTTCTATTTTATTTGCTCTATTAGCTATTTTTTCCATATTAAAATATTTTATGGAGACAAGTTAATTTTGCTAAGAAATATTTGTACATAGAATGTTTAATTTCAGAGAAGAATAGTTGTTTTATTAGTTAAAATACAGGGTATACATATTAATTCTTGCCCAGAATTAATAAATATGTATACAGGGTATACATATTAATTCTTGCTTCTCAGAGAATTCTGACATGAAAATTGCCATTCTGTATTTTTCAGAAGAGTTTCAACATTGCTCTATATTCAAAGTAAGTGTCCTAATTCTGTGTACTAACCAGTGTCCCACTTCCTTCAAACACCTTCATCTATTTTAGCGTCAGATTTCTGTGCCAAAACAGAGATGTTAAAAAGTTCATTTTCACCTAAAAACCCAATAAAACAAAGCAAAAGCTTGAAAACTTTTGTTTTGGTTTGATTTCTGCCCATATTAGACAACAGAAATGTCAATCCTGAAATTTGGTTTAAACAAAATAGATTTTTTTCTACCTGCACTTGCAAAAGTATTAACTGTTCAATTATCAGTGTTTTCTTATTAACATTTGAAACCTTATGAGAGGAAGTTTTCCAGTTGGAAAGTTCATAAATAAGATTGAAAATGTACTAATAAGCATTTTGATTGCAATGTCTATTTATCTACTTTATTAGGATGTTGTGACTGACAGACTAGTTATTCATGGTATGGATTATTTCATATGGCCAATTAATCCACACAAATTGAGAGCAAGTAGTAGAATTTTAAAACTTGATAATTTGGTAAAACTTAGTATATTGAACGGCTGTATTTTTTTTTCCTAGTGGATAACATTTACCAGCAAGACTATTTCTAGAAATGGAATGGTACAAAACTATTGGTATGATGATAATGAAAAAAAAAAATTCACCCTCCTCAGAAAAACACAAATGACCCTTACACACAATAGATAAATATTTATATTTATCTATTTATAAAAAAACCCAACAAGGTATGTTTCCTAAATGTGACATCATACACAACAACAAAAAAAAAATCTCTTGCATATGCAAATCTACTATGTTCATCAACACTCCCAAACAGAAGTATACAATGTTAACTGCAATTTTTTTTTCATCATTAATGTAACACTGACTTCATAAAGAGCCTAATAGAATAATGCATTATTAGCTATTAAAATTAATTAGATATGTATCAAAGTATCATATTAACATATATACCTTATGTTTCAATTAAGCTTCTCAAAGCCAATACAAGATAAGGATGAAATGAACAAACAACATAATCTAATAACATTCCTGTTTACAATCTAATCTAATGGTATTTACTTTTGACAACTTATAAGCATGTTTTCTGTAGTAGTCATTTTAATTGCTCCAGAAAACTGAAAAGCTAATTACAAAAATCAATTTGTGAAAGCCTGCAACTTGTGCAAAATTTTGTGCATCAAAAGAAAAGAAAAACTCATATTTATATCAAACCTCTATTTCATAGTCTCCAACATTTCAACACAGTCGTCAGCATTTCAGTCAGTAATTGCAGTAAATTTTGTCATTTGACTTTTTTGTACTTTTTCATGTTGTTTATAACATTGTTTTCCACTAATTGAAAAAGAGATATGGAAAAGAGTCATGATGACACTTTTCCATCAAGCATTATTACTGCTAGATTTCTTTCTATCATAGAATGATCCAAGCATAGCATTAAACTAGATGTAAATCTGAAAGAGTAGAAAATGGTGAAGATGATAAATGGCTACTGTAATGCATATACACAAAATAAATTGTAAAAAAATTAACTTTAGAAATTTAAACAATGAGAAGCTAGTACATGAATGGTAGAGGTGGCATACAGGCAGCTTTTGTATGGTGTTCAGAAAAATTAGAACTGATCTAGGGACTGAAAATACTTAGTATTTCAAAACCTTCTCAGATTCAAACTCTAGAATATCTGGAAGCCAAAATTTAGGAAAAAGGCAGTGTTAGCATCAGGTGGCTGATGATAATGTCTCTTTAAGAGGTCTCAAGTGCTGATAAGATACTTTCATTACTTTTTTGCAAGACAGAAAAATTCACTTGAGTGCAACATTTTGAAAGCTACCAGTGTCATTGCTCACAATCACCTCATTAATACAAGTAAGAAAAACAGGGAAACATTTTCACATGGAATCATTCAGAGTATTTAAGTCTTTAAATAAACTTTTGGAAAATTTATTTTGTCACTTTGCTGTTACATATGTATACATACAAACATGCATAATTACATACATATAGACATTATCCTATCAAATTGTAGTTTACATAGTCTCTTTGATGCTTTATCCACCCAGAGAGAGTAAATGGAATGTTACTTCTTGTCTTTATTTTTTTTCCAGTTTCCAAAAATATTTCAGTATTGGATATGCAACTTGCTGACTATATTGGACAGAAATTACTTAATTCTAATTGGTACAGTGAAGCCTTACTTATCAATTTTAGCTGACACATTGATTTTGTTATAGAGTTATAATGATAGCATAATAGAGTTAAGTACATCAAATTACAATAGTAATAATTCACTATAAATTATCTAGAAGTAAAATACAGTTTAGTGTTCAGGGGCTTTCAGATTCTTTACTAAATAAATATGGGCTTCATTTTAGTGTGAAGTCATAAAAAACCAAAAAAAAGCCCAACCAACCAAAACCTAGTAGACTAGTACAGCTTGGGGAAGTTTGAGGTAAAAAGCGGTCACCTGAATCCACATACACTGGAAACACATGAGCAAATGTAACTTAGGGTGCTAAATGTATTGTAACTTGAGAACATGGATTATTTTTTTTTTTATTACAAAACACCTAAGAAGTATGTGTCACCCAGCTGAACCGGTTTTTGAGCTATGGATCAGTAAAGTGATTTTTTTTTTTAAGATTTCCTGAGGATTCAAAGCATGCTTGGCCCTGTGATTCACATAGTTTCCTGTCTCTGCCAGAATTATCTGTGTCTGTCAGAGATAGGAAGTATTTCTGATCTTTAGTAAAGCAGGAAAAAACCAGAAACCCTTTGAAGTCCTTTAAATTGTTACAGTTTAAAAAAACATCTAGAAGTTAACAAATGTATAATATTAAGCAGAAAGTTTACTTGGATGCCTCACAATATACTTAAATCAAAGTACTCCTGTAGTGGAAGAAGTGTGTGTTATATACATTGTATGTTTATCTGTTTCTTCTCTATGCCCATGGTGACTTATCTATTCCAGTGAGTTTACCTATCACTCACTCACTGAGGACTCCAACTTAAATACTCTTTCCATATATCTCTCATTTTCAAGGCTTTGCAAGCAACTCAACTTTTATGAGTTGTACTCATCCAGATTGATGAAAGCAGAACTTTTATTTTATTCTTATATCATAATTTTTTTCCCCTAATCCTTGATTCTACTATCACTTTTTTCATCCATTAGACTTGTGACGTGGGATTTGATCTGTCTTTGTCTCACTACTGTCCCATGTCCTCTACAAGAAGCTAGTAACAAGTGCTGTTACTACTTTTTCAAAATGTTGTGGGGTTTTCTTTTTTTTTAACTAGCTAGTAATTTCTTTGTGTTTGTGAGCTGGGTTATTTTTACAATATCTTTTCTTACTTCCTCATTAATAATTATTATTTCACCTGCTGTATTTTTCGCTACTATGTCAACCCATACAATGAAAATAATTGATTCAAGCAGTAGAATATTTTAAGGAGTAGAAAGTGAAGCTTGTTTTTTTTTAAAAAAATACAATTTTTTAATATTGAAAACTTACAAAAAAAGATGACCAGGTCTTAGAACTGTCAGCCTGATTTATTTATTAGATTTATTTCTACCAAAATTTATTTCTAGCCCCAAAAAAAAGGCAATGGCTAACTCACAATTCAACAAGGAAACACAATAAATCACTAAAAGCTGATATCCCTTTTCTTTATGTGCAGTATTTCTCTGAAGAGAACACTTGCCTGGAACATTAAAAAAAAAAATCTTTTTCAAGACCTCAGTTTTACTGACTAGATAAAACATTTCACTCTATGTCTTCTAAATCCCAGGTTGTAGTATATTCCTGAACAAAGTAGATCTTCAGTGTTTAATACAGCAAAATATTCTCTATTTCGGCATTGCTATATGTTGCTACATATATATCACTATATATATATTTTTTTTTTTTTCTAGACAGGAAATATTTTTATTGTTTATGACAAAATGGAAGAAATTAAATTACAAAGTCCCTAGACCACTGATAGGACACAAACATTTTGATTCTACAGGTTTCTCCAAACACTCTCATCACCAGAAGAGGAATCCTCCCACTCTTCTCACAGGAGGCTTCCCACTCTCCTCTCCTTATATCAGGGGCCATGTGGAGACTGTTTTTGTACTCTCTCTGATCCTTTTTCATCTTGTCATTACTGTATCTGTGACCCAGTTGAAATGCCCTCCCACTGATGTCCAACATCTGCCAGAACTTGTAATCAGTAATGGAAACAAGCCACCCTGTCACTTTCCTTTAACACCTTCCTAGGAATGAGCACCAACAAGCTCTTCTAGGCTTTCCATCTGTCCAGAATCACAATTTTCCTTCTTGCTTCTTAAAAGGCTTACTAATTTATTAATGACCATTCATCGCTTATCAAAGTTTACAATATTTAGTTATGAAAAACAGGATTAGAACAGATCAGCAGCACTTTGAAATTATCATATCTTTATGAATGGTGACAGGGAAATTTCATAAAAAAATGTATCTTCAGTTTAAGAGAAATATTAATGTTACAAGATCCAAGGACTCAAAATTAAAAGTGGACTAATTTAGACTAAAAATGTAGATTCTTAACAGTGAAATTAATGAACACAAACTAATTAACTTATCATGAAGAATCTGTCTTCAAATAAGATTTTGAAATTGACTTTTTTACCCTAATGTATGCTAATAAGTTTCATCATTTGTTGTATACAGTAAAAGATTATTAAAGTTAGAATTACTCAAAAATCAGATGGATGTTGCAGTCTTGAAAAATACTCTTAAATAAGTTGTTTCAATCCATATGTATACTTTAGTAAAGTATTTTCAAGATAAATTTTCTGAACTAAAAAAACAAAAAAATCAACCAAAAGCCCCCAAACCAACCATATTTCTCAGAATGTATAATTTGTAGTTTAACTACTGTGTTTTAAACAACCTTTAGGAACTAAAAGCAAACTGAAACGTAAACTAAGAAAAGAGCTAATTAAGTTCTGGAATTCTCTATTAGTCAAGTAAACCTGAAGATGTCAGAATTGCAGAGGTAGGTGCTCAGTTGATATGTGTGTTGGGTAAAAACTGAGATAAAAAAAGAAAAATGTGCTCAAATGACTTGGGATCAGCTTTCTCAGCTGTCTCCCCTCCCAACTCCTTGTGCACTTCCACCCTACTCACTGGTGGGGAAGAGTGAGGAGCAGGAAAAGCTTTGATGCTATATAAGGACTGCTCTGAAATATCTAAAACATTGGTGTGTTATAGACACTGTTTTCATCACAAATCAAAAACATAGCACTATAGAAGCTACTATGAAGTATATTAACTCTATCAGCCCAAACCAATACACTAACTTCAGATGTAAATGTCTACTGTGCAGCTATCTACACTTGGTGAAAAATTCTTCTTGTGTTTGAATGCATTTCCAACTTTACTGCAAAGGTTTTTTTTAACCAGTCCTTCCTACGTTTAAATTTTTAAAACTTTTTTTTTTTTTTAATTAGTTTGGTATCTCTACATTTTAGAATGTCACTACACTTCTTTTCTTCTGCATCGTTCTATGGATATTCCTTTGAATATAAAGTATTTTTTGTTTGTTTTCTCTAACTCTATTTATTCTTGGATAAGGTGTACACAAATAATGTCATCAGTAACTTTTTCATCTATTGCTCCCTTTTTTCATGTTGACTTAGTTTCTTCAAAATGAAATAATTTTCTGGAAAAAGCTGAGTTATGATGAAGGATGCAGTTTTCTGCAGCAAGATATACCACTACAGTCCTACAGATAGTTTATCTACAGCTCTCTTGATTCAGATGAGAGCATGATACAGAAATAAATTAAGTAGAAGTGATGAATGATTATAGACAGGAAATATATAAGTTTCTCTCTTGTGTTCAGCAGCACGGGACATCATTGATGTGCTGATCATCAACCTCACATCATCAACCTGATATGCAAGGGACAGAGATACTGGAAGAATATATCAGTGTCCGTTTTCCTGGATTCTTCATGGCATATTGTAAAAATTGCCCTATTTTTTTCAGTCAGAACAAATCCTCAATGTGGACAACATTTACTCAGAAACACCCGTGACCCTGTCTTAATGTAGATCAATAATCGTATCATTTGTAAATCTGAACTGTAGCTTTTATCATAAATTCTTTTCAAGAAAATACTTCTACTACAGGAAGACTTCTTCTACTTCCTTTTAAGACTTCTTAAAAATCTTTTATTTCCTCTAGACAAAGGGAAATGTTATGTGTCTTTAAGATGTAAAGTGTCTAAGAAGTTGCATCATTATGAAATTTGAAAAATGAAAGAAATAAGCAGTGTAGGTTTCCATATTTAATTCATGTGAAAATGAATTGCACTAGGGAACAGTGAAAATAATTTAAATAAATAACTTAAATAAATAACTTAAAATAACTTCTGGTAGAGATTCCTTTAGCAGAAAGCCTTGCACAATGCATTTTATCTGCAATTTAAGTATATTTCTGAATTCCATACTAGTATGTAGAATGAGGTAACATAGCAACAGCCTGATAAAGATTGTATATAATATGCCTGGCTAAACAGATTCAGATGCATCCCAATGCGTGATGACTAGCATTAGTCATAGTTACCTCTTTATAGCCTTAGCCTTCTGGAAAATTTAATACATTTGTCATGCTACTGTGCATAACCCGACAACCATGAATATAACAGGCACTTATTCTTTGCCTGCAACAGTCAGGTCACGCTGAAGTGTTCACAATGCACATTCAGCTGTACTGATCAGCAAGCACTGAGGTCATGTTGATGTCAGATAGGAGGTTGAGGTCATGTAAGACAGGTAACTGGCATCAGTACCTAATGGACATCAAAAAGACACGAAAGAAAAAACATACAGAGATGGGTAATATTTATCAATTACTTCTCTTTTCATTTAATATTCAGTAAAATCATACATTTTAACAACTTTTGTAGAACTAGTGACTTGGGTTTATCCTTTTTTTCTTTTCTTTAATAAATCTGACAACTGGGTAAATTTGAAAAATCCCTCAAAATTTTGAGTACTCTGTCAAAATGGAAGAAGACAATACCTCCATCAGTATCAGAAGAGTATCTTTGAACATATTTGAAGCTAAAGTTGAAACTTTTCAGCAAATTAGGTGTCAAGACTTTATAATCACAATAGAGTTCATCTTATAATGAATTCTAACATAAAGCAATCAACCAGTTTTATTAATCTAGAACACTGTATCTTGACTGCAAAAATAAGAGGGAAAGATGGAAGTTTCTACAATATTGTAATGAGACATAAAATTGTTGTTGTAGACTGACATATTTATAATTAAGAAAACTAACTCTTCTAATTCAAGGCAGACATTACAGGAAAATTCCATTAGCAGCCTACAAAAGAATGAAGTATTTATATGCTCACATATAAAGAAAGAAAACAATTTGACAAATTGTATTTGTGTTTTGGCTTGTGTTCTCTTCTTAGAATGAAATACAGGTCATAAAGAAGAAAATCCTAAACCAAATCCTGTCTTGAATAAGTTTCTGTTATGTCTGTTTGTTCTTTGTTTTCTTAAGCCACAAATAATTTTTTTGAAATTATCACTTTCCTCTGCAGTGTCTAAGGCTTTTTACCTTCTGAACCTTCTTTTAGCAAAGCTGTAAAGCTTGCCTTTGTCAAGCTATTTGCCTCTGTAGCCCACAACCTCTTTCCTGAAAATTGTCCATCCTCTCTTCTGCCCGTTTTCCCTTCCATCAAAGTGAGGGAGTTGGTATGGGAAAGCACAGAAGAATCATAATAATGATCCCTTTCAGCATGCAATGTTTATCTTACCTAACTAGCCATCTCAGACTTAAGTTTGAGCTTGTGGTCTTATTTTCCTCATATAATCAGTAAAGAGAAATAGGCACCTTAAAGGTTGATTGATGCATCAACTGTTTGAAACATCTTTTGTAAAGTCAGATGAACCAGATCTATAGGTATCAGTTTTTCTATATTGATCTTAAAGGGAATTTAAAATGTAGTAGCTTTAGATTTTCAATTTAATATGTAAGATTTCTTTTAGATTATTTAGATGTGTTAAGTCATAATTTTGACTTCAACTCTTAGTTGGTAGAAAATCAGTAGGATGTTGGGAAATTGGAGTAAGAAGGAGCTATGGGATTAAAAAAAATTGCTTGTTAGCACATGAAGAGAAGCAGTTTAATCCATGGACAAGTTTTACTTTTTATTATATTTTAATTCATAAGATCATCAAATTGAAAAGTGATAGTCATTAGTAGTCATTAATTCTGGAAAATATCTGAACCTGCAGTTTTATTTTCATTTTTGTTTTGTGATGTTTGTTTGTGGTTTTTTTTTTCATAAGCAAGGATATTCAGATAATATTAATGAGTGATAAAATAAATGAAGAAATCATAATCATGATGTGTATGTGTTTCTACAAGACAGTGAGAAAGGCCACGAGTATAAACAATGCCTCATTCATCTAAGAATTTTTTTGCAGTAAGGACAATGCTGGCATCTAGAAGACTTCAGCTTTGGGCTCTCTCAGTTGATTTTTAAAAAAAACATTTTGCCATATTGTGGGCGGAGTGATTAACTTCACTAGTAAGAGAGAAGTAGTGAAATATTTATTAAGGTGAAACAGTGATTTAACAAAATTAGTAGTAAATGTGACAGTGTTTTATGAGATTTGATGGCAAGGTACACTCTATTGCATAGAGGACAGGGTAAGACAAGCAGTCATTTACTGAGAATCTGTTGTGGCAAGGAATCTTGTAGCCTCAACTAGAACCTTAAGTGAGCATCCCCATGCAAGGGGACATCCTGGCGTACAGCCTGCTGCCATCCAGGAGAGCTCAAAGGGCTCTTGGGCTTTCCACTACTTATAGAGTAAAATAATTGACCTATAGTCGTATTCTTATGGGAACAAAATATCTAGATCCCAACTTCAGACAGTGTTTTGGCTGTGTGGCCAAATTATTTTAGATTTGACTTCTCGACTCTAATGCTTCTCATGCATCTATGGGAAGTGCTGTATTGTAAATTGAAACTTCAGAAACCATATCCTTCTCTTTTCCAAGACTGCTATCAATTGCATTATGACCATATTTTTAGCAAATAAAAGAAACTTTAAGTATGTATATGATGAGCTAACTTTACTGTTCTTATTGCAAAACCATAGAAAGTCAAATTGTTGCTGGGCAAATGAATTGATCTCCATTTGGAGGCCTTTTATTTTCTGTTTAGCAGTGCATTTAATGAGGTTTAATGTTTGGAAGAAGCTTGTCAGATTTAATAACTTAGATACATATTCTACTTAACTGCAAACTGATATTTTTTTAAATCCCCTTTATATTTTCTGAAGATTAACATGTACAAAACCTCTAATAAACATCCTTAACCATATTTTAAAATAAAGTCAGATCTCCAGACATAGCCAAAGCTATTATGTTGTGTTCTCATTTGGGTATAATATGTGCCTTGACTTAGCGTCATCAGTCTTTTCAATGAATTCTTTTATTGTAGGAGATCAGACATTTGACTTTATATTTTTATTGTGTGGGTCTTGGTTACCTATACCCATGAAACTGCCTTTCTTCACTCTTTGTAGTAATTAATTGTCTAATGAATCCATGCTGTTTACCAACAATAGGAAAAAAAATATTAGAAAATAATAAA
This sequence comes from Scolopax minor, assembly GCA_028566535.1. Classification (NCBI taxonomy): domain Eukaryota; kingdom Metazoa; phylum Chordata; class Aves; order Charadriiformes; family Scolopacidae; genus Scolopax; species Scolopax minor. Next base: position 164,416,946 of record JAOXNG010000001.1, on the reverse strand, counting down.
TGCAATACCGAAAAACTTCCCCAAATAAGTTATATTACCTTGATCTTAAGATGAAGTGTTCTTCAGATATCATTTAGATTATCAAAAAATAGTCCTTAATGTTGATTCTTCAAAAACTTATACTAAGGGAATAGAAATAATATTATGCAAATTAGATATATACATACTTGTCACAAATGTAAAAAGCCCCAAGAAAATTTATTAGCAGCACACGATAAAATAGGTTGACCCTTAATATTGAATAAATTAGAGTATTTATAGTAAAGCTGCTCAGAGAATGGGATCTTCTATCTCATTTTTGTACAACCTAAATGAAAAGAAACCCACAATTTTCTTACAGAATGATTAAAAAAAAAATCAGTAATAAACTCTCTTTAATGCTATATTTTATTTTGATTGTTTTATTTCAATATTTATTTTAGTTCAATATTTTTAATTTTTATCAAGGTGAATATTTATTCCTGAACTCACCATTTGATACTTAGTTTATGATCAATGGGGCAAAAAAACCTCAACTCTGGAGAATGATTCATGCAGTAGTAGATAGCATTAAGATTGATCAAAAGGCAAACCCTGGACTTCCTCGTCTTTTTAAGATTAATCCCTTTCCCAATACTAGGTTCTGCAGGAAGAAATCTTGAGTTTGAAAAGCACAGGAGGAAGATAAGGCCAACTCCTTTTCTACAGAGACTTATGGAAGGAACGGCAAATGTATGTTTGATAGAATCTTCTATTTTTGAGAAACATGTATCTTTTAACAAAATTGATCTAAATTTACTTTGGACAACCTGATTCACTTCATCCTACTTTTAAAAGAAACTGAACTTCAGCTTTCTCAGATGTCAAGTTCATTAGGCCTCCAAAGAAATAGAAGTACTAGCTATAAAAAAGTGTAGTTTGGGGAAAGTGGTAGCGCTATTATAAAAATTCAGAGGCATGTTTTTTCTTGAAAGATGTTCAAAGCTGAAATTCAGAATAGCTCTGTGGAACAAGCACTTTATTCAATGTCTATGATTATTACTATATCTGCTGTGACATGTAAGTGTATTTTATTTCTAATTGTTCTATAGTGAACGAGGGTTATAAATCAATGATTGTGGTTACCATTTGAGAAGACAGGAACAATATTACTGAGCTGATAGTCTACATTAAGCTGGACATGAGCAAGCAAAGCTGGACATGAGCAGGCAGTGTGCACTTGCAACCCAGAAGGCCAGTCGCATCCTGGGCTGCATCAAAAGAAGTGTTGCCAGCA
>JAOXNG010000001.1:164380426-164393330 GCA_028566535.1 Scolopax minor | reverse complement strand
CTTCTTAAGACAGTAAACTGTACTAGGGGATGATCACTGCAGCCCAGGCTGCCTTCAGCTTTGACATCCCTGATGATGTCACTTGCATTTGTGGCCAACAGGTCCAACAATGCATCTTTTCCAGGTTGGCCCAAGATTCATTCATTCCTCATTCAACAAAAGCACTCTGCAATGATAAATTTTGCTTTCCCCTGACTTTTAGATGGTTTATCTCATCAATTTTGTATATACATAGAACTTTAAGAGGCCTTTCCACCTGCACAATGTATTTTCACACATCAGTGACAATTATTGTGCACCTTGAAACAAATGAGAACTATTTCAGTGATGACTGAAAGAATAATGAGGGGAAAAAATACCTCAGGTCACAGTTTACCATAGTTTTATTTTAATTAAAAATTTTCTTTTTGCTTAAGATCCCTAACACAAAGGTCTTGTTTTATAGCATAACATTGCAACTATGTACAGCATTCATGATTGATTTTCTTTTTCCAGGCAGAAGACTTACTAATGACAGAAGCTACAATAAACAACAGCTGTATCAGCATAAAAACTGGGCATGGCCATGTGAGGACACATATCCTCTCCTTGCTAGAAACCTGTTCCAAACACACATATTGTTCAAATTGCATTTTCACCTCTTTCCCTTAAAAGTTTCCGAATAAAAAATAATTACATTCTTGCATCTAATAAAGTAGTGAGACTATGAACAATCTCATTGTTTATTTTTTTACTTCACCCTTTCAAACCAGTGTTTTTTATTTTAAATAATTTAAAATAATTTTTTACTTAAATAATTTTGCAGACAGACACCTAATAGATCTGACTAAAAATAATATAGTCCTGCTAAAGTTTGAGATTTGCCAATTGACTGACCACTAAACATAAAGAGTCAACATAGAAGATTCTTGATTCACTAGAGAACAACTAGGCTATCCTGCTTAGTCTGAAGAAGCTGTGCTTAATTCCTCAGGATATAAAAATCCTTATGAAGGTAGTAAACAGACATCAGCAAACAGCACATTGAGGAATTTGACTATAGTTCATGCATCAGTCCAGAAACTGCTGTTTCTTTGACAGGTGGCAGAGGTTTTGTGTACAGAGGATGAAAATGACCAAATAGTAGAATGCAACAGGAAGAAAAGGACTTTTTTACTTTTGAAACAGACCGAGGACTGCAGCTTCTAGTTGTACATACATATCACATCTGTTGAACAAGTAAAATTTTTATGGTGTGTTTTTGGAGCCCATCTGTTAATTTGCATAGGACTGTTTCAGTTCTGAGGTCAACAGTGGTCAGCAGTATAAGACTTAGGAGAAAAGCATCACACAAGATTATCCTGATCAAATCTCTGCATAATAATTCTATACGTTCCAGAAACTGTGACATTTCCCATCTCCCCCTTTTCCATTTTTCATACATACTTCTAATTCCAGATTCTTATGACATATTCAAGTGCTAAAGCCATGCATTAAATAATATTCTGATGTTAAACTGGAAATATTTAGAAAAACTGTTCACACAAGATTTGGTTTTAAACCCAGGAGACACAATATAAAGTTCAAATAAGAATTTAGGCCACAAGGTTTACTAATAATTACTGGGCAAGAAAATAAAATTACTAATAATATGATGAAGTAATAGCAATGATGGGTAAATGAAAGTTTGATAAAGAGGGGTTCAGCATAAAGCAGAATAGGATGTCTGGAAGGTACTTTATTATTTTTTTTTCCACCTTGGTTTGCTGCATATTTCTGAGATGAGCTTAAATTAATGCACATTTTTATTTCATTCTGTCCATATGTGGAAGTTAATTAACGTTGATTGTTTTCTTTTACTTTTCATTTGAATGGAAATGTGATTTAGAATGTGTCTAACACACTAAGTTTTGTACACAGGCAGCTCTGTCACTTCCACTGCAAGCACTGCTTTGGAAAGAAGCTTTCACTTTGCTTCTGCTGCTAGTCTTTGTTCTGGTCTGCTGATAGCATAATTGTTACCCTACTTTTATATTTTATTTGCTAATCAGGTTTTTAAATTTTAAGCTCAAACCTCTCTGACAGATATTCTCTTGTCCTCACCACACTTAGTGTTTCTCAGGCATGACTTACCTTTATTCAGCAGTGCATTAATAGTTCCCATGCCAGTTGTGCCAGTTGTCTTTGTGTTCAGATATTAACAGCTAATATTAATATTAATATTAACATATTTGAACTGAAGTTTGTATATGGAATTCAGGGTCATATGCTAATTTTATCTTTTTTCTTCATATTGTAGGACAGTCCCTGTGATGAAAAAAGGCTTTTAAAAAAAGTTTCCCTCATTCAATATCCCTCATGCTCTATTTGTCCATTATGTCTATCAAGCACCCTTCCTCCTATTAGTTAAAAATCATATTCCCCTCTTAGCTAAAGAAAGGCATCTGATGTTTTTCCATTCTAAAAATTGCATTTCTTCGGAAAATAACTTATGTTAGATGTCCTGCAGTTGCCAAATATTGAAACCCTTATTATTTTTGGACACTAAGGTAGAGAATCTTGACATCACATAAACTAACATTTTGCTTCTTTTGCAGATAATGCTCTCATCAGACAACTCCTTCCTGAGATGTGCATAAGGATATTTCAAAGCTTATTCAGAACTTTTTAATAGCATAATATTTTTATGATAATTTCTGAAAGTTTGTAGCCACTCACTGGATCTTTTGAGATTATATTTTCACTCTCAATTAATTTGTCTTTCTGAAAGAAAATTATTGATACGGAATAAGAAAAGAGGGAGGCAGCGTGATACTTATTTCATCTAATAGATGAGATATTTCAGCTCCTTAGTTTGTGACCCAAATATTGTTTTAAAACTATTCCAAACATCATTTCTGAGATAAACATTCAGGAAATAAAATAGACACAAGTTCAGGCAGTTGCATGTATTTGTATTTGGCCAGCATTTTATCATTTTTTCTCAAAGGCAAATCTAATCAAGGGAAGGTCAGGTGGCTCTTCAGAGGTGGTATTTTTTTAGAATGACTGGGTGCTACTCCTCTAATTTTCAAAGGTAATAAATAATGTGTTGCATGCATTAATCCAGTTGACATTTTTTAAAGTATTGTCAAATTACATAACCATAAAGAAAGAGTTTAGTTGTGAACTTCTTGGAATAGAGGGGAAAGAAGTCTGAGACATTACAAATCCATTAACAAATTAAAATATTCAGGAGACTGGTTATTAAGTGTCTGTTTACCACCTGGGCAGGCGAGACATGTACCACCTATATTAGCATTTTCATACTGGGAGAAGTGAGCCAATAGTGAGAGGAAAGGCGGTATTATTTTGACAATTAGGATTAATGTAAACCAGTTTTTAGATGCCAAAATGTTAAATGTGTAAGTCTAAGAGTTATCCTAGTCTTCCTATGTATTTAATAAGATCTGAGAGAGATGAGTTGAATTCCTCTCTGAAAAATACCTCTTTTTCTTCATTGGCAACGTAGAAACTTAGCAAAAGCAATGTTAGTCCCCAGCATAAATCTTCTAAGCACCTAGGTTAGGACAGATTAATTCTACCCTTCCTATTTTAATTCTTCAATTATAAAATGAGATAACCATCAAGATTTGGAGAATCAGGATTCTCAAAGGAAACAGAATAATATGAACCATAGAATTCCAGATTCTGTCATGAACACAGGACAATATCAAGTTGAGTGAAAATCAAATATTTCAACCTTAAAAGCTATTAGAACTATATCGACTTAGTTGTTTGACCATATAGTCTGTAAGAAACCTTAGGAAATAAGTTAAAGTCGTGATAGACATTGTCTTTCTATTTCTGTTTAGCACCTGCTATAGGAAGTAGGATTCATTTCACTCAACTTCAGTATCTCATAACTAATGTAGGATTTAATTTGTGTTTGTTTGTAGTCAATGTAGAGATAAAATTCTCTTTGAAGGTAAGTCATTACAGAGGGTGAATTAGACTTTCTCATTCACTGTTGAGTGAGCTGGCAAAGAAGCTTGAGAATTATTAAAAAGTCACAGAAGGAAGACATATCTGCTCTGAGATCACTCAGCCAGCACTGAATGGCTCCACATACTGTTCAGATTGAGTTGGATCCCATTCTGAGATGTTTAATTTTACATCTGGATCATATACGAATTACATATTTGCAATTGTAGGTTTTCAATTCTTTTTGGGAAGGCAGGCAGCTAAAGTTGGGGATTACAAGGTCATTTTTTTAAAGCACTTCAGTCACTACACCTTCTTGAAACAAATGTTAAGGAGGATTCATCTCATATGCACAAAGACTGTTTCTAAAATATCCTGAAATTGCTGTATCTTGTACTTCATGCTTGATGTGTGAGAGATATTTTATATGTTTAATATGAGGTGAACTGCACAAGCAATCTGTTGCTTTGTCAAGACTGAGCAATGCAACCATGTTTAACTTGCACGAATAAATCTTTACATAACAGTACAACAAAATGTATTACAAGCCTACTAGAAACTATTTTGCTATTGCTGTTACTGTAAATCTCTTACCAATTGCTTAATGTTATGATACTTTAACATTAATGCAGAAACTTTTAAATTTGTGTAATGACAGGTCTTTCAAGAGCATTCTGTATCAGGAAAACTTGTTTTCTTTTTGAGAAATGCTGATGAAGAATGACAACACAAACAACTTTTCAGTCCCTTGAGCAACACTCTTGCCAATCAGCTGGTATGTAGCCTGCTATTTTCTTTCATGTTCCTCCAGAGACTCCTCTGTTGTTGTAATCTCTTCAAAACAGTTGCTAACAGTTGAACATTGGTGTCCTATGATTGCTGTTTAGGTTACAGATTAATAACAGTTTGGGGGTTTGCTTGCATTCTTGTTTTTTAATGCACTCAGTTGTTTCTTGTTTTATGTGTTAGTTAAAGATTGTCTTCTAGTCTTTTTGTTCTCTGTCTGCATGACACCAAATACCGTGGAGATGCAGAGGTAGGATTTTTCTTTGTCTTGGCTTTTGAAGAGGTTGCACATGAAAGAAAAAAAAAAAAAAAGAATAGCAAACTTAACAAGCAGGTTTATGAACAGATGGACTAAATCTACCATATAGAAAACTGATGACTTCATTATACCCTGGTTTGAGTTCTAATAGCACTGTCAGCTTAGTGAAGATAAAAAGCTTTATTTTGATAATTCTATGATGAAAAATCATGTAATTTTATTATCTACTTTTTTCTTTAAAATGGTGATTTGTCTTAGAAATATCTTCTATTCATCAGTCCCAGTCTCCAACTTCACTCCTTCATTAGAAATTTCAGTGTTTCTTTCCTGTGTTTAAAACTGTGATGCGGGGTTTTTTGTCTGCTACATATTAATCACAGGTACAGGGCATATATCATTACTGTTCTTTCCCGTGGAAAATATAAATGGCACAAAGTTCTTTCACTGGATCTGAATTGTTTCCATTGTGTATTTGATAAATGTATTTGATAAGTTTTCACTACCTACTTTGGGAAAAGGACCCACAAGCCAGATGATACATGACATGTGAATTCAGAGTTCTTACAAGATATTCACTAGAAAGTAATTTATAAAGAATAAACAATGTGAATGATGAATGGTATCAGTTGTGAGGAAAGAATACTTCTTACCTGTCCTTATTTACTGATTCTGAAGAGTTGCAACATTAAAATTTAGAATTGCATTATTCTCATTTGAACTAAGTCTGTGCTGCTATTAAATGCAGTGGTTCTCATCTGTGCCCTCCTCTCTTCATTCGTTCTGTGTAGGGGTGGAAAGGACATTCTTTAGCAAATGATTTTCCAGTTTCCAATTCACCACATGACTAAACAAAAAATACTGAGATACAAAAGCAAAGAGAGAAGAAGGTGGTCTTGCCTTTTATGAAATTGGTGAAGACATTTAATTCAGAATGCGGAATTAAAGTATATTGGGTGTAGGTGCCAACGTTTTGTTCGTGGGGGTCTGCAGAGGTGGCCTCTGTGAGGACATACTAGGGCTGCCCCATGATGGACATAACCTGTTTCACCCAGCTTCAATAGACCTACTGCAGGACATACCTGAGCCTTTTCAGCCAAAATGGTGGCACCTCAGGGAAAACATGTTTAAGAAAGGGTAAAAATGCTGTACAGACAGGAATAAAACAGAGGTGGAATAAAAAAGAGTGAGAAAGAGCAGATGAAGCCTGAAGAGGAGGAGAAGTTCCACAGAGGAGCAGGTATTCAGCTGAGCCCAATTGACCAAAGAGATATTAGACTGACATTATGCTCAATAATAAAACCTCAAGGAAGAAGGAGAAAGTGTACATGGGCATTCAGTGTTACAGTGTTTGTCTTCCAAGTAACTGGGAGGTGAGGGAGATTCACCTTCCTGGAAATAGCTAAACATCTGCCTGAAGATGGGAAGGCTCGTTTTCCCTTGCTTACATGTGCAGCTTTTGATTTACCTATTAAATTGTTTTCATCTCAACCCATAAGTTTTATCACTTATACCATTCTGCTTTTCTCCCACATCTCACTAGTGGGAAGTAAGCTACCCCAGGTTTAAACTAAACCACCACATTATGTAAGAGGAATCCCAGTCTCAACCATCTTCACAAAAATGTAGTCTGTTCTGAAACTGGCTTCTGTGAAACTGACTTTCATGAAACTGACTTTCATGGAACTGACTTTCACATAGAACTAAACAAGAGAAATATGCAGTTGCCTTACTTTAAAAGCAGCTTAGACAGCTCCATAAAGCAAAATCATTCCTTCCTCTAGGACCGAGGCCTCGAGGCTGAGTTGTAATCTACTGGGTTACCCCAGCACCAGCCTGAAATTCAATGTGCCAATGTCTGTCTGTGAATTATCAGCTCTACTCCCTAGCTGCTTACTCAGTGGCAATCTCAAAGCAATACCATATATTTGGTTGCATGTTCTTGCTCACAAGCAGAAATACAAAGTGTATTTATATGTCTCTTTATTGCCAGTTTATGTACAGTGCAACAAAATATCCAGTTCTTCATAGTGACTAAAATGAACTCATACCAATTTATAAAAACTGAAAAATAGATTTCATACAGCTTTATCCAGATACAAATAAATAAAAACCCCATATAAATAAATAATTCTCAGTCAGGAAAACCTGAAAAGCTTTTTTCCTTTTTTTTTTTTTTTTGATACCCCAAAAGGAAGTTGATGGGAGGGGAAAAAAAAATTAAGGTCTGTTTTACAAGTAATTCTGATAGTAGAAATAGAAACCAAAATAGTTGAGTTATAACAGAAATTCCATTGCAGTCGTAAGTGTATCTCTGGTTATCCCAAAGTCACAATGTACATATTTGTTATGAATAGAGCTTATGGTATGATGCAATATGAAGTCCAACATCATAGATGGTGTCTTGTTGACTTTTTCATTACTCAAGTGCTCTCAGAATGCAGCCACTGATATTTGTATGCACCACTGCTAATAAAATTACCCATGGTGAAATTTTGTTGTAAAGTATGGTAATTTCTTTAAGTGAAAAATAGGGTATTATTAAGATATATATCACTGTTAGTAATGTAGTGACTTTTACTGTAGGTGTCTGAATTCTTCCAGTAACTATCAATGAATATGTCCCCAAAGGAAAGTGTGAAGTATCACTGAATTATTGTTGTCAAAAGTAACAGAGGCTTTGTATTGCAGTATGTGTTAAAAAAAAAATTATAAAAAACATGCATCAGGCAGAGAAAAGGAGAAAATAATACTCAAACAAAACCCCAAACCAAACCTACAGTTGCTATACAAAGTTTTTCCTCTGTTTTCCAGTAAATCTTCCTTTTTTTTTTCATTAGAATCTCAAACATTATATTGGATTTTGTTAAATTTAATTTTTATTTCTTCTTTCCATAACAGCCTTTGTAGAGATGTCTTGCTTCATTCTAACAGGTTTTTTAAAAAAGCAATAACACTTCACAAGTGCCGTTTTCACAGCCACAACCAGACTTGTTACAATTGTGCTTGCACTGAAGCTGATGGGATACATACTGACCAGTACTGGCAGCTTTGAAAAGCCTCTTCTATATTATGATAAATTAGTAATAATTCACAACTGAAAATTTAGTTTGAATATAGAAGCTGGGTCACACAAAGGAGTGTGAAACTACTGAAAAATTTAGTTCACTTCTGTCACAAGACCATGAAATACAGAAAAAGACTATAAATTATTAAGAACTTCTGAAAAAGAGAGGTATTTACATAACAGATTTGATTGTCTTTTTCTTGTTTGAAAGCATAATTCAATGAAACCACTACTGATAGGAATGTGTGATGAAACAGGAGAAAGGACTTCACTGAGAGGCTCAAATTCACAATTTATTTGGACTTCACTCTCAGGTCCAATACGTCACTATTGCAAATTCTATGTGTACAAAGGCAATTACAATATTGCAATTTAAAAAAAAATTGCAGAATACATTATTGAAACCTCCAAGTGATCCCCAAAATTAACAACACAAACCACAAGCGTGCCAGATATTAATACCTTAAAAGAGTGCACCTTAAAAGAGTGCATGCCATATACCATATATATGTTTCTTAGTCACTTACCCTCTCTCTCAGGTAAGGTCGCTCAGTCCCTGGGAAGTTACCCTGTACAGTGTCCTGGAAAAGGCGGGGATGAATCTCCTACAGGCCAGCAGCATCGTTGGAAGATTCCCCACTTTTCTCCCCAAACCTTGTGGTTAATATTTCCTAATTCGGTGGGGGTGCAGGATTATGCCTGAGTGGATTACACTATCTGAGATATTTATCTCTGGTGGTGTGAGAGCTAAATCTCTGTTGCCAATTTTGTGATGTCTAGCACTCAAAGTCACGGGAACAGTGGTGAGATAGGACTCAGGGCATTTTGTCTGTTAAGGGAACTAAGGCTCCATTCGGTTTCAGTTCTTATTGTTATGCAATCTCGAGACAATCCCCAGTTGAGCCTTTTTGCAGCTCCCCCAGGTTATCTCTGCATAGAAGAGGCAAGGCAGAGACGAGCCTGAGTCGGATGACAACCCCCTACATCTCACCTATTGTGCTCTGAAACTGGTTTGGCTGGGTGCTCCCATACAGAATTGCTCAAATACAAAATGGAAAAGAATATGTGGGGTTGAATACTTTAACGTTGTGTCCATATATATCTGAAGAAATATGCATTTAGGAGTCCGTGAAAACACATATAGATTTATCTTTTAAAAGTTCATATTTAAAAATAGAAGTTTTCAGATTCTGAGCCTTATTAAGAAAAACAGATATTAGGGTATTTTTTAGATGAAAAATCTGAAAGGAAATGAAAATTTCAACAGCTCTACTTATACAGTATGTATTTTATATTAATATTGTAACTCTCAACTGAATTAGGCTATGGAGAATGTAATAACCTGGCAAAGCAAAACATCATAGATTTATTTTGTGTGTATATGTATGTATTGACTTCTGGTTTGTTTATTTTTCCTGTTCAAGCATTTTCATATGCCCTAAGGCTGTCCCCAACACAGGCAAGACCTATCCTTGATTTCATTCTATACAAACACCATTCTGCTGAATTGCAAAACTGACATTATATTAGATGCACTGCACAGAAAATAACATATATAAGAAATATTTTTATTTTTGATAGAAACTGCAAACCGGTACTAGATGGGTGTGCTTGTTTATCTCTGGCTTATAAGAATGTCTTTGGATGAGTAGCTCAGCCTCAGAAAACTAACTGGCTAAGGCCTAAATTAGAGAAGACAAATTACATTTATAGAATCTTAGATATTCAGAGAGAATTCAGCTGGCTAACTGTATTGAAGATTTGTGCGCAGCAGGGAAAATAAAAAGCTACCTTCAGAGAAAAGTTCACTGTAGGTAGAAAAACCTAGAATGAAGAAAAAAAATAAGGGTACAGAACATGGTACAAAATCCATGCACAAGTGATGAGATCTTAAATTCTGTAAAACTTCAGAAGACATATAAGAAAAATCACTAGTATTGCACTGCAACACGACAAATGTAGTGTTTTCACAGTTGTTAGCCCACCAGAGTTCTATTTCTAACTTAGCATTAAAAGGTCTAATGTATTTTTAGGCCTTTCTGGACCTGTCTGTAATTAAAATAGTTTCATCTTAGTTTTAGCTTTAACACCAAGTTACCCAACAATCTGATGACTGTCTTCTAACTTGCCTGTATCTTCAGCTTAGTTTTATGCAACTGTACCAAGAATTTGTGCTACCTGTGGTGCAAGTTTAATAAAACTTCATAATCATTGAAACTAAATCTGTGCATCAGACAAAAAGAGGTGTTAGCAACAGACTGTTGGGAAACACAAAAAAGAACTTCACATGCAAGACTGAAGAGGAAAGAAAGTGAACTATCACTACTAGTAACACAATACTTTTCTTGACAAATGACTCTGGATACTGGCAACCCACCACAGGATCCCATGGTGATGGGAAAAATGACTGTTGACTTTTGACTATGGGTGCTCAGAAAGGTGAGTACAACAATGGAGAACATGGGAAGATATTGGAAAATCTGTGTGCACAATACTTTTAACTGGATTATTAAAGGAATTGGGAATAATTTAACAATTTGAATGAAAACTGCTGATTGTAGATTACTGATAGCTGCTGCTGCTTCTATTTTGATTGGACTGTTAAAATATTACTTAGCTGATCAATAAATTCTTGTGTCTGCATAAAAGACGTGTTCCCTTTTTGCTCATAAGAAAATTTTGACTGTGATAAAAGTTGATTCAGGTACACATATACAGCCTCTCACTATTTTGTGCAGGTTTGTATATGATGTTTTGTGCAGACTGAAAGTGAGTGTGATTGGTCTTTAAAATCTCTCAGAATCACAGCAGAAACAGATAAAATATTTATGTGTCTCTGAGTGCATGGAAAGAAATACTAGATATAAATATACTTATGCCATCTAATTTAGAAATTTATCTTTTCTTTTTTTTTTTTTAAAGTTACTTCTGATGTATGAACAATGGTATATATTTCCATGCTGCACATCTAGATACACACCCCAGTTCTATATTCACACACCTGAGTGCAAAACTCCTCCTTATTTCCATCCAGTTTTCTTTAGATAAAAAAGGCCAGGCACATGATATGGAGGTGAGAGTTAAGTTCTCCAGCAGTCCTCTACTCAGGGAGATCAGATGAGATTCTTTTCCAGTTTTGATACTGGGTCATGCTCAGTTAGTATCTATTTCTCTGCAGCGATTAAATAGAGTATGCTTCTAACTTAGAAGTGAAACAACATGCCTAGAGATATTTATGCTAAAAATTCTTCTGTTTTTTCTATTCTGCTGGCAGTAATGTTATGAGACCTGTTAGACTAACAAAACAGAAAGGCAAATCCATAGAAGAATATCTAAATCTATTTAAGGGAAAAGTTGCTTACAGAAAAAGGATAAAATAACTTAGAAGCAAAGTATGCTAGCATTTCTGAATTGCTTGAAAGAATAAGAATTTTTAGAGGTTAAAAAAGAGCATGGAGAAAAAAAAATGTAAGAACTTTGAAAAACAATTCAATTTAGTGAATTACACTAATCCAAAATTCAATATATCAATATATGCTGACATAGCCATGTATGATGTGTCATACACAGAAAGCTTCATAAAGATACATAATTTTTCACAGATGTTTAAAACTCTATGTGATAATAATTAATGATTATGATCAATCCTTTGGTATGCTAGAGAGGAGTTGAGAAGCACACCCATACATCCTGTTAGGTAATGGGCAGTTTGTACACACATCGTTCTGTATAATTTTAAAGTGAAAATAGGAAAACAAAACACACCAGGAAGATGTAGAATATGAAACTTTGCAACGTTGCCAGTTTGTGTTTCAAAAACAGCAATCATGTCTTCAGAGATGTTGAAAATTAAAACAATAATTTTAAAATGCATTAAATTGCACTTCATATTTCTGGGACCTACTCAAAACTAGGATCTATGACCCAGAATTTTAATTTATTCAATTTCAGGTGTCTGTGACTATGTATTCCAAATCCCATACCCACTGCCATTAGTGTCACAGGATGACAATTGCAGGATCCTAAATGCAATATGTGACTATTGGTGTTGCTTAGTGAGCACAATGCCACATTATAATGTGTGTTGCTTGGTGGTTGTTTTTTTTCCCTTTGGACGTTTTTGTTTTCAGTTATTCACTGGGCAGGGGGCTTATTTCTCCTAACTTCAAACAAGTATTATATTACTGTCTAATCTGTATTCTCTAAGGACTTTTAAATAGAAATACTGTTTCTTCTACTTTAATCCTTAAAATTTTTAAAGCAAGAAAGGTAACATCAAACCTGTTAAGCATGAATTTGTTTGCACATAAAAAGTTGGTTTTCATAGGTACTTTTATTTCCTTTTGGGTGCTTGAAATAATAAAAAGCACACTATCTTTAAGCAAAAACTGCATTTTCCTACATGTTTCCCTTATGCTACAGTTTTCCATCAGATGTTTCTCCATTCATTATTGATTAGTAGGACTGTATAAGAGTTCTCACTAAGACATCAAATGCCCTTTTCTGCACTTCAAATACTTTAATTGGTCAAAACGGATTCCACTGAACACAAAAAAAGACACTGTTTGGATTCTGCTCAAAAGCACCCTTCATTCACAGGAAAGATCTCAATAATTTTAATGCAAGACTTTCGTATTATTCCAGGTGTCCTGGTTTGAGGTAAAACTAATTTTCTGTTCAGTAATTTTACTTTTTTAGCTGGGCCTCTTCTAACTAACAAACCTCTGAAATTAACAGCATATTGTTCAGAAACTACTCACTCTCACAGTGATAAGTCCTGATTATACCAAGGAATGGTATGCAGAGAGGCCCTTGCTTATACTTATTGCTATAACAACCAAGGTCAGGCAAAC
>JAOXNG010000001.1:164329146-164342094 GCA_028566535.1 Scolopax minor | reverse complement strand
GATGAGGATATTTCATAATGGAAGAAAAAATGTCTCCTGGAAAGATTTTTGTATTGCGTGTAATAAACTTTGCATTAATATTTGATTAATTAATTTTAAATCCTCAAATGAAGACTCAATTAAAGTATACTTTATTTAAAACTTCTTTATTCATTCTCATGATAAACACTATGAATGTGCACAGATAAAGTCTCTCCTGAGGACTTTCATTATTAGATAAAATTAGATCTGAAATATGTAATGTAGTAAAGTTCACTTGTAAGGTATACATGCACAGACAGACTTCATGGGCCCTTTAGGAATAACAGCTGTTTTTTTAATACTTTCTCATCATTTACAAGATTGAGTTGAGTCAGTAATAAAGTAGTAGCCCACTGAAGATGTTGATATCCTTACTATGATTGAAGTTCTAAGTCTATTCTTTTATTGTCAATTAACAAACGAAAGCACCTAAACAATGTGGAAGAGAAAGAGACAAAAGAGGAAAAAATGTGGCACAGTCACTGGCATATTATCTTCAAATCTTCCCTTCTTGAGATACAGACTGATTTAGTGAAATGAAAAGTAATATGGTTTGATGAAATGGTTCAGTTGGAAAACATTAATGACATTCAAGAGAGGGTGAGAGGGAAAAAAAAAAGCAAATCATTTACTTGAAAAAAAACTGTGAGAGTTTCAATTTCTTTACAAATTCAAACTTGTAAGCTTCCAAGCTTATTTGAGTAATAAATACCAAATATATTTAATTTGCAGAGAATTACAAATTTTGTTGAAGACTTTTAAAATCATAATGAATTAGTAGAGGTTTGTTGGGTTTTCTTTAATGTTCACATAGAAAAGAATTATACACCAGTAGCAGTCTAATGTCAGAGCAGAAGTAGAATTTCTGTTTATTCTTTTTAATATACCCATGTCTGATCTCATTTCTCAACTTTGTAATATTGTATATGAATAAAAGATTAAGAAATAATCACTAGCATGAAGTGTTTTGTTAATTAACTAAAATGTCACTTCAAATTTAATACTGGACTGATTTATTTTGGACATGAAGGAGAGACATCCTTCTTGGGCTCTGGCAGTTTTCAGTATCAACAGGAACAAACATGTAGGTTTTGAGGAGTTTTACTAGAAGGATCTAAGAATCTTATCTACCTCTAGGATTAGGCAACTGGTGAACACATTTTTCCACAGTTGCATTGTGGATTAAGTTCTTAGTGGCAGGTTCATAATAGTACATGCTTACTTAACCTCTAGATGGTTATACAAGGCACAGAGTCAGTGATCATCTGCAGTGGATCTAGCCTTAAGACCTAAGAACAAGAACAAATAGTAATGGTATATAATATTTTTCTTCTGACACTTTTGCTTTAGGTGTTAGTTTTATTAACACACTAAGAAAATGTAATTTTGAAGTAATTCACCTTCTGCTTCCTTGACAAATTTTTTTTTTACTGTGAAAATAAGAAATTCAGTGACAGCCATGTTATTTATATTTAGTCATTTGGGGGGTTTTTTTGATTGTTTTTTTTTTTTTTACTTGCTTTTTTAAACTAACAACACAATGAATGCTCCATTTTTTATTTGGTAACCTGAAATATGTACATACCTCTGTTCTTGGAAACTCTGAGAGGGTTTTGATTTTCTAAATTTGTATGTGAACAACAAAACCAGTCATGTTGAGTGGCATCTATAAACAATAGAAAGGATTAAGACGTTTTTAGGGCACAAAGGACATGGCTATTTTAGGAACTGTGAGATTATCCATAGAGTCTCCAGCTACACTCCAGATTGAATGATTCAGAAGTCCCTGCCTACCAGTCCCATCCAAATATCTTGGCTGCCCACTGTCTGAAATGACATGAGATTCTGTTTAGGCAACAGTTTCCTCAAAGAATTTATTACTCTCCTTTGACTCTGCAAGAAGCTGAGGGAACTAAGTATGATGCACATAATGACACTATAAATGCTTAAATTAGGGGAAATACATTTTACCATGCATCATCTAGGTGTCATCTCAAAACATATGGAGGAAAAGAAAGCCATCAGAAGTACTCAACACAGATTCACCAAGGGGAAGTCATGCCAGACTAAACTGATAGTCTTCTATGATGGCATGACTGGTTGGATAGATGAGAAGAGGGCAGTCGATATTGTCTATCTTGCCTTCAGCAAGGCTTTTAACATGGTCTCCCACAGCATCCTCAAGGATTACAAGGTGTACAAAACACCATCAACAGAAGAACTGTTGATTACATAAAAAAGAGAATTTCTGCAATGGTCCTTCTATGTTATAGCTGTAGGAAATATTTCAACACATTTCTGGATGGTAGATGGCCTCTGGAGTGAAGAGCTTCAGCTTAAAAATAATCATATTTATATACTGACCAAGCCAATGCACAATACTCACTGAAACAGGTGGAGATGTTTTTTCCAAAGCATTACAAAAAAGATGCTACTGGCTTCAATGAGTTTTGAAAAACATGTGTTGTGTTTGTGTTACTGTGCCCTCGGGTAACGTGAACAGAAATGCAAACCTAGCTGCAGAGCCTGAAGCTCGCCTCTGGCATAGCTTGTTTGAGCTGTAACATCTTCTTGCTCATCCCTATACAGAATGTTTTGGACATTAAGAAGACTTAAAGGCAAAAGAATATCTGAGCGGGTAAAAGTATTTCTTGAATTCTCTAAAGGTATAGGCTTCTGCTATACAACATGAAACAGATAAAAAAATAATCTGTATTTTCTTAATTACCTATACATATAGTTATTTTTGTTAGCAATTGTCTAATATCACATCCTTAGAGCTTCTTCCAGTCCATCAAAAATTTGTTTCATCTGGTGCTGAACCTTTCAGCTGTTGCTTTTCAACTAGATAAATATTCCCTGCAGACAGTATAGAAGTTACGTTTGCTATGCAAGCAAAATGAGATGAAGATTTGTATTGAACTTATATCAGCAATCATATTTATACATTTAATATTATATTGTATAAATGAGAGGACTGGTTCTGTAATACCACAAACTGATGCTGAAAAGATATTATCCACTCTCAATCTTCCTTTGTGATCTCATCAAAAGAAACAGAAAAGCAATTAAATAACATATCTGTGCTCTCTCCCCATGCAAAATACCATGAGATGGGTAGTATATAGTGACAACAGCTTTCAAAAGGTGTCACAAAAGTAACATAGAGATTTGGAGACTGACCATTGCTCGGTTTACATTACCATTCCTCCACTGTAGTCTGTTGACCTCTGACATTTACACAATTTGAGGTTTTGCCTATTCAGTCTTAAGCTGAATATATGCTTCTGTTTATGATCTTTTAGTGATAAACTACCCTTAACTGTATCATACATTTTCTCTGAAATGTAAATTAAAATTCAAATGTTTATGACTTATTATCAGTTTAGCTACCTTATTCTTTATTGACCATAAAATATTTAACATACACACTATCTCTTTTTTTTTTATTATTTCTCATTCTTTTTCCTCTCTTTCTGTTTTATGGTTTCACAGAGGTTTTTCTTTAGAAATATAAAATAATATAAAAAAATAATGTTAATACAAGTTTATAGAGAAGTAATTACATATCCAAATATCACAATTTATTCTCTGTTATTATTCCAATCTTTCCTAAAAATAGTGAAGAGATAAAAAAAAACATTCTCAGTCCTTATTGATTATCCTTTCACTGTTTCATTTATGGATATTGCTCAAATTTTTACACATTTCAGAAAATCACTACACTATAGTAAGTCTATGATTCATAAATTTAGTTTGATCACCTAATTTAGGAGCTAATTTAGCTTTAACATATTACAGTGTTAGTGAAAAGGTAAACACCTCTAGACATTGTTTCAGAAGTGTTAAGCTCTACTTCAGCTCTAAATTATTCATTTCTCATCAATGATTGTGCTCATAGCTTAGCTTTCATTTTCTACTTGCTACTCCTCAGTTTGGGCATTTCAGATAATGTCTAGTCAGAGACATAAGTGCTAGAGTTATTAGTTGTTGTGCCCTTCAGTGCATCTGGATTTATTCCCTATGGAATTATTCTATAGAAATCAAAATATGGAAACAACTATCACTTTGAGGTCCCACTTAATATGGAGATGGGAGCTACTCTATCCCTGTAACTAGAGTGTTTCCAAATGATGCTTAAATATGATTACTATTAATAGCTTAATTTCTAGGGCTTGGAATGCCCCCTAATTGTGCTCATTAATATTAATAAATTGTTGAAAACATGACCATCATATATATATATATCATCATCATATATATATTATAGCCAGCTACAAACTTTTAAACTATAAATATATCTTGATCTACCTCAAATAGTAAATATTGTTAAGGTTTTGACAATTGGTCAGTACTGGTTTATGACATTTACAGAAACATTGAATTACAAGTAATATTGTAGTGTAAGAAAAAGACGGTATACTAAAAGCTCTAAGGACAAAATAATTACTTCCCAAAGGAAAGCACAATCTGATAGGAGTTTCTTTTAAGGATCTCTTTGTCTTTTTCTGTAAATACAGTAAAACTGAGAAGGACTATTGATCTTTAGTTTGAACAGGAAAAACCTTTGGATTTTTAAGCAAGCACTGCAGAGGGAAGAGCCATGGATTATTAATAAATGGCTTAATGAGTCAGTTCCACCTAAATAGGCTTAGTATTTTAATATATACAATACCATTCTGTAATTTGAGCCCATTTAATCCAAGTTTTCTTTTAAGCAAGTCAGATTCTTAAAATATTCTAATAGATTACATTAGGCAATTATATTTAATTGAAAAATGAGGAAAAAAATATTGCTGCCTTGAATAATAACTAAGATGTTCATACATCTTCATCCATGTCTCACATTACAGTATGACAATAGCCAGAAAATTTGCAATTGTCAAACTATCTTATTATATTTTGGCAATAGAAGTATGAAGGATCTTTCTCTTCTCAAATATGGTCTGAAATTATATATTTTAGGGGTTTTTTTGTATGTAGACAATGTGCTTTAGATTATATTCTACAGAATATAATTATTTATGACCAACTTCTAGCCAACAAGACTAATGTCTTCATTTAATCTTTCAGTGTATCCCTGTGCTTCACACTGCTATTATACCTTGAGAAGATGCCAGATGGATTTAACCATATTTATCATGGAGAAGAAGACTTTAAAGAGAAAATCTGTGATAAGATGCAAGAGTATCTTTAATTTCATCTTGATTTTATTTACTGTTGTCATATTTGAATATTCCTGGACTTTGTCCACCAGGTCATACTGCAAGGAAACCCTGAATACCAGTGAATAGGTAGATCACACTCTTACAGGCAATGGGGGTATCTTGTGCTTTATGTATGGCATCCTAAATTCACTCTCTATTCTCCAAAAGTAGTCTGTAGGGCCCACAGACTTTATGCCTCCTCAGGCCACATATCCACGCTTATTTGCATATTTTTTTTAATGTCAAGCAACATTTAACATGGCTGGAAATTAACTTTTTCATCTTTGAAGTCCCCATGCTGCTGTGTAAATTTGGTGACAATGGAGTTTGATATGGAAAAAGTAAAAGGACGGAGAAAACTTTCTGAACAGAGCTGAAATAATTTGAATGGGTGCAAAAAGGCTGTGGTGAGAGGAAAACTGAATAGAGGTAGCAAAAGAGTGTTTGTAAATAATGTACTCTTTCAATTTCTTCCCCTAAACAAACATTGGTTTCTTCTCCTACAGAAACAATAAGTAGGATAGTTGGTTGACAAAGTAAAAAAAGGAAAATCATCCCCATTCCTTCTAGATTAAAACACCTCTTAAATTTAAAATCTGTAATTCAAAATACAGTAGGTCTTACATAGTATATTGATATTTTGAGGGATAAACTAGGCTTACTTAGTTTCTAATGGGGCTGGGAGTAGGTTTTTTCATGTTTTTTTGTCTTGTTTGTTTGTTTGTTTGGATTTTGTTCCTCCTGGACTATTCCTTCCCCCTGACCATTTGACTAATAGTAGGATATTTCTTTATTAAATACAATGATTCATTGATTATTAGCTAGTACTGTGAATACAAGAAAGATGGATGGGTTCAGAGCAAAATTGCTCCAAATTATGTGAATTTGGTGACATCATCTTTTTTCTAATTTTGGAATCATAGAATCATATGGAGTTGGAAGGAACCTCTGGAGATCATGTAGTCCTCTGGAGTGTGTCTACCTAGAGCATGTTGCTCAAGAACTTGTCCAGGCCCCACCATCTCTCTGGGCAGCCTGTTCCAGTGCTCAACCACTCTCACAGAAAAGAAGTTCCTCTTCATGTTTAGGTGGAATTTCTCATACTCAAGTTTGTGCCCGTTTCCTCTTGTCCTGTCACTGAGCACCACTGAGAAGAGACCAGCCTCGTCCTCTTGACATCCTCCCTTTGAGTATTTGTAAGCATTGATCAGAACTAAAACAAGCAATCAAACAACAGCAACAAAACCTCTAAAAGTAGTTGATTTTTATTACATACCAATTCTTTTTCTTTTTGGTTTGCATTTAATTTTTCCTCTCAGTCACAACAGTAATCTCTATATCATTTCATTGATAAGGAAAAATTTTAATCTCATCTTATGGTTAACTTTCTGATTTTCTTTGTGTTCATCTGTGCTAAATTAAAAGCTCAGGATAAAGGCTCAATCATATCCACATTTGAAAGTCAAAATTATGTTATGAAAAATTTATTAACTGTCTTATTTCATGAACTTTGTTTTTTTCGTCCTTTAGACAAAGGAAGGTGGGAACAGTATGAAACTCACAATTAGCAGTTAAAAGTTTTGACTCAGAGTAGATTTCAATTTACTTTAGAGGTGTGGGAATTATCCTGGAAAATTTGATTTGATGCTTCATGAGTCCAGCACATATCTGTAATATAGACTTCTATGTATTAATTTGTAATTTTCTCCGAGTTAGTAAAATTGAAAGGAAAAATTTAAAACTGAAATGGCAGCAGAAAATAAAAGTTAAGGTAATTATTTTATTCATACTAACTAGAGAAGCATTGACACTTCCTTTTACAAGCTATAGTCCCTTATCCAATCTTTCTGAGCAGTTTCACAAGCAAGAAATCAAAGGAAACAGACATATGACTTAATCTTTCTGTCTCATTTCCTGTACCAAGGAGACTCATTCCCTTTGCCCTTTCTCAAAAAGATACAACACTATAAAACAAAACTGCTTCTATTAATGGGAATTATTCTCAAGAAAACAGTTTTTCCTTTCATTAATCATAACCATATTTAACATGGGACTCGAAACTTAACTGGGTTTGATCAACCCAATTTTATCTCTGAACACTCTACAAACTTTCAGCAATACATCTTTAGGGGAATATTGGTAGATAGGCAGAAAAATGTCTTCAATAAAGCAAATTATTTAACAATATTTATTTTTCAATTGGTTGTTATTGAACTAGAATGTGAAAAAAATTAGTTATAAGCTTCATTTTTCTGAAAGTGATCTTAAACATAAATAGTAGTACAATCCCAATATCTAATATGTATTGAACACCATTTGCTTTTTATATTCTCAGTCAGACCACCAAACCCATGCATTTACATAGGGAATTGTGATATCTATAGAAATAAGAAGAAAGAAATCTGGATTTTTTTTTAAATTGATATTGGTTTTTTGACCTGTAAAGTACACTCGACACGTTCCCTACTATTCTGGGAATATGAATTTTACATCTAATGAAAGATGTGATTCATATTGGTTTGTGTGCATAAATTAGTCTATCAGAGTTGTCAACACTTTTAGGTGGATGATTCTTTGCAAATGTTACATGTTACAAATTCAAATGTTACAAAATGCAAATGTTAAAAAAATATTACAAATGTTACAGAAGTTTGCAAAAGTTAAAAAGGAGACCAGGAAATTGTCCAGATACAAAGTTCTTCCTTAAAAACAAGCCAAGTCAGTATATTGTCCTTAATGTGAGATAAAGCAAGACAACATCAGTTTCAAGTAATGCAGCGTCTCTGGTAACAAAAGAGAAAATTTCATTGTGAGGTCAATTGCAACTGTTTTAAAAAGTTCTGGTAATAAAATATTTGAAACAGTATTGCTTTTGACAAGGGATGAAAAGCAGGACAGACACCGAAATGAAACTCAGGGAAGGTAATAGACAATAATAAAAGAACCAAAGTGCAAAGCAGAAAAGATAGAAGGTTAGGAAAAATCTCAAGTCACAGGAGTATGTTACAGTAAAAACAGAAATACATTTTTTGATACAATACTGCCTCCTATAAGAAAATGCATGCAGAGAGATCGCACAAGTAGCCAGATGATAGAAATGGAGCAATTCAAGACATTTATCGATGTTACAAAGCTGTCAGGTCAGTATCTTTGTACTTCAGCAATAAATGGCACCAAGCTCGTGCAACTTCTCTGACCACCAGGGTGGAAGTGCTCTGTTACATTTTCCTGCCACAACACAGCTCTTGGCAGACTCTCTATGGCTATGGGTTAGAAAGCATTGAGGAAACATAAGTATTTGGCTGTTTGCATGTTTTAGGGGTTTGGGTGTTATTTGGTTTCGGTTTTTTTGCTTGGTTGTTTTATAGAACTTAAATATCTCTGCTACATTTTGGACTTACTCTTGTGCACTCATATGGACGAGATGTTTGAAAAAATAGTGAGAATTTATGTTAAAAAAACAGTTCAAACCTATGAAATTTTGTACACCCAATATTTCAGTGACACATATCCATTATGATTTATAAACTTTGTACAATTTCATCCAATGCCACTTGGTAATTCCTAAATTAGAATGAGAAGTTATCTCTTCTTTCGTGCAACTGCTGTTTTCATATGTGACTGTGTTTGTATATGCAGTCCTAGCCTCAGGAAAAAGATATGAAAAAATTATTTCAAAATGTGAAGTAGCATTTCACTGATGGATTCACTGATTAGTAAAAGAATAGGATCTTACTAATGTTTGTAATTTGAGCCTTTTTAATGATCTGACAAATCAGTCTGATAAATCAGAGGTGTGTTTGTAAGGCATGAACATACACCATGCTTCATCCCTGTGGGACCATGAAAATGTTAGGTTACATTTAAAAAAAGCTCACTACAATTTGTTTCAATTATTATTTACTCTCACTGTAAGGCTGTGATATTTTTAACAGTGTAAATTTTCTTGCTTCATCTTCCAGCCATTGAATCTTGCTCTTAGAGTTTAGAATCTCCTACAGTTTTGGTTCCTTTAGTAAGCATTTATACATGATCACCAAATTCTGTAAATATTATTCTGAAAACTACATAAACTGAACTTCTTCAGGCTTTAGCATATATTTCCAAATGTTTTCATGATATCAATAGCTGTTCCATAAATACTTCTTCATTTCTTCAGTATCCTAAAGTGCAGAAAATAGTTAATTATATAGTTACATTTTCTTAAAGACCATCTCATTATGAAATAATTATTAAAATACATTAAATCAGTGTACTGAACAAAGTTATTAGATGTAGGACAATCTCTTTTTTAAGAAGAGGGAGAATGTTAAAGGCTTGTATTGCCTGAGGCAGGGATCTGTAGAAGCAGACAGAACAGTCTCCTGAGTTACTCTATTTAAAGCTGCCCTGAAGAATGTTAATTCTTCTTTTACTCCCCCCCCCAAGAAAAATATCACACATAAAAAAAAATGAAAAATAGAGTAAAAGTGTATACTACAACATCATATATTCTGGAGAATCAATTTGAAATTGGTCTTGCGGTCCAGAAATGATGGATTCTTGTATAGTCTTAATATGTGATCATCTTAATATGTGATATTAAATTCTTTCCTCTCTTCCTTAGATCCTGCCTAAATACATGCTGCAGTCCTCGTCTTTGCTTTTATAATCTTTCCTTCTTCCAAGAGATTTTGACCTTTATTTTACCTATGCCTTACTTGCTTTTCTGATTCTGAGACTATTTCCATGTTTCCATTTACTGTTTTTCCCACCTAACTTTCTCAAAGCCAGTTCTTAGTCTCCATATATTTTTTTTTCTTTACTCTTTATCTTTCCACAGACTTTCTCTCTCTGCTTTTCCCTTCAACCATGAAACAGGATCCTTTTACTGTCCATTTGTCTGTGAAATGGCAAGAAAATAGACATAATCATTATGCTCTCTTACTCAGTGGAACAGTTATTTCAAAGCAGACATTATGGAGCTTCTTTGGGACTGAGATGAAGCCTATTCTAATAATTTAAATATTGAGTTTTGTGGGAGTTATCACTGAGTACTTGAATCATTTAATTCACAGCCTCAGCAAGACAAATCATACTGTTAGAAATCTGACAGACATGAGAAAAGACTGTTTGAGAATTCAGATTGCCATGGTGCAAGAAATAATCAGTGATCTGATATTGTCTACAAATGTTAGTCATCGAGCCTTTCCTGTCTATCTGCCACTCTCATAGTGTTTGAACAGAATGAAACTACATCTGTTCTTGTCACTATGAAAGTCACTGCAGTCTACTGTACTCTATTGTCTAAAAAAATAAACCAGAATTTTTTTGTAATACTGGAAAATCAGTTATGGTAAGTTTAAAGAAATATCAATTCCACTATATCTTTTCAATATTTCTGAAAAGAAAAAAAGTATTTAGTCTGTGCTTTTAGGTATCGTCTTGAGATTTCTGCACAAATAATGCAAACATGTTTCAAGGAGTACTTCACCATAAAATGAAATTTCCAAAGGAAAAAAAAAAAAGCCCAAAGTTTTGTCACCCTACAAAGAGGTTATTTTTATACCCACTTATTTGGCAGCAAAGGAAGAGAAATAAACCAAAACCTCAGGCTGCAAACATTCTCTTCAAGTGGATATATTGTATGTCAAAGAATATCTAACATCCAATGGAGCTGTAGATATACAAGCATAAACGGGTACACAAAGAAAGCCTCATACTCCACAACCCAGAAATTGTTTTAAATAGCAATTTTGAATAAGATTCAATAAACTTATGTTAAATTCAAACACCATGTTTGCAACATTTCTAAAAGAGAAATAATACAGAAATACAGATTGTTTTATATTCAGTGTGCAAGATATCTGCTGATGTCCACTAAGTTCTTTCCTCTCCCATTTTTTTCTCTCTATATAATTCTACCCTTATTTCCTTTCCAATCCTTTCAATATTTCTTTGGACTTCGGTAGTTCTTACTGTTAACAATATGAAATATGCATTAGTTCACTTACACACCTTATTCATCACAGATTTTCAGACCAGAAATTGATAGTTGTTGTCTTCTTTATTACAGGCACTCAAGTACCTTTTTATTGTCTTCATCCATTCATGAAGAAAACTCTCTTCTCACTCTCTTCTCACTTCTTCTTCTTTAGTAATAATTTACAACAGACAACCAGCATTATAAGGAAAGATAAACCACACACAAACATAGAGATTGTTCAGAATCCAATTTCATATTCCAAGACTATAGAGCTCATCTCTGAGAATACAAAACTCTCTTTCCCCTCCCTCTTCCCAAAAATCAGGATATTGTAAATGAAGAAACTGATGCATAACCTTTCCTTTTTTATTTCTCTTCTGTTTCTGTAGTCTGAAGTGTTCCATTCACATTGCAGTTTAGAAGTAAGATATTTGCATATGAGCTAATCTTGCTAAGATTATTGAGGAAATTCCCTTCCCTTCCTTTCTTTTTACACTTCCAAGCCTTTTCAAAGCTGTCTGCCGCAATGAGAACAAGAATCCCCATGCCTGTGCATGTTTCCCTAAAATCAGACCTAAATGCCTCTAAAAGGCCAGAATAATTAAAAATCATGGGTATTAAGATATCGCTGTAGGATTCTGATTTCAATTACTTCAGTTGTTTAGCCTGGAGAAAAGGAGGGGACACCTTATCACTCTCTACAACTACCTGAAAGGAGGTTGTAGCAAGGTGGAGGTCAGCCTCTTCTCCCAAGTAAAAGGCAATAGGACAAGAGAAAATGGCTTCAATTTGCACGGGGAGAGATTTAGACTAGATATTAGGAAAAGTTTCTTCACTGAAAGGGTTGACAAGCATTGGAACAGGATGCCCAGGGAAGTAGTTGAGTGAGTTACCATCCCTGGAGGTATTTAAAAGACATGTAGATGTAGTGCTGAAGGACATGGTTTAACAGTAACTCAGCAGTGCTAGCTTAATCATTAGATTTAATGATCTTAAAAGTCTTTTCCAAACAAAGCAATCCTATGATATGTGTTACCTCTAATATTACATGTTTTAGAAGAAAACAAAATTATGATTGTTACATTTTTCTTCATTTAAGAACCTCCTCTCCATTTCAGCAATAAGTGTAGTTTTTGTCTCAAGTATATATGCTTCCTAATAGTTTTTGAACTATGAAAGAGAAATCTAGACCCATAACAAAGTCAACAGAGATTCAAAAGACCTCAAGATTTTGTCTCAGAGCTTCAGGGATGTCAGTTCCCAACTTTTGTTATGAAGGCAATATCTGAAGGCAAAAAAAAACATTTAAGCGCTAAGAACTAAAGCATATTATCATAAGCTTAATGACACACTAATCAGTTTGCATAACTTTCTGGCAGATTTGGGACAAAGGCAAAAGAATTTTGCATTTGCTCTGAGCGTATATCAGGATGCAACATGTTAATATATGCTTAGAAATATAAGCTGCAGGAGAAAAATCCACAAAAAAACAAGGCAGAAGTATTTTTAATAAGCTGCAAAATTAGTTTTTGAAGATGCCCTTTAATTTCATCTTTTATTTCTTTTTTTTTTTTTTTTTTTTTTTGTGAATCTAGGAGAATGTACATGTACACAAACCTAAATAAATGTGTAACACAAAAAGATGAAGGTGAGACATGGTAGGTGAGATGTGGTATTCAGCTCTCTTATGTGGAGAATAAGAAAATTGGAAACACACTACTGAGCAAGAGCTCAGCAGGTGTTCTTGTATTGATG
>JAOXNG010000001.1:164263674-164276143 GCA_028566535.1 Scolopax minor | reverse complement strand
GACCCAAGAGGTGATTATCCCCCTTTACTCAGCAATGGTGAGACCCCACCTTGAGTACTGTGTCCAGTTTTGGGCCCCTTACCACAAAAAAGACATTGAAGTGCTGGAGCAGGTCCAGAGAAGAGCAACAAAGCTGGTGAGGAGTCTGGAGAGTAAGTATTATGAGGAGCGGCTGAGGGAACTGGGGTTGTTCAGTCTGGAGAAGAGGAGGCTAAGGGGAGACCTTATTGAGCTCCACAACACCCTGAAGGGGGGATGTAGAGAGGGGGGGGTCGGTCTTGTCTGCCAAGTCACAGGAGATAGGACGAGAGGAAATGGCTTCAAGTTGCACCATGGGAGGCTCAGGTTGAATATTAGAAAAAATTTCTTCACTGAAAGGGTTATCAAGCATTGGAATAGGCTACCCAGGGAAGTGGTTGAGGCACCATCCCTGGAGATAATCAAAAGAGGAGTTGACATGGTGGTCAGGAATATGGTTTAGTGTTGGTGTGAGTGGGTTGACATGGTGGTCAGGAATATGGTTTAGTGTTGGTGTGTGTGGGACTCCCTCCCAGTTCCTTTTTTGTCCCTCTGGAGAAGTTGAGAGAAAGAAATCATTCTCACACTTGCCAGTGCAGAGATAATTATACAGCTTAGTACTACTATGAACTTTTAGCAGCTCTTTAGACACAGACAAACAGTAGGATTTATCTTTTCTAAATTTAGCCTTATAAAATTTCTAATTTAGGTCAGTCAGCACAGGCTGGTAGGACTACCTAGTGGCAATTTGATTTGGTCCTGAGATAACTGTATAGGTAATTTTTCTTTGAAATGTATCTGCCTCTTTCCATTGGGTATAGAAACGTAGGTGACTAGCTTTGACAAAACTGCAAGTGTTGAATTAATCTCAACAAGCTTATAGACATTTGTACAGACCTTTACATCAGAAATGGTTATTTAAAATCTGCATTTAATGACTAGAAAGTGACAGGGACTTTGGGACAGGACTAACATGGAAAGTTAGGCGAGATGGATTTTCTTGTGGAACTGTGGGGTCTTTCTCTGGTTATATGACTGTAGGGTTAACATGCAGAAGGGAGAAAATGACTGAAATCTGTGTCTGCATGGTGGGTGCAGGAGGAAATGTTGTGCTGTGGGGATGTCAAAAGTGACACAGCAGCTGTCTCAGACTTGTGGGCAAAAGTGAACAGTCCATATAGACACTTATGGAACACTTACAGGTTTAGTGTCAGTCCAGTTCATGTTTTAACCATCTAATAGTCTGAACTGTCAATATAGAAAAATATCATTAATAATGCTTATAAAATACACAAATAGGCCTCAAAAAGGGTCCACAAAATGGGGCCTGAAGATCACCAATATCATCATTCTCAAAGACACTAGACTTGGGGGACACTTGACCATAACTCCCTTACCAGTGCTTCACAAACCCCATACAGAGGAGCAGGGTGTCTGCACCAGGTGCAGCCCCCTTGATCAGAGGTCCTGCTTGGGATCTGAGGTGCATTTCTCCCCCATGGTCTCCTTCTGGGAATCTCATGGGGGAGGGAGCAGATTGCCGCCAAGCGCCATTACACAAAGCACTATTGTCCCCCTCAGGCCACTGACCATGGCTAGCCAGCATCACTCCCTGAATCAGTGGTAGCAACAGTCATATGAGGTGGGGTGGGGAAACCAGCTCCAACTGGCTCCAACCAGCCTGGGCCACCATGGCCTTCTGAGCGAGACTTGCCCAGCCCCTTTTAGGGACCTGCCATGGTGAGGAGGGACTGAACAGAGCTTTATTTCTTCTCAGCATGGTCTCTGGTCCCTTGTGCTGGACTTCACACTTAGTCCTTAAACAAATACTTGGAAAACGAGTGTAAATACAGGGAGATATATATTTATGTGTTTATTTTTGTATCAAGTCATTAGTATAATGATACAGATACTTGAATTCGAAGTAATTTGAACAGTGTCATTTTCAGGAGGGGAGCACAGTAACTGGATCAGTCAGTAGTGAGCCATTTCTTTACAAACCTTCAGTGATTCACTGTAACGTAATATAACTGCTTTAGATTTGTATAGCAGATGACAAATAATAAATGTTTCTGCATCTATTAAAATGACAGAAATGTTGAATTGCATTCAACAGAAAATTTACCAAAGTAAATGAAAGATCAGGCCTTCAATTTTTTAAACTATTCATGAAATAGCTGTCAAAAAAAAAAAAAAAAAAGAGATACCAAGGTTTTGGAAGCACCCATATTTGAGAAAGCCAAGATAATTCTTTTTTTTAATGAGCTGCATATTAATTTTCTACTCATATTTTTTTTGTTAGTACACAATCTTTATTCATTTTAATTAATCCTGTCATTAAGTAGTAGGGAAAAAAAAAAGTAAATTTGACTTTTCATCATGTTTCCTAGCTGTAAAATAAAATGTATTATGCATCTATGTTCAATAAGCTGTGTTGCATGTCATAAAGTAGCCATATATTCTAAAGTTACTAAAATATTTAAAATATGTCACAGGGAAGCCTGTGCCCTAGTTTTACTAAAACAGTTCTTTGTAATTGATGTCCAAATGCCCCAAGAACTTTTCTTAGATTACTGTAAAGTTCTGGTTTTTATCCATCAAAATTTATAGGTGCATTTTTTTCACCATTCCCTACAGGGTTTTTTTGAATATCATCCTCAGTATTGGCAAAGCACTAGAGTCCTACAATTAAGAGAAATGAATGTCAGCCCTTGTTTTGAAAAAAAAACAAATTTGTTTTTATCAGCTTCCCTCACAGTTGTTGTTTCTGGAACTATTTAAAACCTGACCAATTTTCTAGCATTTTTTTTCAAATATTTATAGCACTGCTTAAAAACCCCGAAAAATTAACTATTTTTTTAAAGGAAATTAGTATGCAATATTAACATATTTATAGGCATATATTAAATATTTAGTTTCTAAAAATTGAAGTGTCTTTTCTGAGATGACTATTCATTTTATTTGTCTTTCTGTTTTTCTTAAGAAACAAAATATTTCTAGAAATCTTTGAAATTCAGCTAGCTTAAAATGAATGTTAATCAATAGAATTATTATGTTTGAAACAAGTATAAGGCCTGAGCTGTTGGGTTTTGTTTGACACTTGCAGCACTATGGATCCTTTTCTTCCTCCTATGATCCTATATAGGTTTTTTTTATACAACCATTAAAGTTTTTTATGTGTACATTAAAATGCATGCCCATGCAGTATACTCTGATAGGAAAATCCTGCTTCTATACATCAGAACTCTTAGAATATTTTTAACAGTTGCATATCCTGGAGGTCAGTAGTCTCTATTTGCTCTCACACTGAAGTAATTTGAGTATAGCAGCAGACTGCTAATTGGCTTGCATCTGGAAGTTATCCTTCCCTCAGGAGCACTGTCACTAGAATCAAAAGGACTTTTGCAGTTCCTCAACAGGGAATATGTTTCTTTCACAAGAAGTCACTGCTGGCCAAGTTAGTCAGATAGGCCCAGCTCTACTAGGGGACCTAATGCTGCCACAAATAACAATACCTAAACTTTACTGTGAGAGCTCTAAGATAATTCACAATGCTGATTTAAGCACTGAGCACTCAGAACAACTAGTGCTTGGGGCACTGTGATATTTAACCCAAACAACAGGAAATGCCATAAACAGCTGTTTTCTTGCATTCCCCTCTGTTGCAACTAAATGATACTTTATGCTCCTGTTTTGTTAGAACCCGGACCACGATGCAAAACAGTAAAAATATGCCTTAGGTTAAAATGAGTAATTTAAATTTGAAAGCATATAAAACCAAGATGCATTTATTAAACAAGCAGTTTTCATGTCCTGTAACCAAAGAAAAAAGTTTATATGGAAATATTAAATAGAAAACTCTTTGTTATACTTCTGTTTTCTCTATTTTCCAACATTAAAGTTTGTTTAAATGGAGAAAGTTATAGATCATTTTATATCAGTGTTGTGGTTTGGCTGCATTGGCCAATGACAAGACAACAGAGGCTCTCCCCCATCTCTCCCTCCCTCCAAGGACAAGAAGAGAAATAAAGAGATCTATGAGCTTAACAATAACTAAAATACTTTAATGAAATATTAATAATAAAATTAAAAAAAAAAAAGAAAAAATGAAATAGATACAATATATATAAAATAGTGTCAGACTGCCAGGGACATGTCATCAGCCAGCACTGGGGTAGTTCCAGGCTGGACTTAGTGATGAACGGAAACTAAATTCCAGGTCTTAATTCATGAACCCATGGATTAGGATCAAAGGCAGATAAACTGACAGGAGGTCCTCAGACATCAGTCATTCAAAAAGAGTCACTGAAAAAGCTAGACCATTGAAGAAGAGCCAAACTGAAACCTATCTTACCCCAGTTTTTATGCTGATCATGGAAAATGGCTGGAATATCCTATTGGTCAGTTTGGGCCACCTGACATGTCGATGCCTCCCCACAGGTGCAACCCCTCCACAGGGTAAACAGCAAAGTCAGCGGACCCTGTTTCCCACAGCAATGAGTATAAGCAAGAGCCTCTCTCACTAAACAGAAAGTTGGTTCTGCTCCACCCCAAACCAGGAAAATCAGTAAGTGGCTGAGAATGAAATTGGGTTTAATATGTCATTATTATTCAGAATCAATCAATAAATAAATAAATTCTAAAAGCAAAAGACTGACCTTAGTTAATTTATTTTTTTTCTACAAAGTTCTTTTTACAGATCCGTGTAGACTATGAAGGCACTGACCCTAGTTGGAGGTGCAATCAGAAGCATTTATTACAAGCAACACTCAGCTTATGTAGTCTTTCAGTTCACTAAGTCTATCAGCGTTATCTTCTTGCCCAATGAACATCTTCTTGCAAAACCCAACTGCCAGATGGGCAGATCTTTCTCTAATCAGCAGGGTCGTTAGGTGCTATTTAGTTGTTCTTTTGTTAGCATTTCTGCTTATTCTATTTCTTGTTCTGGTTTTTGCTCTTCCACAATTTGTTCAACATCCTGTTAACCCACAGATCTGTACCAGGAGAAAAGAAGGGGAATGAGACCTGTGAACAGGCACTTTCAGTTGTACTGAATAATAAATTCTGTCATATATTAAATATGTATTTATGCATTCACTTGAAGTAATTTCTAGATTTAGGACATTGCAAAATGGGCTGAATGCCAAAAAAACCCAAAACAAAATTAAAAAAAAAGAAAAGAAGTCCTGATCACATAAATGCTTTGGAACATACATTAATATTTACAGAAATCACTGTAATTATTCTAATAATGTAAGATAAGCAGATGCTCTAATTTGATTTAAATTCAAACTTATTTTTTAAAATATTTGTGGGAGTTCCCATGTAATATGCCTATACTCCTAAAGATATAGAGAAAGTAATTTTCTAGAACCCTGCAGAAAATTCTCATGGAAATATCTACCCAAAGTTCATCTTCTTAACATGGGAGAAAAAAAAAATACCAGAAAAAGGCCCCTTTCCTTCCAATTACTTGAAATTGATTAAACTGATGTATATTTCAGAACTAATCAGTTAAATTGTAGCACTTCTAAATAATGTGATCCAGAGTACTGAAAGAAATAAACAAAGGAGATTAAAAAAGGAAGTGAACATGACTAAACAATTGTAAGAAGTTCCATCTCATCTTCTGTGACAGTTCTATATTAAGGTACTCAGCAAGTGAAAAGAAGTAGTATAATTTGGTTGTTGAGTCATCTCATCCATGACATCAAAATTACTTTAGGGATATATGAACTCCCTGTCTATACAGTGAGGGAAGGTAGGACAATTGCTCTACCTTTGGACTGTAAAACTTCTGATCTGCTCAGTGCTGCATGTTTTACATTCCTCTGTTCCTACCCTTCAATCTCTGTTGACCTTATTTCTTTCTTAAAAATAGAAGAAGGGAAGGTCTAGTTTTGAACTTTTACTTGTCAGGTGTGATAAACTACATAGATGCAATAAAAAATTTAGTTCTCTGAGTTTACAGATCCTCCAGATTAAATATAACAAATTATAACATATTACCCTTCTCTCAAAATGTGTCCTTAATAACATTTTCAAGATGGAAAATGTTTTAAAACTTTGCAAATAACATCTTCTAATGTCAAATTTAATAAAGCCGGTATGACTGCTTTATAATCATAGAAGATAATTAAGTTAATTGTAATACCTGAACTAATTAGTTTCAAGTTCTCTCTCTTATTATACATAAAACTTTCAGGACATGCTTTTAAATGAAATAAAATAGACAGGGCTCAGCCTAATTTCCTATATTATACGCTGTGTTTTGCTGTTCTTGTTATCATAAATACATATATAACCATTTAATTAAATAATGTGTTTTCTTTCAAGGTTAGATGGGTGAATTCAATAGTCTCTAAAACGTCTACTTGTACTGTGCCTTCTATTTCTGAGCCATCTCTGGATAAATAGCAGAAAGCTTCTTCTTAAAAAACCCACACCACCAATGACCTGAATATATTCTGTGTAAAAATAATTTTCTTCTAATATGTGCGTAAGAAGAATTTTCATGCAATATAATTTTGGAAAAATGGACAGGGCAGGAGAGGTTTGCATTTGTTACTCTACACCATTATATGTTTAGTGTGCTAGCCCTATTATAAGTGAATGTCAGCAGCATAGAATTAGGAAAAAAATCTCAAGAAATCTCAAGCCTTTATATTATGATCCATCCATTCAGTCTATCTTTTCTGAATTTACAAGGATCTAATATAAGTCTGTGAAAGACAATTCAAAGAAAAATATACAGTTTCATGAGCAAGACAGTAGAAGACTATTTAAGGGTCCCATATTCCAAACTGAAATTAGGGATTCATGATCAAGAAGCCTCATAAAAGATGAGAACAATCAATTATTTAACCAAAGAGCAGTTTGTTTAAATTCTAGAAAAGAGAACATGATTAAAAATAAATCAATATTAGGTTAACTCCTGATTAGAGTTAACTTATTAGAACTTTTTTGGCTACCCTGATTATATGATGGGAAATTCTAGATAAACCTAAAGTATAAGAATATATGTGGCATATGGTAAACACCTGTACTTCAAATGATATGCTTGGGGATGTTGCCACTGCAAAAATAAGAGAGAAACTTTTTTTTCCCTATACATGTTGTATACACAAGATGGATAAAAATCTGATTTTTCTAATGAAAGAGCTTTAATGTTATGTTTCAATTAACTGTTCTCTATATCTGTTTACAGCTGCTCAGAAATGAGTGTTTCAAAAATAGAATATATCAATTCTCTAAATGTGGTTTAAGCATCAAGTTATTTTGATAAAAATGATCTGTATCCCAGTTTTCACTCCTATCATGCCTCCCACGTATTTGCTGGAAAGGAATTAATCATCATTTTACAAAAAGGCTATTATAAGTAAACATTATCTGTAAATTTCAAAAAATTACAATGTTTTAACAAAGGATTTTTTTAAAAATCACCTTTATTCTTGAGAAGTATAATTAGTTAAAAAACAATTTTTCAAAAATTATATTTCCACTTTGCACTGAGAAAATGTTCTTCCTCCCAAAATGCTGTAGTTTGTTCTGTAAGCAACTTGTAGCCCATTACCAAAGAAAGTATACTGAAAGAAGAAAAAAAAGAGAGAGAAAAAGAAAGAAGCTTGACACAGAATAATATACAAATCTAGGAAACAAGAAGATATGTAACTCTAACTACATTTCTTCCCCTTCCTTCCCCACTTACCTTCTCTATAGTGGTTGGACTGCAAATCTTGGTCTGTAAAAGTCAAAAAAAATGCCTGTGCTACATACAGCAATACAAAATGACTGAGATTGTCTTGGTCCTACCAAGATAATACATCTCCAGGATTTAGAGGAGGGTCTTGGACAAACAGGATGTCAGGTTCTGGCACAGAAGTTCAGGACTAGTTCTATGTTTTGGCTTAGCTTACTGACTCAGACCAGATAACATATACTCTGTTGGTATGATGTAACGCTATAAAAGTTTTTTTTTTTTTTTTATTTTGGTACTATAGTTAAATTATTTCAAAAACTATGAACCTCTTTGTGAAACACTCTACAAGCTTTGTGTAGTGCTGCACTGGCATAGAAATATAGTAAACTATAAGGCAAAATTACAGTTATCCTTGGGAGTACAATAAATCTACATATCTTCATGTGCTATACCCATGTGACAGAGAAAGTAAAAGAAAGACTATGTAGATTTAAAGAAATTGAAGAATGACAGGCAGTTTCCATGCATTGGAAGGCTACTATTTGGTTATATTGGTGGAAAAGATCTCTAGAACATATTTAGCTTATGCCAACAAGCATTCTCTCAAGCATCTGTTTGGGG
Organism: Scolopax minor; assembly: GCA_028566535.1. Classification (NCBI taxonomy): domain Eukaryota; kingdom Metazoa; phylum Chordata; class Aves; order Charadriiformes; family Scolopacidae; genus Scolopax; species Scolopax minor. Next base: position 164,267,805 of record JAOXNG010000001.1, on the reverse strand, counting down.
ACATTTCAAGATTTAACACAGGATGGCGACTAACTGCTAAAAGGGTTGCTGCTTTGTAGGTATCTTATTTTGCAGAGCAAGTGAGTTTAACGATGGGCAGTTTGGGTAATTTCACCTCAGGTCTAGGAAGCGGAAGGAATTTACTTTTATATATGAAACGGACTTGTTCCTTTGCAAGAAATCCTACCGGAGATGATAGTTTAGGGCTGTATTGTGTAAGGACAGTTCAGGTAAACAGTTGCTTTAGCATGGTTTGCTCATGCTCCTTTTTCTGCCTCTTTATCCCATTCAGCTCTGATTCTCCCCCTACTGTTTACCTTTGTCGCAGAAGCTGTGTTGTGACTTTGTTAGTATTCTTGTGATAAGGCTCTCTCTTTTAATAGTTGAAGGGAAAACAAGTGGGAAAACATAGTGTGCTCTGTGCTAGCTCAAAACCTTATAGGGACTATGTGGTTAAAAAAACCCACACTGTTTATTTCTATCTGAATCTCTCTTACAGGATGCAAAAGGGCTGTATGATTCCCTTCATCTAGTTTCAGTAGAAAGGAGATGACACAGGAATTTATAAAACCCGTGTAATTAAAAGTCAAAATCACATCAAATACGTGTACTTAAAATGTCAGTGTGGTCCTGGCCAAGTGTATTATCTGGATTTCAGTACACGATTGCTCTCCCACTTACAATACCGAATCTCCAAGGTGACAGTGTATGTGCATATGCTTGTGGGTGTATTACATTTTCCTTGCATCTAGTATGATGAAAAGCAAACAATCTGTAAAGACAAATGCTTCCTTATTTTTTCATATGTGGGAAGTAAGCAAACTGGAACATCATGTTCTATTGCTCAAATCTATGCAAATGGAAGTTAAAAGCCTTTGCAACAGCTAAGAAAATAAATTAAAAAAAAAAAAAAGAAGAAACAAGAAGGAGAAACCACTTCTTTGGTTCTGTTCTGAATCAGGCTTGATATTCAGAGAAGATACTGGGACAGCTGCTACAGGAAACCAGGCAGGAACAGTTAAACTATTGTATAAAAAGAAGAAAATGACTTCTAGTCAAAAAATGCAAAACTCTAGCCATTAGTAATATACATGGAAATGTGCTTGGCAATAACTGCAGAACCAGGGACAGAATGCAGATGGGTAAATGGCAGTGTTAGCAGCATCTTCTCCCACTATGCTCTCTAGGGCAAAACACATTTTTGAGATTCATGGCTTGTATCCTCATTGTCCAGGGAGTTCATGTTCTGAGACTGCTGTTGTAGCATGAATTAAACAGTAATGCTATCATTTATTGTAATACCACACAACAATAACGTCTATTGATTAAATGGATATGAAATGCATATTTTTTTGTAGTTCAAAACTATATATATATCAAAATAGACATAACTATATATAACAAAAAGGATATGAGCTCTTTCCTTTAAATATTCAGGAGAGCTGAAGGTGTCAAATTCAGACACACACATCTGCCCTTTATGTAGATGGTGCTTAAGCAAAATGTTATGAAGTCATTAACTAAACCATGCTACATCTTCTTTTCAGATGTCCCCACACTGGAGGATATATTGAGCATAATAAGCACTTAAAGTAAAGTGGCCATTTCTTAGACTGGAAATGGTTCTGGAAAAAACTGAAATCATACAACTTGGTGCTTTGGTGCTTTGATACAAAGTTGAAAATGTATGTCCTAAATAACTCCACAAGTTATGTGAAATTCTTTCAAACAAAAAGCGCATTAGTTGACAAACAGATATCAAGTGATACAAATTAATATACCAATTACAACTAATTTATTATGAGATGCAGGAAGGAAATGTCTTCACCACAATCTTAAAATAAGAAAACAGACACAATGCAAACTGCTGTACCGTGCTGTGTAACAGAGCAGTGTAACATTCAGCAAAATGCAAAAGACTGCAAACAGTAAGAATCCATGTTTCATCACAGGAAAGGAGTAACACAAGATCAAAAAATTAGTATTACATACACTGTGAGAATTTGGCTGAAATCAGGCATCTAAAATTCCTCAAAATCTTCCTTTAACTTTCACCTCTCTTGAGACCGTATCCCAGCAGACACTTCTGAAGGCCTATCCCTGTTATACATTAAAATTCCCTCAAGCACTTAGGGTAGGATCCGTACCACTTGACTTTCACTCTCTGAAAATTAAGGCCCTAGATTAACTAAAAGCATTTCCTTGTATAACCATAAAGATACATAAATACCATTAGAGCATGATTCATTCCATTCTAAAATGAGATTCAGTGTTAGACAGCAAGTACAACACATGCCTTCACATGGAATTCTTTTATTATCATGTGTTTGTGGTAGTCCAAAATACCATTTCCCAGCTGGTTATGCAAGGCCTACCTGTGTGTGCCATCTCATTCATGTGATCAAGTTATTTGTTGCAAAAATTAAAATATAATATTGTTTTGTAGCATGACATTTTTGTAGCAGAAAAAATTCAGAAATTTTGCTGTTGTGTATTAATATAAACACACAAAGGGAAACCCACAGATAGCCATTCACATGCAAGTCATTCTTTCCTAGTTTCATGCTTGCACCAATAATTGGGAGACCAGTCCCAATTATATGATTAGAAGTAGAAGTTGTATGGGCACAAGTTGCCTCTACATGTTGGCAGAACTCTCTCATCAGATTTTGTTTCCATTCACCTGGCCTACCTTTCTGAAACCTTTGTTCACAAGCAGCTTCTTCTCATCAGATTTTGTTTCCATTCACCTGGCCTACCTTTCTGAAACCTTTGTTCACAAGCAGCTTCTTCCCATCTCCCTGGCTTTTAGATATGATCTGAGTTACAGGATTCTTGATATACTACACTTTTTTACTTCTCCTTTTGCCTTGATTTGTGGGTTCAACACTCTATCAGCTTGCCAGTTACTGGTGTCCTTGAGAAATACCAGCCCTTTGACTTTTCACCCTATTAGTCAGGCAGTCCTCAGACAGCTTTCACATAAAATTTTTACATTTCAGTGTTATGTTTCATCATACATTTAGGACATTTTTTTTATTATGCCTTTTGTTCTGGCAATGATTTCCAATACCAAAACCAACACATTAATTCCCTTAATTTTTGGGGTTTTTTGTGACATATCAATTTACATGATAATTAGTAAAATTATTTTCTACCACATGACCAAGAGAAACGAACCACCTAGCACATGATTGGGTCTGCCTTCATCATATGACTACATATAAATACATTCTCTAGGTGTGTCACTCACTGCAAATTCAGCCACTTTTATTTCAGCCCGGTTATCAACATTTTGATTGAGAAGAGGGGGAGGAGGCAGTGAGGTACTCAGGAAAAAAAATACACTACTTTTGATTTCTATATATGATGTGTATCTGCTTCACAGAGAAAGGAGAATATTCATTAAAATTATCTGATTGTTCTATTGCATGTTCCATATGCAAATAAGCCAAATGCACCCTAGTGAAAAGGCATATTTCTGGGAATTTGAGGGTTGGATTTTCATAAGGATATAAGATACTGAACCTTAGTCTTTCTTCTGTTGGAAAGGAACAAATGACAGAGGATAAACAAATGAGAATATTCTGGTGATCTTTTGATTAAGGCACCATCCTTAGGATAAACTCCATGTTTTCTTTTTCTTTTCAGAGCAGAATGGCAGACATACTATTGTCTGATAACAGAAGTTTATCACCACACAGGTAGAGAGGAACTAATGAGAATGAAGGAAGAAAAGTGACTTAATCTTAGACAAACTGGAGCACAAGTGGCTCCTTCCTATCATCAAGAAACACTTTTTTACTGTGAGGATGACTGAGCACTGGCACAAGTAGACCAGCAAGGTTGTGGAGTCTCTCTTCCTGAAGATATTGAAAAGCCCTCCAGATGCGGTCTTGGGCAACTGGTTCTTGGTGACCCTGCTTGAGCAGGGGGGTGGACCAGATGATCTCTTGAGGTCCCTTGCAACCTCAATAATTCTGTAATTCTTCAATCTCGTGATTCTGTGTAAGCACATATACACGTGTATACACAAACGTACAGTATGGTTGTACACAAATGCGCAGTGAGTACTAGGCTCACTCACTAACCTAGAGGATTTGCAAATATTCAATCATGTATACACACAAA
>JAOXNG010000001.1:164243577-164262121 GCA_028566535.1 Scolopax minor | reverse complement strand
GGTAAAACATCAGTTCAGGGAATGGGAAAGCCCCACAGGGTCATCCTACGGCTGGGAATCCATGACAGTTGGAAGGAATGCTAATTAATATAAATAGGAGTTAATTATTTGGACTATGATTAATAGAAAAACAACAGACCCTTAAAACTGTAATTAGAATTACACAATTTTTTTACACAATGTCCTACTTTTTATATTTTTAGCACGATTTTCTCAGAAATTGTCCAGCAACAGTGCTGTCTCTCTCCTTTTCAACCTCATTGATCAATGAGTAAAATTTGAAAAAAAAATAAAAAGAAGTAAAAACATAGTATGACTCCAACTTCCACAATGAGTTATAAAAAAATTAACTTTGGGCAGAGTATTTTGAGTATCAGCAAGACAATTGATCTCACAAAGTTTGGGGTTTTTTTTTTTTTGTTTGTTTGTTTGTTTTTTTAAATGGGAATATATATTTTCTTGTATGTGGCTCTGAAGAGTTATTTTAGGTTTTGTAGTCCATGACACAACCTTAGGAACTTTCAGACAAATTTACTCTTACAGACTGATCTGTATTCAAACTTTCTTCCTGATGTGTTCTTTACTTCCCTTTAAGGTCAACAGTCATTAAAAGTCTTCATATAAATATCTGGTTATTTAGGCATGACTATATGCCTAAATATAGTGTACGTTTCAATTCAGTGTTAGGAAGGAAGAGATTAAGATGAATCATATGAGACTCCTGTTACCGTAAGTATCTGCAACAGCACTTTTGAGTTAGTCTTAAAGCAGAGTGAAGTGTCTTAGAAAAGAATGCCCTCAGCTCAATTGTTTGGCTGAGATTTAATTTCCAGGGCATGTTCTAGAAAAATATTCCAGTTTATCACCTGTAGCTGGCTTATATGCATGGGATTCAGCCCCTGAGTAGCATATGTAGGCATACTAGCCCCACTTAAGACATCTGTCATACATGGCAGGGCATTCATCGTGTGGTTGCCAGTGGTTCTGTCTGTACCAGATGTATGCAAGGATTGCTCAGTGCAAGTTCACCCCAAGGAATACGGCTTATATCAGGCTGTTTGGAAATTTGGTTGTAAATATGTGATATTGGTTTCTCTTTCCTTAACAGATAGTACTAGGCTGTTACACAGTTGAAGTTGCATATGGGATTAACAAAAACCTGCAAGGTCTCCTGTTGCTTCTTGAAGCTCTTAACTTGTCAGGCCCCTGTAATTGCTTTCTCAAGCAATTGAAACATGAGTGTCAAGGTACAGACTTTACAGTGATCTGCGATGCCATAAACTATATGACCCTATATCATCTTGTCCTGAAGTCAATTTCCTATTCTTCTGGCTTGTTCCTAGCTTTCCTAAAATTTTCAGTTCTCAGACCTGTCATTATCAGCCTTGTAAGTAAATTGCCTTGGAATGAATATTTTGTTAAGAAGTTGTTTGTGAACACTGTTTTCCACAGAGCTTTCTTCACAAATTATGTTAAACTTTTTTTCAGGTTTCCATGAACCCACATTGCCAGAAAATTTCAAATGATTGTATTATTTAAACAAAGCTAATTTTACAGCTCTGATCTTCAGTGTGCATTTACTCATTCTCAGCAAACCAGCAACATTAGGATGAACATTTCCTGAAAAAGTAAAGGAAAGTATTAATCACCCCTGTATTTACACTCTAATAAGAGTCTACATAAATTATATTACTTCACAAGCTCCAAATATCACAGCTTTGTGCAACTTCATTTCCTTTCTCATCACTGACAAGTGCAGAAGTATTGACTAAGGAAGTCAATCAAGACTAGTTTTTCTAATAATGATTTTAATATGCAATAAAAAATAATAGATTGTAAAAGACCTGAAAACAAAGAATGTACATTCAGTTCACGTTAATGGGAATCTCACAATGTGTAGCTTTCCAAGCAATATGTTTATCTCATTACTTAATGGAAGAGATCTTTCCTCCTTCAAGAGGCAGCTGATCATACAGAAGCAGAGTAGAAAAAGTAATTGATTCTCTCATCTTCATAGTCAATCAATCAGCTGAGAAGAAACACGGAAGTATAACCCTTTTCCTTTCCATACACCCTCCTGAAAGCTCCCTTGCAGGGTTTAGCTACCTGTGGATTTCAGCTTGTTTAATTTTCCCTTTTTAGTAGATTAAACATGCTTAGACTAGTTTCCAAAGATTCCTAAACCAAAGATTTTGTTCAAAGTTTTTAGTCTCTTTGATAGTACTTGTGACAACCATGAAAGCCATTGAGGAAGTCTGAAGTGATGAATGAATGGTTTTCCTGTTTCTTCCCAATAGAGAAATTAGAAAGACATTTGTAATTAATATGTCCACACATTAAAGATAAAGTCTACTAAAGACCATCTGAATTTGAGTCTTTTGACTCAGAATCAGTTTGGAATCAATGTGATAAAGTTTCACATTGTCAGCAGTGTCAGGTGTTTAACAGTCCTTAGTTAGCTGATGCCTAAAAACCCACAATCTTCTTCTGCAAGCTGGAAATAGACATTACGCTTATGGCCCTAAATACAGAAGCAATGAATCAACAGAGGATACACATGAATAAATTTTGTGCATACAAGCTGGATTTCATTCTGCCTATATGTAGAGGCTCTGTTCTTATCAAAATACAGTTGTCATTTGAGATACACTGTGATAACCTGCCTGGTGTCCTGAAGTTAGTCCAGACAGATGCAGGTTTCCCATATTTCCTTGTCCTACACCTGCTAGCTCTTTTGTGGTGGTATCATGTACTTCATGGCATCTAAAATAATAAAAATGCCTATGTTTAACCCCTTTGTTGTCTAAGTTCATATTGTATTCAACACATTCATTTCAATCTAATTGGCAGTGTGAGACAATAAATTAAATACAGGCACCCCTTGGTATTTCAGACAACTTAAATTTTCAATGAGTAGAAGCCTTTCATTATTTAGATAACTATGTGATGCTGTGTTGAGTTTTGCAACAAGTGAAGCACGAAAGATGAAAAAATAGAGTTGGTAAATTCTGTATGTAGAAGCCTTAAAACGTAAAGTTGTTTTTTTTTTAAATCCAGAATGAAAATAATCTTATAAAAAATTTCTGTAGATAAAATTATTTATATACATCTTAAAATTATTACCAGACTTCTAGAATATTCACTTTTTAAAGGACTAAATTGTTTTAAATTGATTGATTCTGAAACTACATCTATTTTCACTGCCTAAAAACATGTAGTCTTCATTAAACTAGAAAGACATAGGCAAATGAATTAGTCAATTGTCAAAGTAACAGTTTAAAGGAAGCATACCCTTAAATTGGAGTTATATATGTATTTACAGGATTTGCCATGTTTCAAAACATTATATAATATCATAGAGATTACTGGGGCAGAATATAAAAAAGCAGTCCAGCAATATAAATACTGGAACTAAGGAACTAAGTGGGTTTTGTGACTATGGACAAGACATGGTTTACAGAAAATATTTTACTGTATGATCTAAAATATTTCCTACTCAGAGTTGCAGGTGTAAGTGTAACCTATGACAGAAGAGTTACCTGTTGTAACTATAAATATGAAAGAGAAGAAATCCAGTGACTCCTTATTTATATCACATCCATTTCTTAAAAGAAGTAGCAACAATATAACAGGATTTAAACACAAAATAAAAAAAAATTATAATAAGAAGTACAGTTCCAGTGTAACATGGATATATATGGATATCCTTTTGTGTATATATCATATTTGACTTCTGATTTTTCAATATACTGAGTACATCTATCTGCCATTTGCTTTTTCTAGCTATTAATGGCAAATTTCTACCATTAGATGTGAAATGACATAGACAAAAACATTTGGAATTAGAAAGATTCATGAATATTGATTTGTTTCAAATAGACAGGATTGTATCCTGTACTCTAATGTCACTGAATGGTAATTTTTTGTAAAAGTAAAAACTTTAGAAATTATATATACATGAATTATTCTATTTTAAATATACATCACATAATTAAGGGAAAAAATCCCACTATCTTGAAATTCAGGAGAATTTTTAAATAAAAAATGGAGATGAATCCATATTTGTTGAATAGTCTGTCACAGAGAAAGTCATAACAAAAATAAGTTTTCATTTTGTGACAGGCAGTGGAATGAATGGTTGAAAGGAAGAGTGTGAATGAATGAATAGACGGAAATGTGTAAGTTTGTATTTTCATGTAACTACATGTACACAAGCATTTACATTTGAACTGAACAAAAATCAGAACAGATCTTATCTGGTTTTAGCTTATATGTAAACTTTAATTTTCCTCCCTAAAATACCTATTTCCACACTGGTAAATTAAAATATACTATAGCTCTGATTTTGAAATGAGAAAATGTCTTTTAGCTAACCCTTGTTATTATAATTAGAACAGCAATAAAGTAGAATTTTTTCTGAGTTTCATAGCAAGATATAATGATAACAAACATGAGCATACACTCGGTGTTCTTCAGAGAGTCTGCAGACTCCAGGAAGAAAACCCATGGATCTGTGGCAATCATGACTCAGAAAAGCTGCTATTAATCATGAGAATGATACACATAGAAGACAAGCTTGCTGCCAAAAAGTCTTGATATAATATCTGTTTAAGCATACATAGGTCTAACTGGAGAAAGGCCCTGAAAGAAAAAATACGGAATATAGTTGATAACTAATAGAATCTGACATAATATTGTTTGCGTCAGCAACAATCAGGGACTAAATAATAATAAAAAAAACAAAACAGTTTTGCTTGGATTTAAATTTGCAATCTGAAATATATTTGTCTGAATTGAGTGAGATGTGCATTAGTCATTTGTGACAATATTATTGGTTTTTTAGTCTGGGATTTTCTCAGTTCTGTTTGCAAATGGTTTATGTTTTGAATGAAGTGTTCTGCTGATGATTTCAATATAATTTTCCTGAGCTAATGAACCTTTGCTAATTTCTTATATTTTTTACTTATAATAAGCAATGAAATACCGTGATGGAAATTTTGCAGTTGGCATATTCTTGCATTATCAAGGCTAACTAGCTGCTATAATAGGGCAAAAAATGGTAGACTGCAGCAGTTGCAGGTCACAATGCATTTGCAACAGCTGCTGCTGAGAGACTAAAATTGTTATGCATGTTTTTTCTTTTTTTCTAAAAACACTTCTCAAATATCTCCAATACTAGCATTTCTGACAAAATAATCCCTTCTCAGGTATAAATAAATAAATATTTTCTATTATCTTAATTTTTAGGAGCTTGGGTCCTAAATTTGTCTATGGAGACAATTTGCAGAAAAAGGACTATAATTCAGAAAGGTGAAAATAAAGTCATATTTCAAGACAGCTGTATGTCTGAATTGAGTCATCAGCAAATGTCAACAGATTCTATTCAGACAAGGTTTTTCAGAAACTATTACCTAGGAAGTCTTTTGTTTCTCAAAATATGACAGTGTTAGCAGTTACTCAGCTACTGTTTCTGAATAATTCCTTCATATTATTTTTCTAGCCAATAGTGTTTTGACCAATTCTTATAATGAAGAACTTTTCTTGATTAAGAAAATACTTACCAATATTTATACTGCAAAACTACAGACTTTAATTCTGTAATTCATGACTGTAATTCATTATAGGAGAGCATTTTTTGAGACTACAAGGTCGCAGAAGAACATGAATTCCAGTGGCTGGCTAAACTACAGAGAAATATGCAACAGGCTTATCTCATTGCAATAGGCATTTTGGATAAAATTCCATCTGGCATATGGTCCCAGCAATTCCCAGCTGGTGCATGGTCCATTGCACAGTCTACAGCAGATCCTGGTGGGTTAACACTGGGCAGGAAATCAAAAAGCTGCTTCTGGCTTTCTAACAGACACTCAGCTGCTGAAATTCCATGCGTCAAAAGCTGTATGAGTAAGTCTCAGAAAGTTCAGTGGTAATGAGGAAGAAAAAATAGTTGCATCAAAGGCACAATAATATTCATGCTCTCTAGCTGGGAAATTAATCTATCCTCTATAATTAGAAATTAGATCAATTCTTGAGTAAGCATTAAGAGAAGCAATGAAGAGTTGTACAGTGGCTTAGTGATATAAATGCTAACCTTGTCTTTGCCTCAGCTTTCTCCTTAACCCCTTAGCAAAGTGAATGAATGAGAGTGTGCCTCAGGCAGAGATGTATGGAGTAAAGCTTAACTGCATCGATTGGATAAAGACTGTCCACCCATCTATATTGATTTTATATTCGTCATGCAATGGATAGCAATACTGAAGGAATTTTAATGTTACGGATTATTGACACAATATGGAAGACTTAAGAACCTCCTTCAAAATTCTGTGCAGTCTTTTGTAGACAAAATGGAAGAAGTAAAATGCCAAATTTGAAGATTCAAATGGATATATTTATGTAGTTCATGTCCCTTTTAATTTGAAGGAAAATATATCTCTTTGTGAATACAGACAGCTGCAGTAGGTTGTTTAATTGATTATTATATGGTTTTGTGTGATGACAATGTATGTCTCAATCTTCAGATTCATCAGAAAAATAAAATTGAGCCTTTTGCCTGACAGAATTCCCTCTTTATAGATTTCTAAAAAGATTCAAAAGAGGAAAAGAGAAGTTCTTTGTGTCTGCTTCAATTAAAAATTGTGTGTCACTGAAGTATAAGCATGCATTCCTGGCCCACTGAAATTATTGTTTGTTTTCCTTAGAGTAATTACTAACTTTGGAATAGAAGACATTTATTTATCATTCAATTTGTCTTCTATGAAACATACTAAGACATTATTAAAGCTTAAGAAAACTGTATTTCCTGGAAAGCAAATGTAGAAGATAACTATGTGACAATCTTTACAGTTTTCAAACTTTATAATGAGACAAACTTTTAAGTTGTGCTATTTCTTTATTTATATATATTACATCTATTACTATTACATGAATTATTACTATCTGACAGCATTAATCTAAGGAATTGTCTGGATGCATGAGACAAAGTTAAATTTTATATAACAAGAAGGAATATTTACTGTCAGATTTATGGCTGTAACACTGTAAGTAACTAAAAATATTCCACATGAATGCAAAATAACAATGAAATAAAAAATTCTCCACATGATAACATTACTTAAGAGATCCAGCTTTTCTTTGGTAATGCATGTTTTTATTAGGAACTTCAGAATTCAGTGTAGGAAAAGAAATACATTTTTTCTTGGTTTTGAAATGGTTGGAGTAGCATAGGCAAAAACTAAAGATGATCTATTTGAAATATTCTCCAACAGAAAGTGGTTTATTAATTGTTGTTGATTTTTTATTTAACTCTTAAGCCATGTGGGCAATATTCTTCTTAATATTTGTTGTTGATTAGGTGTTTTATTTTCTGCTCAGTTGGACACGGCTCTAAAGGTGTTATACATATGTAAAGAAAGAATGAATTTGATTTCAGTTGCTGCTATACAGTCATAGTAATTACCAGTACAAATTCAGTATCTACACCTCTGTCCTTTACCTCCGTGAAGTATACAACCCATCCCCCTTACCTTGCCATACTGGCTCCCATCTTTGTTCATTCATTTTTAAGGAAGAAGTATTTTTCATCTATTCAAAGATACAAACTAAATGCTGCTTTAGCAAATAATAACAAAAAAATAAAATACAGCATTATCTCAAGTGTGTCACTTATAATTTTAAACCCAGCATGTGGCTGATTAGCCCACCACATTTAAACCTAAAAAAAGAGACCAGAAAAAGGAAGGATTATCCCTGCTCTGGCTTCTCAAACAGCTAAGACAGAACTACACCAGGAGCACATACTTGCTCATATCTGTATGAGTGGGTGTTAATACCAAATATTTCAAGCACTTTTTTTTCCCCTACACCACAAGCAAGTATATACTTATTTCAAGTCTTATTTCAGAAGGCTTCTAAAAGTTGCTTAGTTGTGGTGGTGGGTTGTTATTATTTTTTTAAATAAACTCAGATTTAGTTTAATTACACACAAAATCTCTACAATGTTAATTTCACAATTGGATATTATTGATAGTATCATGGTAATGTTGTTGTAGAAGAGTAAACTTGTGAAATTTGAAGCCACGTGAAGTCTTCACAAGCAATCTAGCACTAACTCTCCCTGTCTGCAGGCACAAAAGTGCTTTCCTTTTGTTATAATCCATTTCTAACTCCTTCTTCTGCCAGAGAACAGCTTGTTTTCTTCTAAACTATGATCATGGTTTTGCTCCTGGTGTGAGAGTGAACCCATTTGTACTGCGCAGGGGGGGTCTCAGGCAAAGCACTTTGAACTATCTGAGAATAAGCAGTGCATCTGGCATGCACATTGTGGGACAGGAGGTTGAAGCTGGAGGGTGCTAGCAGCTGTAGCAAGACATCACTTATGCCAGGGCTGCTCTGCACATGCCTCTGCATTAAGGCTGGGGCAAGGTTTCTCTCTTATGGCCATTGGATTATTAAGACTATTTTCACTTCTGGAAAAACAGAACAGAAATTGACTAAACAGAATCACTGAGTAAAATCTAGACTATTCTGAAGCCATTAACGGTATATTCTTGATTTCTGCGTAGCTATGATTACATATCAGCATATCTATTATTTCCTTAACATTAGAATATATAGTACTTTCTTGCTTAAGTGATCAGATTCTTCTGAACTGGTGCATCTTGCTGACCAGGAAATTTACCATAATAAGGCATGAAATTAGAACTGTGATAAAAGAGTCCCAATTCCCTGTCCCAAGTAGTTATTGGAGACAAGATGGGAATGCATTTCTCTTTATAGACAAGTGAAACAGCCTTTTATTGCTTCAAACTAATTAATGTATTATGTAAAACTGTGTAAATTAGTAGCTAAAACTATCCTAGATACTTGGCTAATGTTCATTTCATATAGCAAGAGCATGGTCTGTTGTTTATTCTGATCTAATTCTTGACCAAAATGATGTAAATATATCTAAGTGTTGCCTTTTTATTTAAGAAACTTCCCTAAATGCTAATAATAACAAATTATCCTTCTCATTAGTTCCAATGTACTTATTTATATAAAAAATAATCTGTCAGCCAGAGTTACTGAAATATTATGAAAGTCAACTTTCATAACACTTTTTATAACACTGATACTTTACTCCTTATTTGAAATATTCTAGTTATGGCATGCAAAGTTAATACTGAATGAGAAACAAAAAATGAATACTTGGATTATTTATAATTATTGTCAGATTTCCACTTAGCAGGTTAGAAACCTTTGTCTAAAATAAAACTTTATTTTTCCTGAGTTTGTTATTATAGTAACTTGGGCAGCTTCAGAAAGGAATTGAATTTCTTTGCCATTCAATGTGCAATTTTAAAGGTTTCTGTTAGTGAATTGGTCAACAGGTCTTGATAGTGAATTGGTTTGCCTTGAATTTTTTTTTGCATTGCTTTTAAAGCCTGCACGTACTCCCTGAATGTAACTTCACTATGGATATGTGTGATAGCATTTCTAACAAATCACATTCCCACTGGATAAAATTACACTTTTCTGTATCTGAGGACTAGTTAATAACCCTGTAGAAAATTCTTAGGGTTTTGATCATGTAGTGTGTTTTCTAGTAGTTTAGCTATATCTGTATATCTTTTCCAAAAAGTTCTCATAATCCCTTTTCTCTGAGTCTAGTACTTATATATGGGGTAAAATTTCTTTTTAAATTCCACTGTTGGTTCTGGAAAATTTTGAATTGTTTTTCCAGAAAAAAAATTCTTATTTCTAGGTTATATCCCTGGCAAGCTTCATTTTTTCCTGTCTCTCCATTTTTTTGCTCATATTCAAAATGTGTAGTTTATTTGATTAAAAAGTACTCATATCTGTACTCCAAAGGTAACCATTTTTTTTAAACAAAAGTTTAAATAAGAAGTATTTACTTACTATGTACTACACATTTAAGACAGCAACAGATTATATCCTGTAGTTCTGTTTCCATATTTTTAAAAATACATAACACTACTATTGTTCACTTGTTTACTGATGTAATTCAGAAATACATACCAATTACACACAAACATAATTAGTGCAACTTAAATATCTAAGTGAATAAATCTAGGCAGATATTTTCCAGATCATATATTGTTATTATGGATTATAAGTACTTTATTGGAATACAGAAAAGTGACCCAAGTGCTTGCTATGATAGTCAGGGGTGATTTCTTAATCACAACACTTTCATATATGAATCTCCTTTTACACTTGAAAACCAAACTTCAAGACCTAAGTAAGTAAATTTTAGTCAGTGATACAAAAAGTGGTAATACAAAATGCTTTCTGCCTGTTTATATAAACATTATTTATCAATAATTCTTCAAATAAAAGAAAAAGTTAAGTACATTAGCTCTTTACAATTAGTCCAAGTTAATGTACTGAAAGTAGGTATTTTCTTGTATTTTTCTCATTCTGTTACTTGGCAACAAATGTAAATGGATGGAAAATTATTAGCCTCAGTCAAAAAGGATGACTACTCTAAATCAAATAGGACAGATGTAACTAAATTAAACTACTAATTTCAGGTAAATTATCTCATTATCTTAGTTTTAATTTCTGTCTGTGAGTCAGCTACTTTTTGGCCATGGTTTGACTATATGCTATTTATAGTGACCATAACGGATTGCTGTAAGTGGATACTTGCATGAATAACACTGAACCATAAATAAATAAGATGGATTATTTTCTCCAAAATACGCCCTTTGCATATTTGCATATATATCCATCTAAAGAATCATCACTGTCAGTTTTTAGTTAAACAAAGAATTGTATTTCTGGTTATGAAGTGGTAGGTTTGTAGCCAAATGAGGCACCCAGTACAGAAGACAAGTATTTGCAAATACATGATTTGTATTGTTTCACTCTCTAAATTATTCAGCAGATTACTGAATGCTGTTTTCATGCTTATCAATTATTTCATTGCATAAGATACTTTTAAATCATGATATGATAAAAATGATAATTTTTATCAATTACAGTAATAATTTGTAGAAGACACCTTTTTCTAAATGAAAAATGATGGTTTCTAATGAAGGTACCTCCCAGGTATTTTAAGTTGAAGTTTTTTCACTGTATGAATATTCCTCCTCTGTCATTGTAACTTTTTATGATGTTATTTATATTAAAGATAAGCTAGTATATGTATATATATCTATATACTTCAGTTACTATGTGCATCCCTCAAAGTCTTAATCTACCATAACAAGAGTTAAGTTATCCATCGAATAGTTCTGAACTGCAATGCTTTCTGCATTCTGGCAAATTGATATTCCATATGCAATGCTTGTTATGCCTGGAGGGAATAAATAAGCAGATGCTTCTGCTGCTAGTCAGAAGGACCTCAACAGGCTGGAGAGACAGGCTGACAAGAACCTCATGAAATTTAACAAAGGGAACAACAAAGTCCTGCCTCTGAGGGGGAACAAACCTCTGTGCCAAAACACACTTGTGGCTAACCGGTTGAAATGCATCTTGAAAGAAAAGGGTCTGGGCGTCCTGGCAGACAGCAAGTTGAACATGACCCAGCAATACACCTTTACAGCAAAGAAGGTCAACAGCATCCTCAATGTGTTAGGATGAATATTGCTAGCAGGTAAAGGGAGGTGATCTTTAAGGTCTACACAGCAATGATGAGAAATACCCACAGTGCTGCATCCAGTTCTGGGCTACCCAGTGCAAGAAAGACATGGACATATAGTAAAGAGTCCAACAAATGTTTGAGAAGATGATTAAAGGCTTGGAGCATCTGTCTTATGAGGAGAGGCTGACAGAGCTGGGAGAGTCTAGAGAAGAGAAGGCTCATACATTAGCAATATGTATGAATATCTGATGAGGGAGGTAAAGAAAATGAAGGCTCTTCTCAGAGGTATCCAGTGAAGGGACAAGAGGTAAAAGGCACCAACTGAAATACAAGAAATTCATTTAAACATTGAAAAAAATCTTTTTTTGTGATGTGAGAATGGTGTTACACTGAAACATGTTTCCCACAGAGGCTACAGCGTTAACTCCACTACTGGAGGTATTTGAGACCTAACTGGTAAAAGCCCTGAGCAACCTGCTCTAGTTGAACTTATTCTGAGCAGGGTGGTTGTGATTGAATTAAGGGATCTTCAGATGTCAGTTTCTGCTGCAACTGTTCTGTGATTCTCTGAGTGTATACATTTTTTTTTATTTTTTAAGAACCAAGTAGTGACTTCTTGATTTCCCTTACTTGTACCTGAATACTTGTACTTTTTCATATGATGATATTTTTTTCACAGTGTTTATCATTTTCATTAACAATTTCACCTCTAGAAAATTACTTCTTTTTTTTTTTAATCTGATTCAATAACTCATTTTCATAGAGACTTTTTCAACATTTCGAACATTTGTGCAAGCTGTCTGTTTGCAGAGAAGTGGGGTGGGAGCCTATGTGCACTTAAAATGCATTTGATTCTTTTTTGGTTATTTTTGAGCTCAATCAATTTCCCAATCCATTTCACCACATGGCTATTCAAATATGTCTGCTGGTTTAAGCTGTATTGGTGCCTAATAGCTTACAAAGTATTTATTTGATGCTTTAACAGTGATATTTCTCTCAGATCTCTAAAACAATGATGCATTAATCTGCAGAGGCAGATTCAAATAGATTCACCAGAAGGTGTGGTTTGAATGCATATTAAAAAATATATGCAATACTAGGCAGCATGGAAAAAATAATTACTTGGCATCTCAATTTAGCTTCCAACTGAGTGGATTTGTTAATCCCCATCTAACCATGCCTCATTCTATAAAATACAAAGGTGAGAGAAAAACATCAGGAAATAATTAGGAAAAACGAATATTTTTAAAACAGGCAGATGCAGTAAAGAAGAGCATCATAGAGAAATCACATAGAGAAATCAATGATCCTACTTTATAACATGTCCTGAAACAGTGTGCAATATACATATAATTGTGCCATGCACTGAACAGTAAGACACAAGCTTGCATAGCAGACCTTTTTTAATGAAGGCAGAGTTCTACACAGGAAAAACTGCCTGAGCTTGTTATGCATAATCATAAGAAGGATAAATTAACGTTATTCAAGCACTTTTACTGCTGTTTCTCTTACACAATCTTTTTGTGTACTTTTTTTTTCCAAAGTGTAATCCTTAGTAGTCATATTCTGCCTATATGATTTTGATACCTTTCGTTGTTATAACCATGGGGTGCCCTCAGCATATTTCTGCACTATTCAGACCACATGATTGCTAAGAGTAAAAAAGAAAACAAAATCAAATCTCCGTGGTAAATTAATGCTCTGTGGAACCATTGTAACTAATGATTCTGAAAAGATTATTATAATTTAAATCATATTAACAATTAGTAATATCTACAGTTAAAAATTAATGCTTTATCTTTAGGCTTGTAGCACAGTTGAACAGCTGTTGATATATTATTAAAATTACTTAATTACAAAATTTCTAAATGTAAATTATTCTTTTCCTTGATGTTAGTAGTGTGGGATTCAGTATGAAGATGAAAGATAAATAATAGAAATGCACAACTAAGGCATATGGGGAAGGTTGAAACTATTATTGCTGTCTTCTGTTTTTCTTTTTTTTTTTTTTTCAATATATATTTTTATTTCTATCTGTTCTGGAAAATATCCAGTGTATTAGAAGAAAAAAAAGCTTCAGGTATACCTCTCCTTTTGGGGAATGTCTGCGTGTAGTTCAAGCATTCATCTGAAATACATTTGAACATTTCTGTACATATCAACAATCACTCAGGAGACCAATAAAAATATACACATCCATCTACTGTTGCTTCCAACGTTTTGAAAATTCACCAAAGGATTAGGGAGAGACACTGTGATCACTTTTCTGTAAATATCCAGTTACTTGTATAATGCTCTGGCCAAAGCTGGTAAAAAATTGAAACGAATCCTATACTAATAAGAAAATATCTTTATTTTCATGTTCTATTCTGTTTTCAGATAAAATTCACATTTAAAGAAATTTTTCTTAAGAGAGTTTTCCCTATAAATAGCATTGACTAAAGCTACAAAGCCTAACAAAAGGAGTAAAAAGTATTCATACTTGTTCTTTTAAAAAATTTTACTGTCAACACTAAATACTCTTATACTTTTTTTAATTGTCCCTGTATTTATAATTTAGTTATAATTACATTGTTTAGATATTATTTAATTAGTTGTGGTTATTCTAAGTTTATAGTCAGTGAAAGACAGCCATAGAGTCAAGATTCTTTCTCAACTAAAAACATTTTGATAGTTGCAGAAAGTGAACTTTGCAAAATTTATTTATTGTTCTCAGAAGAAAAGACACCTTCTTCCTAAAACTCAGAGCTTTCCCCCCAGCAGCCTGGAACAGAGAATAAGAGAAATGGATTTGAGAATTTCTATGCTGAAAAGCAAAACAAGAAATAGGGAGTAAATTTTTTTATAGTTAAGCAGGGGTTTTGTTGATTGGTTGTATAATTGGGTTAGATGTTTAATTTTTTTGGTTACTTTTAGACTATTTCTTAATTTTAAACTCTAGTTTATTAAATATTTCTTGCTCAGTATACTTTTGTTTAGTTAATAAACTTCCTTTTGATAAAACCTTAACTGACATCTAATTGTTAAGTAGTAATTTACTGTTGCTGAAAGAGAAAATCAGTATAAATGTATAGTTTCAGCATGGCAAATACATCATAATTAAATGCTATAATTAGTATAATGAACATATTATAAATTAACATTTAGGAGGCTGGTTTACTAGTTTTTGAAATAAATTTAATAGAATACCTAAGGTGTTTTTTTTTCCTCTTTTAGAGTTTTCTTCTATTTAATTCCTTAATGCTGAGAAAGAACAGTGATCCAAATCTTAGCATTATCTTTCAGAAATTGCATTTTTTTAACTTTTTCTCAGTAGTTTATTACTTGTGATCATGAAGCCTCTATAGGCTTGTAAAATGTTGTTCTTGAGAAAAGTAAACAAAGAACTATCTGTAAGGTTGACTCTAAAATTTAATCTGTTGGCACTTTGTTACACATTTTTTAAAATTGAAATTTGTTTGATAAAAAGCTGTACTTTAATGAATGTATTTGTTAAATTTTCTGAATAGCAGGGATGTAATGAACAGGATATTTTATTTAGTGTCTCAGAAATAGACTTCTAGCACTATCTTAGGCACTTTGAGAGATCTCTCTTGGTCCATCTTTCCTGACAGCCATGTGTGGACAAGTAAAGGAACCTGAAAAGGCATTAAATTATTATGTTTCCACAGTGGACCAGAATTGCAGAAAGGCTGATAATAGTCCAAGCCTGTGCTCAAAGCAAGACCAGGTAGAACAAGTTTCTCAGAACTGCATTTGGTCAAGTTTTGAATACCTCTGAGGGTGGACACTTCACAACCTGCCTAGGCAACCTGTTCCAGTGTTCAACCACTCTCAGAGTAAAAGTTGTTCTTATGTTCAAATGAAATTTCTTGTGTGTCAACTGGTGCTCATTTCTTCTTGTCCTGTCACAGGCACTATAGAAAAGAGTCTGGCTCCATCTTCTTCATTGCCTCAGGTATTTACACATGCTGATAAGATCCCCGGAATCACAAAATCACCTAGGTTGGAAGGGACCTTTTAGGATCATCTAGTCCAACCAATGGAAAAAACAAAAAACAAACAAAAAAACCCCCAAAAAAACCCAAAAAAACAAAACCCAAAAAACCACCCACATAAACCCCACACCACACCCAAAACAACACCAATCCACCACTCCTCTCTTGAATACCTCCAGGGATGATGCCTCAGCCACCGCCCTGGGCAGCTCATTCTGATGCCTAACAACCCTTTCAGTATAGAAATTTTTCCTAATAACTAACCTGAACCTCCCCTGGTGCAACTTGAAGCCATTACTTGAAGCCTTGTCCTATCATCTGTGACCTGGGAGAAGAGACTGAACCCCGCCTCTCTACAGCCTCCTTTCAAGGAGTTGTAGAGAGCAAGAAGGTCTCTCCTCAGCTTCCTCTTGCTCAGACTGAACAACCCCAGCTCCCTCAGCCTCTCCTCATAAGTCTTGTTCTCCAGACCCCTCACCAGCTTCATTGCCCTTCTCTGAACGTGCTCCAGCACCTCAATGTCTTTCTTGTGGCAGGGGGTCCCAAACTAGACACAGTACTCGAGGTGGTACCTCACTAGTGCTGAGTACAGGGGGATGATCACCTCTCAGGTCCTACTCACCACACTGTTCTTGCTACAGCCCAGGATTCTCTTCTCCACTATGAGGTCTCATCTCACTCAGCTTTTCCCCATACATCAGATGTTCCAAGCCCTTAATAATCTGCGTGGTCCTTTGCTGGTCTTGTTCCTGTATATGAATGTCTTACTTATGTCTTGTGCTCAAGGTGGAACTATGATATGACAAGCCAGGACTCAGACATGACAACAATTGGAATGAGTTTCTTATTTTTTCTGAGTCTGGGGTGCTGGCCACAGATACCTTGCCTGGTGTGAGTGCAAATCCTTTACAGAAAATAGAAATCTTAGAGTATAAATTGGAGGGAGAGTTTAACCTAGGGTCTGATTTAAAAAAAAAAAAAAAAAAAAAAAAAAGATATAGAGAAAATAAAAAAAGTAACACAAAAGACCAGCCACAAAAGGAACAACACTGTACTGCATTTGGTGGACTTGAACAGTTTTGGAAATTTTGTAAGAGTTATTGTTATTGCCTCTCTCAGTGTCCTTCACCTCCTCATGCAATAGGGTGTTGAGGGAGCTGGCAGACGTTATTGCAAAGCCCCTCTCCTCATCCTGTATCATCTTTGAAAGATGGTGGTGAACAGGAGAAGTGCCTGAGGACTGGAGGAAAGCTAATGTCACACCAGTCTTCAAAAAGGGCAAGAAGGAGGACTTGGGAAACTATAGGCCAGTCAGCCTCAGCTCCATCCCTGGAAAAGTGATGGAACAGATAATCACAGAATCACAGAATCTTAGTGGTTGGAAGGGACCTTTGAGATCATTTGAATATCAGATGATTTGAAATAAGAAAGATGAAAAGAAGAAGGGAAAAATAATAGTCCTCTATTTTTCATTACCAAATGGAGGCATCCTAACAAGTGATATTGTGACTGTGAACAATTTTGTGAAAGTACCAAAAATGTCCACAGGTCTGCTTTCTTAGAATAAGGGAGACTTCAAATTAAGAATTAAGGGCTATAGGACCAATCTTGGAATCCAGAAATGATCGAGGGTCAAGAATTCCATAGTATGAATACCATCAGTCTGCCCTACAAAGTGTTATCCTCCTTGGGGTAAGGTAAATGGGGATTACTGATGTAAATAATTCCATGCCACTTGCCCTCAGAGTCTAAAATCATCCTGACCCATCCTTCATCTACTACCACAGATGCTTTCAGTGTCTTTCCTCCCATTGAATCTTGTGTCTACACCATTTGATATTTGGAAGAATTACTTGCCAGTCATAAGTAGCTGGAGTTTCTGAATAGCACAGACTGATGGAATCAAATATTTCCAAGTCTGAGAGAATGAACAGTGCTATCTTTATCATGTAATAATTTTTCTTAATTTCTGCTTCTACAAGAGAGAGTTCTTTCTTTGCAGTTCAGAGATTAGGGCATGAAAGAAGCCCTGCTGATGCAGATGAAGATAACAATTTTTCTGTAGAAGATGAAGGCATATGTTGTTTGTTTTTTTTTAATTTCATGGAAAATTATTTTGTAACAGAAATTCTTTGGAGAAACTATTCTCATTAGGCTTCAAAAAGCTCTTACTCAGATTCTTCTACCAAGGATATTTTCCTGGTAAACATACAGATAATAATTTATGGCATGAAATGAACAAGCCTTGAGGCTGTTGTAACATCATATGAAGCCTCACAGAAAGAAGGATTCATTTTTTCTGAATGATTCAGACATTACTGAATCACAGGACAAAATTTACGGACATGCCATCAAGGAATGTCTGTGCCGGTTGCATTTCCAAGTACATTGATATCTTTCTGAAATTGTAAGCAGAAGATTCTCAACCATAACACCAGCACAGGAACTCAAATACTTCTAAGGAGTAGTACCTACCTTTCCAGTTTATGATCAGACAGCTGCTTTAGTATTCTGGAGTGAATTCTAAAAATGTCAATCTGTGAGTGATTCTATATTCTGCTACAGGTGCAATATGCCATCCTTCTCCAGGGTACACAGGTACACAGGGTGCTCCACAGCACTTTTATCCTGCTTTATACAGCTTCATACTGATATCCCCCTGAAGCATTTCTTTTATTTGTTTGCTCCTGAGCCCTGCTGATACTGTGCCAGGCACATCTCATAAGGACACTACACTTGAGGGATGATAATACAGAAAAATTACAATAGACTAATGGTAGATTTGCAGAGAGAGAAAAAAAAAAAAAGCTAATACTTCTCTGAAGTTATCTTTTCAGTCATGGCCAAACAAAAAACATTCTGCTTGATGAAAAATTTTCTGATAAACACCTCTAGCCAATAGGAGCTTTTTGGGCTAATGTGAATCTTTTCCTGCTATGTGATAATAGCAGTATCTGCC
>JAOXNG010000001.1:164218208-164228631 GCA_028566535.1 Scolopax minor | reverse complement strand
GGATGGGGCATCTACAGCTTCCCTGGGCAACCTGTTCCAGTGCCTCACCACCCTCCCAGTAGAGATTTTCTTCCTAATATCTGATCTAAATATCCCTGTTCATAGTTTAAAACCATTACCCCTCATCCTACCGCTACACTCCTTAATAATGGATCATAGAATCATAGAATCATTGAATTGTTTGAGTTGGAAGGGACTTTAAAGATCATCTAGTTCTAACCCCCCTGCCATTGGTGGGGATACCTCCCACTAGATCACGCTGCTCAAAACCCCCATGGCCTGGCCTTAAACACCTCCAGGATGGGACATCTACAGCTTCCCTGGGCAACCTGTTCAAATGTCTCTTACAGTCTCTTACCCTTACAGTAAAGATTTTCTTCCTAATATCTGATCTAAATCTACCTTTTTCAGTTTAAAACCATTGGCCTTTGTCCTGTCGCTACACTTCCTTGTAAACAGTCCCTCTCCAGATCTTTTGTTGGCTCCCTTCAGATATTGATAATCTATTATAAGGTCTCCACAGAGCCTTCTCTTCTCAAGGCTGAACAATCCCAGCTCTCTCAGTCAGTCTTCATAGGAGAGGTGCTCCATCTCTCTGATCATCCTTGTGGCCCTCCACTGGACCCGTTCCAACAGGTCCTGTCCTTCCTGTGTCGAGAACTCCAAAGTTGGACACAGTACTCCAGGTGGAGTTTCATGAGTGCAGAGTAGAGTAGTAAAATCACCTTTTGGTCCCTCTGCATCTTTACTGTAGGCCCCCTTTAGGTACTGGAAGGCTGCTATAAGATTTCCCTGGAGCATTCTCTTCTCCAGGCTGAAAAACCCAAAATCTCTCTAAGCCTGTCTTCATAGGAGAGGTGCTCCAGCTCTCTGATCATCTTTGTGGCTCTCCTCCAGACTTGCAACAGCAGAATTCTGTTTGCTCAGATTCCTCAGGTTGTCACAAACCTGATCGTCTCTTACAATGATCGGGACTTTGCTCTCCCAGTTCCTGCATACGTGTCCATCTATTCAAGAGGTGTGGGAAGAGAAGTTGCCAGTGAAGACTGAGGTAAAACTTCATCAATGAACTACAGAGAATTAATTTTATTCCTCTATGCACAATGTTTCTGTTTCCTTAGGAAGGACAGAAAACAACACCATCACAATTTGATTTGATCAATTGATTTGATCTCTAAAGTCCATTCTTCTTATTGATAAGATCTATAAGGACACTAGTGGGATTCTTGAGACCAAACTCATCATTAGAAACCTAAATTGAGGATTTTAATATGGAATCTTAGACAAAATATACATTTAAAAGAGACATTCCAGCTACTTTTTGATTCTTTGGGACAGCCTTATCCCAGGGTTTATAGATTTTGCATAGATTCTACAGGAAACCCACAGATACTTCCATCTGATTTTTTTCCTGTGGTCATAGCCAGACACTCCTAGAGAATGATTAACCTGCTGTATTTTAGATGCCAACTTCTGGATGATATTAACTATAAACCCTAAGTCCATATTTCTTCAGAAAAAGAGAAATAGCAGATATCTAGATTTTGTTATATAAATCCCTTCTTAGATCATAAAACTACTACTAGAGTGTTATTACACAGTAAAGGAGTGTCTGAAAATTCGGTACCTCCAGAATTAATAATGTTTGTAAATACAAAAGTTCATTTAAGTATTAAAGTCAAACCCAAGTATTTTAATTCTACTTGAAGTTATATGTTCAATAGTTTTAAATATTCAATCAGCTCGATATAATCAAAGGTTGAGAAATTGTCCATGTCTTTTTTATCTTAATAATTTTATTTCTTTCTTTATGAAATACAAAGGAAGTTACAATTCCATGGCCATACTTAAGGTCATGATTATTCAAGTAATAAACCTGCAAACTAATGAATCCTTGCAAGTAGCTAATTCTGATGCAGGTAGGAGGATAATGACTTTAGTGACTTGCCAAGAAAGTCATCGGATATATAATCATCGCAAGTTCATTGTTCAGATGCACAAAATGAAAAACTTCTGTATCTTTCTGTTATGGAGACAAATATCCTCCTGGATATATTTCATTCTATCACTTACTACATAAAAGGTTTGACTTTAATTGAAATTAAGGATTGATATCTTATGTTCTACTCTGTACCTTCATAGAGTCAATTTTAGTGTATGTTATTGCTAGCATAGCAATATATATAGCACCACCAAATTCTTTGCATAAGCCAGCAACAGTAACAGGCAAATACTTTTGCCTTTTTTTCTTTTTCTTTTTCTTTTTCTTTTTCTTTTTCTTTTTCTTTTTCTTTTTCTTTTTCTTTTTCTTTTTCTTTTTCTTATTCTTTTTTTAATTGGACTTAGGGAGATTGGTCACAAATACTGTAACAAAACTAGAACTGTAACAATCTCAAAAGCGTTTGATACATGTTATTTTTTTTTTACCCTAGAAAGGACACAGTATTTCATGAAGTTTTGCATAACCTGCATGGGAATGTAGATGTTGTGTTAAAAAGCTGGTAAGAAATTTGAAAAGAGGTGTAAGAGAAAAATTCTCTAAAATTTTTACTTATATGTATGTAAAGAAAAGCATATATATTACACTTATAAACTAATGAGTTCCTTGGAAGACTGTTTGACTCCAATTCCAAGACAGTTTGATTCCAGTAAGAAAGCATACTTCTACCAAAAGACTCAGTAATGTGACATCAGGATGGTTACCCTTGTATCAAGAACCATTACCCTTGCATTTACCATAATAGGAACATAGGTGTTTCAACATTAGGAGATATGGCCAATCGCAGAAGTTGACTAAAAGGCACTGCATGTCTGAGTTAGTTCCTGAAGTGAATTAAAAATAATACTAACAAAAAAGACCTATAAAGTCATAGTTTAAAAACCTGTTGCTTATCTGTAACAATAACAAGAACATTTTCTGTATCACTTCAACTATTTTCTAGTGAAATATTTACCCGAAATGTAGTGTTAGTGGAATCAGAAAAATAATCAAAACAGTAAGCTAAGCGAGTACTATAGTACTAATTTATGTATTTAGATTTCAAAAATATGCCATGTTTCATTAATGAAAAATATTAAAAGGCAGACAATGCCCTATCCAAATATAATTTCATGTAAAGATCCTTTTGTACATCTGACTGGAAGAAAAAAAAAATGTCAATAACAAAACTCAATTGCAAAGATCTCTATCCTTACAGAATTTGAAAACACAGTTTAATGACTTCTTTAAGCAGGCAAACAATCTTTTACATTTCACATTTGCATTTCGATCCATGAGAAGAAAGCATATCTCATCAGTTTGTGGTAAAATTAAAAAATTGAAGTTAAAAGCTGAAATTAAAAAATATATCCTACTTTACAAATAATATTTGATACTATTTCCATTTCTTATAAAATCCACTTTCTTCTATACTTTTAAAGAAATTCACTTTGTTGTTGTCTGGCTGTAGTTTTTGGCATTTTTTCAATTCCCAACTTAAACTCCTCCAGACTGAAATGAAAACTTGTGGTTGGTTGTTTCATGTATTATTGACAATAAAATGAAATGTTATCTACTTCCAGATGCTGTCTCCAAAGGAAAAAAACAGCATAAACATTTTCTAGGGGAAGATGAAACAGTATTTTGAAACTGGGTGTCTTGTTGAAGATGAATATTAAATTCCAAGTGGAAAGACGCTTTAGGGAAGAGAAGAATTAACATATACCAGGAGAAGCTATGAACTGACATCCTCAAATGACATCCATATAACAAAGAAGTTATAATAATTTAAAATAAAGAATACATCTTATCAGTACAGACAAAACTCTGCTAGACTAGTATGGCTAGACAACTGGACTGTCTTGAAGCTACTGTGAAAAGGGGTATGAAGCAGGCTGGTACCTATAAAAAGCTTGATAGTTGAGGTTCCTATAGTTTCCTATCTAATCTCCCATCAACAGTACATAAAAAAATCTCTTTCAACACTATCAAGATAGTGTTTAGCAGCCCAGCATGTTAAGATAGAGATATAAGGAAAGTCAGAGTCTTTGAGTAATATTTAGACTAATGATTCTAATTGAGTCATATCCATAATTTAAATAATAATAATGGCTAAAAAATCTCTTTATTAAATATCCATGGTAAGACCTTCTGTTTCTGATGTTAAAGAGTGTTTACTCCTTAAGATAATTCAGATAGTTGTTTTCTGCCATGAAAACTTGCAAACAGAAGTCATTGCTGCTCTCTTCTACTGTACTGTGTGATGGTTTCAGCTTTTTGTTTTGGTCTTCTGGCTATGTATTATCCATAACGGATCTAAGAAGGGTGAGGAAGAAATTTTTGATTGAATGTGTCATGTAGGACTCTATATGTTTTCAGTGGGGCTTTTACATGCAACTTGGGAGAAAAGAAAAAAGTTGTAGTTCCCACAGTAAAGGATTAAAATGTATTGCTGGAAGAAATTGAATGTGAGTGAGTGGTATGTCTATGATGAGTTTTCAGAGAAAAAAAAGGGATCTTTATACTAGTTTGGATTTTTTTTGGCAAACACTGTCTTTGAAATTTGGCCTGTCATTAAGAGAAGTCTCCAGAGCATTAATAAGCATTATATGCTTCTTTAATCAACTGAGTGTAACTTTAAAACATTATTCTGTATTGACTAATGATAAAAATTGTGTATTCATTTTAGTTGCCACGGTTTTTAACTTCAAGTTTCTGGATTCTATTCAAGCAGTCAAACACCTGAAACTTATTGTTGTGGTGCTCATTTTCAGTAGCAAATGTCCTGAAAGCTTACAGTATTATTTTAATTCTGTCTTGTGAATGTTGTGACTCTGAAGTAGCTATTTAAAAAATAAGGTATTCTGAATATGAAAGAATAAGAGAAAAAATAATTTAAAAATAATTTAAATTTCTTGCAACATTTTTAATTGTACAAATATTTGACTTTATCAGAAATTAAAAGCAGTAATAACATTTTAGACACTATAATCAACCAATACAATCTCTTGAAAGTAAGCAATGTATATTTAAGTAAAGATTTTTGTATAGTTGAAATATTTGAGAGGTTAATTGACTCTACAAAAGTTGTGATCTGAGGGTGGATTAATGAAATCTTAATAAATTTCTTCTCATGATACTTTAATTTAAATGTATGTGTTCTTATATCTAGTAACCTTAAATCACTTCCAGAAAGAATTTACTTGTGGATGAATTTAATGTCTGTTGAATTTTGAAATGTGGAAAATTTAATATCTGTTGAATTTTGAACTGATATGTTTTCAAAGTAATTTAACAAGGTTTAACTCTTCTTTTAAAAAGAAATATTATCTATTTGTTGCATTTCCCAACAGTCACACCTTTGGCAGAACCGAAAAAAATAATTCATTGACAATTTTAAAATATTTTATAATGTTATAATCTACAATGTTTATACTCTTACTGATTTTGTATATATTATTCATTTATAAGGAAAACTATTGTTCACCTGAGGTTACTCCCTTCATAATCAAATCATTGAAAGTATAAATGTAACATTGCTTGAGAGTGGTTATGTGAGGTCATTAAAGGTGTCTTTTTTCATTATTTATTTATTTATTTTGTGTATTGGATAGAATATGAATTGCCCTCATGCATAAGTTATAGCAATTAATTTTGCATCATCAGAATATTTAGAAATTCTGAGACTGTATTAAATCATGGAATCATAGAATGGATAGAGTCAGAAGGGACCTTAAAGATCATCAAGTTCCAACCCCCCTCCCACTAAGTCAGGCTTCCCAAAGCCCCATCCAGGCTGGCCTTGAACACTTCCAGGGATGGGGCATCCACAGCTTCTCTGGTTGACCTGCTCCAGTGCCTCATCACCCTCACAGTAAAGAATTTCTTTCTAGTATATATTCCAAATCTCCCCTCTTTCAATTTAAAACCATTACCTTGCATCATTTTAAACTACATTCCCTGATAAAGAGATAGAGTCCCTCCCCATCTCTCCTGTAGATCCCTTTCAGGTACCAGAAGGCCATTATAATATTATTATATCTTTCTGTTAATAAGATTAAAGAATTAGCTTTCAAAATACTATCCAGTAACAGATTCCTAATTTAACAGTTAAAGTTTATTGCTAAAACATATTTGCATGCTTTTAATCATTGTGAGATGAGTGACCATAATATTTAGAAAGATTTCTTTCTAAACCAAAGCTTGCTTAAACTTGTAAAGATATTGGAGTTTCTTTAAC
This sequence comes from Scolopax minor, assembly GCA_028566535.1. Taxonomy (NCBI): domain Eukaryota; kingdom Metazoa; phylum Chordata; class Aves; order Charadriiformes; family Scolopacidae; genus Scolopax; species Scolopax minor. Next base: position 164,222,413 of record JAOXNG010000001.1, on the reverse strand, counting down.
CAGCTACTCTCTTACTTTATATTGTATCACTACAGTGATGCTCACACCTTTCCTTAATTCCAGCAAACATTTAAGATAATAGGAAAAAAAGTTCCATAAAGGGGTTAAGTCAGTCCAATTAATTAATTTTAAAAGTTCATTAGAATTAAGTGCCCTTAATATGATTTAGCTTAATTCATTTTCAAAATAGATGAACTTAATTCATATTAAGTTTATTCTGAAACTAAATGAGAATACCCACCCAAAGATGTTATGTCCTGTACCATTATCACAGTTTCTGTTTTTTTTTACTTTTTAGGTATGACAAACTGACACACATTCATCTGTAAATGTGGTGAAGATCACTGAGACTTTAAAGGTAAAATGCTAGCAGGAAGCTGTATAATCATGTAAAGTTTGTCCTTGGTGTCATTGTCCACTGGTTGTTATAAATACATATAGTGCAGAAAGGGAGCTCCTGAATTACAGAAAAGTAATCTCATTCTGAGTTTAGGATATCATTAGTGGAGTCTGAGAAGAATTTCAATATGCAAATTACATGGAAAGCTACAGTAATATTCAGTGACTCATGAGGATGATACTTTCTTAAAGCTTTTTTGGCAGTTAAAAAATGTCTCTTAAAGTGGTTCTTCTTTTCTGAGGGGAAGGCTTTCTATTTGTCCTTGAAGTTTAAGATCAGCTCATTCCTCCAGCCTGCTGAGGTCCTTGTGAATGGAAGCCCTGCTTTCCAGTGTAGTGACTGGTCCCCCCAACAGTATTCATCATAAATCTAATTCAGATTATTGTGTTTTTCTTACAGAGTTCTTCAATAATTAGGAATGAGAAATTATAACAATTTTTCATATGTTTTGTTCTGGAATTTTAGGGATATCAATGTAGATTTATAATTGCATAGAAGGTACACAGTTTTGCAACATCACTGCACCAGTGTTACTTGTTCCTGTTTTATGGTCATTCTCTGTAAATAACATTATCATCAGCCAGACCTTTCACATACAGAAATATTTCTGCTGGCCATTGTAAAACCTTCTGGAAGAATGCTCATGAATATCTTTGCAATTTGTTGACTGCTCTTTGCTGGTGGATTTGCCATATAACTTTGAATCAAGCTATATATGTGAGGATTTATTAAATACTTTTCAAAATGGAATGATGTAACATTCTAAAATATATTCAGTATATTATGTGAAGATAAAAAACTGCAAGAAGAAAAGGGACAAAAATAATATAACTTCTTGTTTACTAAAGAATAGAGACATGAAGCCACAAATCATATTTACATTCTTATCATATCTACAAATTTGAACTAAACATAAAAATGTAAAAATGGGCCAGTTATGCAAGCGTAATGTATTTTCCATATATCTTCTTTTGCAGGAGTAATTTACAGGACTGAAAATAGTTACCTTATTTCCACAAATTTCAGAATAATCTTGAGGCTAATCACAATGAAACCAGAAAGGCATTTGCTAAAATGAAAATGTGTTTCAGAATAATGTTGAACCAAGTGCGACATTAGGACAGTAGCAGCTTCTGTATTTCGGAGATTTGCAATGAGACTTGCAGAAAAGTGAGCCCGTGGAAATCAGGGAGTCACTCTAACTGGAAGGAACTTTAGGAGCTCAGTTGGTATGAAAACATCTAGTGATGAACTAAGGATAGTAAAGTATACAATTTAATTCACAGGTATTAGTAATACAGAAATATTAGGACTATTAAAACTTTAGTCTTTAAGTCACGGAAGATCCTAAAAAGTATTCTTGACTATATACAATTCCAAAATGAAGTTTGCCAGAATAATAAGGAGGTCATACTTCCACAGAGTATAGTAACTATGTACCTGTATAATATCTTACAGAAAGAAATGCAAAGCAAACTGGATGGGTCGGGGATAGGGAAGAAAAAGAATTGCCAGTCTTTAGTCTCTCTGCCTCTGTTTAGAGAGTTCAATAAACATGCTGTGCACAAGCAGTTTAAAAATGTTGTAGAATTTTGAAAGTTTGGGCGGTTTTGTCTTTGCTCAAAATTTTCCTTTACTATAGCAACATTGAAGTTCAGAAATCTCATCTCATTAGTATACCAACACAGTTCTGTATTTTCTTTACGTTAAGCTGCTTCATTAACCTAAAATTTTCTAAACATTGCAAACTATTCCAAACTTTGTGAGCCTTCATTATTATATTGAGCAAGCATTGTTCAACTTAGTTCTATGGCAACTTCTTTCACTTAAACTAACAGTGTGAGGTTTCAGTTAGTTCAGACCTGCTCTGTCCTCCGTGCACATACCTGAGGATTACATCATGGGCACAAGATACTTTCTATCATCAGTTGTGATGCCAGGCTTGGTGCTGGCATGTGTACAACTCTTTTCTGCCACTGTCTGTGCTTGTTTAGGGCAAAGGAAGGTGAACCTGCATAACGTTTTGATAGTGACAAACTGAGTTGTTGACAGTAGAAGAATTGTTCCTGTGTTTATCAAGGGCATGGGTCACAAGTCTCAGTCACTTTACTAGTAGCTAGATATCTAACTACCTTTGAAAATTTGATTCTGTCATTGGCTCTTGAAATAAGCATTAAACTTGGTAGCACACATTTGCAAGATTGCAATCTCAGTCTTACAGAACTTTTCAAATGTATTCAAACTTAGCTAGCAGTAGGAGGTCCTTGGAAGAAATTATTTTCTTGATGAAGTCAGAATTGTGCCACTGACTTCAAAAGCATTTGGAATTTTCTATTCTGTTTAGAAATTATTTAATTACGTTCCATGTTTAAAAAAAAAAAAACAAAAACAAAACCAAAAACAACAACAAACACAACCAAACAAACACAACCAACCAACCAACCAAAAAAAACCCACAAAGCAAAACAACAAAAACCAACCAAACAAAACAAACAAGTCTTTTTATAATCTCCTTTCTGAAAAAACTCTTAGTTTACCTCAAGGTAAAGGTTACAAGACTACAAGGTAGTAAATTTCAACAATTAAAAAAATTAGGATATGATTCATGAAAGCAGCCCACTGTAGGATAGTCTTCAGTAATGTGACCTTATATCTCCCTCTTTCAAAGAAAGTAAAAATATTGATTACTATTCTCCATATTTATGATGTTGATAAACTGTAACATATAATGCAAGCTGTTCCTCATTTCTGAAAGGGTATTCATTTCTGCAAGGTTATTACTGCTGCAGTTTTGGTACTGCATTTGACAGCCTTCCAGAGAGAACTCTATGCTCAAGATACTCCTTTAATACTAAACAATATCCTGTATATTCCCATTTCCAGTTGCTGAGATACAGTAAAAAGAAGGGAAAGTGAAAAATTGCAGGAGGTACAGATGGCATACATTTTTAAAGTACTATACATTTTTATTTATATTTCAAAGGATATCGTAAAAATGTGTTGGCTGTACAATGTAAAGCCTTCTGTATATTTAGTCTTATGATGTTTCTTGTTAAGCACAGAGAAAAGAAGGAGCATAAGATTAATGGTTATCTGTGATGTAGTGACTTACCAATATAAGACATCTAAAGAACAAATAGAGAATTACAATTCTGTTCCCTGGGAAAGATTCCAGTTCAACCACGAGATCTTTTGTCTTCAAGAATCCTGCATCACCTGCTCCATTTTCTAACTCTTTAGCCAGGGAGGATACAGGAGAGTATTCCTGAACAACATTTGCTGTCATTGTTTACAGACTTCTAATTCTGCTTTTTATTCTCTATCTTGGTTGCTTCCTGTCTTCCTCTTTCCACCTCCCCAGTTTCTTCTAGTCTCCTGCAGTTTAGGGAGAGAACATCAATGCTCTGCCATAAAAAGCTGATCAAGCAAGTGTCCAATCTGATTCATATTTCCAGACAAGAACTTTGATAGGCACAGAATCAGGAGCATTCTGTAGATACAAATTACATATATTAGTATAAAGCAAATATCTGAGTAAGATAATTGACCTTAACTTAAGAGCATCTTCTGTTTTGTCAACTTGTTCATAGCTTTATGACACAAATATTTTAGGACAGAGGATCTTTATAATTTAAATACTGTTAAGATCAAATTTTATGTGCTTTACTGAAAATAGTGAATCTTTTTGGGGAGATGTTGTCACGGATGGAGTGATTGACTTTATTAAGTAGAGTGAAGTAGTGAAATATTTATTAAGGTGAAACAGTGATTTAACAAAATCAGCAGTAAGTGCAATAAAACCAGT
>JAOXNG010000001.1:164201359-164214931 GCA_028566535.1 Scolopax minor | reverse complement strand
ACCCTAAAAAAAAAAAAAAAAAAAAAAAAAAAAAAAAAAAAAAGGAGCAACATACTTGGGAAGCAAGGGTGGGCATGTCCAGACCCAATTCAAATCTCATGTAAAGATTTGAGCCTCCAACTGTACATACTTGCAGCGCTACAGATGTAAACATCTCTGGAACTGAGCCTCAGTCAGTGGAAGACGCTTCAGCTCTCCAGACTGACTCTGAAAAGCTCAAAAAAATAATGGTACTACTATTCTGAAGTGAGGTTACTTCCTTCAACATCTGTGGTGAATATGTGATACAGGCTGCTATAAGCATCACACATATTTAAAACTAACAGGAGATGTTAAGGCTTGGTCCAGCCACATTGTGGTCATTAGGAGGAGGGAGCTACACAAATGCTTCATGAGAGACATATGCTGTACGAGGGGCTTAGCCTATTCTGATAAATCTCCCATCCTGTCCAGATTTTTGAGAAATAATAAAAAAACCTTCCCAAAGCATAACGTATAAGTAAGGCCTCAAATATCTACCTTTTAACACAGTTCTCAATGATGAGATATTTACCTTCTGTTTAGTTGACAATATTTTAACTAATCTCTACTCTTGCTTACAGCACAAAGAAAAGAAAAAAAAAATCAATACAATATCTGGCAACATTTATTACATTATTTCTAATGGCTCGTTAAAGTAATGACACTTCCTTATTATGGAATAAGTTAGCACCATTGTCAAAACAGTCCTATCCCCAGATGGAATGTGTTTTCAGGTTTTGGTCTTTTTTTAAAATAGAAATTAAGAATAGGAGCATTTTTCAATCACAAAAACCTACTTTTCTGAATCAACCAGAGGCATTATTACTTGTTTTTATTAACACATACAAAATTATTAGAGTATACAAATGTGTTTCCTTTTTGGACACAGTGAAAGCTAAATTAATGGGCATTACAGCATTAGTTTACATCACATTGTTTCAAAAAAACACCATTTATGATTAAACAAATAGGTTTATATATACATATATATAAAAAAAAGAGCTTGAAATAGCTGGATAACAAATCATTGTCTTAAACTATCAAAAGGCTGGGAGCAATTGTGACTCCTATGGTTGTGCCCTTATCTTTCAAACCATCATCTCCACTGATATGAATTTCCATTAAAAAAAAACCCCGAACACCACCCCAACTCCCCCAAAAAAGCCCAGAACAGCAACCTCCCCCCAACACAAAACTCAAAGCAACGGCACAACTTTCCCCAGGCTAATATTTTTTTCCTGACAGCTTCAAGCACAAATGGATTATTTTAAATATCACATAAACCTACTGTAAATTAAAAAAATAGAAGATTACTTTACACAATGCATGGAAACCTTTTCAAGTGAGCACAAACATTTACAACTGTGTCGTGTTTTTCTCTTGCATAACCCATACTCACACACAAACCAGTTTTCAAAAGAATTAGTGAAATATTCAGTCCACTTTTGTTTCTTTTATACAATATGAAATGGCTACAATACCATCATATTTTTTAGAATAAGTTAAACATCAAGACATATGGCAATAGCATTGTACTATTCTTTCTACACACATATGAAATCCAGAAATACAGTCTATTTTTATTCAATCACAAAAAATGAATAAAGAATAAGATCCAGTTATACTGGAAAACTAGACTAGTTCTAGAAACCACAAATACTGTAAGCGCTTTGGTATAATATGTACAGATTGTGCTGTCAGTATCATGCTTGCATACTAGAATTGATCAACAGATTTCAACTGGTGAATTAAAGTAAAAAATAAAAAAGGTACTGTAAGACTTGCTTTCTTATTTCTTTTTCTTTTTGAAAATGATTCAGTCAAAGAATATGCACCACAAGTACGCACACTGCATTTGTATGATGTGACTACAAATTAAATATTAAAGTGTTTTTTAAATACAATGCAAGACCAGTCTTCTTAAGTGCATAGAACACAATGCAGAATACTGTTAATTACAGGGACAAATACAAAGGTATTAAACATTTTAGCAGATATTGAACAATGTTCTCATAACAAAAGGTATGAATGAGAATAAGTATTCTTCTATTGTTACAAAGATGAACAAGTTTTTTCCCCTACCAGTAAGAGAAACCATAACTGCTGAATCATGAAAGATACCTCCTGCATCTATTCTATCTCTGTCTCTCAAAGACACCTGAATGGCACCTTCAAACCCTTAAGTAGTTTGGATGTTTGGTTGGGGATTTTTTTAAATTTTATTTTATTCCCCCCCTATTTTTAACATAATCTTTTCTCTTCCTGAAAGTGGAACTCAAAAAGTGCATTTTAAATTAAAGGATTTACTTCTCCCCTATTTTATGGATGCATTTGCTGTCGTTTAGAAATTTTAGCTTAACCTATTCATTCTTTCTATTACTACAATTTATCAGAGTATCTCATTTATTCAGGCAACTATGCCAAGTTAGGTAGCCCCTGCTTTTCCAAAGAAAATGGTATTAAATTCTTAGCAAGCCAAAATACTGCAATCTTTATTCAAGCAAAACGCCAACTTAAAGAGTAAGGACTGCAGGATTTTCAGAAGATTTAGACTATATGCGAAGTCTTCCAAAATTTGTATTTTATCTTTTGGATTTTGGGATGTAGTAAACTGCAAATACCACATTCAACTAATACTGCAAGTCATGGTCTCAGGAATGGCGTATCAAGCTCCCAGGATGACAATCACATCACCGGCAGGCACTGGGGAAGTCCCAGACTGGACTCAGTGATGGATGGGCACTGGATTCCAGCTCTGGAGCCAGGAACACATGGATTGGGATCAAAGGCAGATGAACAGACAGAGTCCTCTGCAGACGTTGGCCATTGAAGAAAGAGAGCTGACCTTTTCATCCCTTAGCTTTTATAGTGAGGATGGGGCAGATGGGATGCAATACCCCAGTTGGTCAGGTTTGGGTTACCTGTCCTGTTCGCTCCTCCTTCTGTGCTTTTTCCATTTCTGACCCTCTAACAAAGCAAATAACAAAATTGGCTGACCTTGGTTGTTATAGCAATAAGTATGAGCATACTCTCTCTGGATACTGTTCCTTGGTATGACCTTGGCATTGGTCATATCATTCTTCACAAGATGCCATTAATGTCACAGAGTTAGAAGAAGCCTAGCTAATATGTAAAATTACAGAAGACAAAGTTGGTTCTGTTTTACTTCAAACTGGGAGTGTCCTGTAAAAGTTAGCAAAGACAAGAAAATTCTTAAGAATTTACTCAATTTCTTCAGTGTAACTGGCAGATCGGGTCTCTTAAATTTAGATATATACTAGGTACATAATTAAGACCTTGTTAAGCTTGAAATAAAAATTCAAGATCAGTTTCCTTCATCTCTGTAGTTGGCATACACAATAAAAGATATTTTGCTGGAAAGATGTGAACTTCTTGAGATTCCTTATGTAGTTCCTACTATAGGAAAGCTTTGGAATGCCTCTGCTCTGATTGAATAAGTATTATCCACTCCTGTTTGTTGTATCTAAAATAGCAGTTTATATATTTTAGGATCTGTACAGGGAGCTCTCTGTATTATTTTGAATATTTTAATTCAGTTTAGTACAATAAAGATATGTTCCCTGAGCCTAAATTATCTTCCTTTCTATCTTGGCACATTCTGCATGACATTTGCATAGTTTCTCAGCTATACCAGGAAGCAGTGGGAAACCTGACCCATAACAACAGCTGCTGCACAAGCCCAGTGTATCCAACCCCACCATCACTTTCTAATGAGCTATCCCGCCACAAATGTTATTAGAGAAGCAGTAGATATTTAACCACTGATATACATTGTGCTACAATTATCCAGAGAGAGTCAAGACTTCCATGAGATTTAGTTGGGATACTGCCTCCTTTGAGGATTTCAAGTGATCATGAAAACTTAGGTGATCACTTATCCACAGTACAATGTTTCTAAGGGACCATCTGAGGGAGTTTCAGCAGAAAACATCAGCATCATTGATATCCTACATAACTAGAGTGGGTTAAGGTTTGGCATTGGATATTCTAATGTGTTTTCCTAAATATCAGTGGTGATATTTAGGACTCTGCCTGAGTGGAACCACATGTTCCTCAGTTTTGTTTCTGATATTGACCATTCTCATTTGTTGCCTTTTCTTTGCTATTAAAATAAGTCAGATTTTTATTTTACTTAAACAAAGAATGCCTTAGCTTTCCTGATCATCTATACACTGAAATTAATGATTTGTATTTCTACAAATAATTATACTCCTTATTAGCAGCAGATTCCATGAATGATTCTTGAAAAAGATACTTTTGGCCTTGGACAAAAAAACAACATAGACACAGAAAGTTCTTAACATCCATCTAAAGACAGTTCCTCATTCCTCAGATATTGTGACACAGGCTTAATGTTTTTTTCTGTGGTAGTTTCTTAGTATTCTATTCACTATACATTATCATACATTGATTTAGCTCATCATTCTGTATGGAGGAGGCATGACATAACTCCAGGATTTCAGGAACTTCCTTTTTTATTTGTTTTGTTAACACTAAATAAATTCATGGGATTCCATGAATGGCTAACGGCTAATTAGAGGCATATGTGTTAATACGAGTATTTACAAATATTTCATTTCATACTTCAGGTGAGTATTTCCACTGAACTGTTCTCTTAAAAGAACTGAAACTAGAGGTTCTTAAATGACTGAAGTATTGATTCACCAATTGTGACGTCTTTATTTTCAAGGTTTATACTGGTGTTTCTACACAGAGAATTTATAGATGCACTAAGCTTGCATGGCATTTCATTTGGGAAACAGGTCAAAGTTTACCAAATGACTTAGAATATTGAATAATTTAGTTCCCCCTCAGTCATGTAACTGTTTAACTTGCTATTTAGCAATAAAAAAAAATATGCAAAATTACATACTTTTTGTAGAAGTCCTTTATAAAATCACTGTATTTCCTCTTCAAAAAGAGGCACATTAATTTTTTATGCCAAAATGCTAATAGAATTTTTTTAAACAGTCAGTGAAATATTTCTAAAAGTTTGCAGCTACAAGAGACATTCAGTAATGCCAATACATTCCTCTTCTTTTCTACTCATTTGTAGAGAGCTTCAATTCAAACCTTTTTGGTTTATTAATTTTTAAGGATGTGCTAGGAAAATTGTGATTAATCGTTCTTTCAATTTTCATTAATTAACCACTTCTTTGCTAAGTGTTGGTGGAAGAGGTGCAATTTCTCCACAAAACCTCCTCTCTTTTCTGCTCTTCTTTCTTGCCTTATCTCACCAGCCCCAAAGGACATTTTGATTGTGATATTTTACTTAAAAACAATAAAATAGTAAAAGAAGTTAAAAAAAAAAAAAGAAATTAAAAAAATGAGATGGAAAGATATATATTCTCAACACTTTCAAATCAAGGTGTTTATGGAAATATTTTTAATATGTAATACTTGAATATTTTTCTGACTATGGTAAGAGTTTACATCAGAAACTACGAATACTACTTTCAGGTAACTGTAGAGAGTGATAAAGTCTCCTCTCAGCCTCCTTTTCTCCAGGCCAAAACAATTCTACCTCCCTCAGTCACACCTCAAAATAATGGTTGTAGATGTTTGCACATATCATAAGAAAAAGTTAACTGAAACCCTTGTGAGAAGCCTCAGAAGTAAAAAAAATATTTGCTTTTTAAGGACAGTATCTTGCAATTCTCAAAATTAACTTTGTTTAACAACATGCTAAGAGCTATCATAGCCCAAATACTTGTTATCTCTACCTATTCACCTGCTAGATAATGATCATCTTGACACACAGTCAGTCTTGTTCAGATAATGTCACCTTATTTTGCACTTGCCTCATCATAAAATGTTTAGCTGCAGCAGTTTATAGTCCTTTGAGAAAAGAAACAGATTAGACACTCAAGGACATATAACCTGGGAAATCACAAAGAATATGTGACATTAGAGATTTATTTAACTATTTGACAGTAATTGAAACATCAAAAAGAAATTGAAAAAGGAGCACTAATTATTTGATCCATACTACCTATAGAAGCCATGTAAAAATTGTTAAACATTATGATATTTATAATAATTAAAACAATGTTTCACCAAAACCCCCACATTATTTAAAACCTATCAAAAAGCAAGTGTCCATATGAATTTCTATTGAAATTTTCATTACAGACAAAATGTATATTATCTATAAAAACTATCACAGAACTACAGTTTAGTAATTTGAAACTTTTTGCCTGACAATGACAAACAAAATGAAGGCAGCTCAGTGAGGATATTTGTTTTCCTGTGAAACTATTATTACAGCGCTTATACATTTAAAACAGAAATCCTAATCAAAGAAGATTAGTAAAGTTTTGAGTGTTAAGGGCATTAATAATTACAAAACTTAGCATTTCAAGGGAAAGCAATTTTAGCTTTGTGCATGAGTCTATTCTACATTTAAAGTGCTAGCAAAAAAAATCCTTCAATTCTTCAGAGCTACTGGGAAGTTCCCTTAATGGAAATAAATAACTTATTCTGGGGAATAAGAGATATATATTATTTGCTGATGTTTTATTTTTTATGTATTGTTTTCTTTTCATTAGCTTACATTTATCCTACTCCCTGTGGGTGATCTCCTTGTAGAAATGTAGGACAGTCTGTACACCTGATACTAACACAAATCTTACATGTTGTGGGGATGTTAATGAAGCCACCAAGGATCTCAGACAAAGGAAATATGTAAGAAATTATTTGTAGTGATTTGGGAAAGTAAGTGTTTTACTTCATCTTTTCTTATTCCAGCACATTCTGAAAATATATACCTGTGATATTTGTGCTTAAAATATATATACAAATAATAATGAACAAAACTAATATTTAACATAAAAAAATAAATTCTCAAAGGGACAAAAAACAGGCTGTGTAAACATTTCTCAGTCATGGATTTTTATTGAAATATTATGAGTTGTGGAGTTTTCAGAGTCTAGAAACTTGCCCTTGGATGATCTTGCCTTATGATACGACTCTTCTAATTTGTGATTAAAAGGTGAAATAAAGGTATTTTGTAGATTTGATGTGAACCATTTGTATCCTTTACAAAAGCTAATATAATAATAAAAAATATTTTCCCTTATTATTTTGAAAGGGACCAAAAAAGTACACACAGTCCCACTATTCAACTTCCAGAGCTACTGAGAAATAATGAAAATGCCATCTTAAGTGGCATTAGATGTCTAACTTTAGCAACTGAATCAACCCTTATGTGTCTACATAGAGATATCTACATTTGAGGTAATAATTGTAGGCTGGCTTTGTAGCCAATGAAGAGAAACGAGACACAAATTATTTGACTTCCTTAAATAATCTATATTAGTATGAGATGACTGGAAATCAGTCAGTTTGTCTTTGTTTTAACTTCTGTAAAGACAATCTAATATGACCAGCTCAGATGTATAGATCCACATTTAAATTTATTTGATTTATCGATATATTTGGTCTACATTTTGTTAGATGACTCCCATTCAAAGGTATGAAATATTTTGTAATCAAACTTATGAAATAATTTCTTTCGGTAGCATCAACTATGATTGCATAAAGGAGAAATTCCATAAGAGTTAACCTTTATTGCCCAGATATGTTTCTTTATTAAGAGTGAATTTTTAATATTTCTGTTCTAGAATTTTAATATTATACTACATCCTTCCCCGAACATCTGTAACTTCTATATAAATGAAAGCATTAATGTATTTCTTCATCGATTCTGTTCTGATTCACTGAAACTAAAACTCATTATCTACTACAAAATAGACAACATAGAGCTCATATTTTCTTTATTAAATAGATGACAACTAACACTTATATAAAATTCAATATATTCAAATTATAGTTTACATGATACTTCCTCTTTAACCTACTCCTACCTCCTATTTTGGCTGGAAACACAGGTGTAATATAGGAATATTCCTGCAAGATTTTCACATGAAAGGGGAAAATAATCTAATCCATTAAAATCCTGCCAAGTGCCTGACTTAAGTGCCAAATTGTCCTGATTCCCCACAAATATTCCAATCTGCTTATTTTCTAATGCTGACTAATCTGTAGGAGACTAGACTATTTAAATTGTTCTCTATTTAGCCTGAAATTTCCTAGGAATGTAACAACAGGCATGCATTCATGCTCAAAGCTATCTATTTTGGCTGCAGAACTGCCTAAAACCTAGCATTTCTGCAATTCAGGCTGCAGTGAATACCTCCTTGAAAATGTGATTATTCCACATGAAATACAACCTCTCTTCAATCTGAGGGACAGTGCAGAATTTCTTCAGTTTGCAGGGTTTTTCTGAGTTACATTGCAATATCTTGTCCCACATCCCTTCTCTCTTCATACCTGGTTAAGTATGTAAGGGTGACAGTGAACAGGCAAATGGGATCCTGACTTCACTTGTCATAAAGCTATTCTTATCACGGTCAGGGATGGGGAAGAACAGATTTAGAATCTTGATTTCAACTGCCAGTTTCTGTTCTATAGACTTTTCTATACTTTCTTTATGGACTTAAGTAAGACTAAGTTTCATATGGAGGATTTTTCAGTCCATTGTTTTCACAAGACTTGGAGTGAATCTCAATAAAGACATCCTCTATAGAGAAATTTAAGCTTTTCTTAAGGAAGACTAGATTATCCTGCCTGAGATTTGGACCTAAGCATAAAATTATGCTTTATTTAAGTGCCCACTTGAAAAATATTAGAAAATGTTTAAAACCATCTTTTTTTTCCATACCTCAAATTCAATATTCATAAACTTCAAATAATTATTATCTCATTGTTCTAAGAAGAAAAGAATAAAGTAAAAAAACAGCACTTATCATCTAAAAAAAAATATCAACAAAACCCACACCAAACCTTGAAAAAAATCCTTCTGGCTACAATATGCCTGGTTTATACATGAAAAAAAGGAAGTGAAAGTGACCCCTAATTTAAAGAATATATTAAGATTTCATGTAGGCAACCAAGGCTAGAACTGCTAGCAAAGGATTGGAGACTAAAAAAAAACAAAGTGAAGGAGGATTATAAAATTGTTGTCCCCCTGCAGCCCATAGAGAACCACAGTGGAGCAGACATCAATCCTGCAGCCTATGGAGGACCCCAGTGCAGGAGCAGGGTTTGTATTCCCTGAAGGAAACCAGACAGTGAAGAGGCCAGGCAGGAGCAGGCTCCTGGCAAGAACTGTGTCCTGTGCAGAGGACTCCACACAGATTTTAGTAATTTCTTCAGCTATCACTTTAAAAAAATGAGATTTTCTACAGTTGCTAACAATACATTTTTTGAGTAACGTTTTGATAAAATTGCTGCAGTCCGTGCATACACATAAATAGAAGCAAATTTAACAAAAAGGAAAACATCCTGTAACTTACTGTAACATGACATCTTAATAGAAAATCATTTCATGGAATTCTTATTCGTAGCTGAAGAAACAATCTTTTATGGGACTTTTTGGTTTCTTGAAAGCAAAGGAAAAACCCTTCTCTGCTCTCCTGCATAAAATCATTCTTCACCTCTTCCCTCTGTACTTTCAGGGTTTCAGCAGCAACGTCAAGGAACAAAAGCTTTTTGAAAGTTTTGACTCAAAACTGATATCCAAACTCTGTGATCAACAGCCTATAAACTTAAATCCAGTGGGTAACACCTTCAAAACAGTTGTTGACATTTCAGGTAGACAATCAAATCTTCAGAATGATGTCTGTCAAAAGCTGAAAGCAAATTATGACTGTGTTTTATGAGACAAATTGAAAGACTATCTTACTCTCATTGATCATAGTTGTTCTTGGCAATCTGATATAGCTGGATTTCCAACTAAACAATTTTTAGATCCTTATAAAAGAAACTCAGACCAACACATCCACTTGCACATATTGTTTTTGCAGATTCAAACAGCAAATTCTTGTGAATATCCCCAAATTAAGAATGTATGCAATATTTCTAGTATGGCTGGCTTATTAGCTTATTGACGGAGCATGAAAATCTTCCTTATCATTTACTACAATAAGAGTATTTCCATGTTTGTGAAAGTAATACTTATTTGCACTGTATACTAAACTGCTTTCTAAAGACAAAAATCATAATTATGTATGCACTGCACATCATAACAATTTCACTAAAACTTTTTTTGTTGGTTTTCTGTTAGATTTATGTTAATTTTCACTGAGAAAGATGAATTAGAGGCCATTAACATAAGTCCAGCCATTTCCCAAGCAGTTAGTACGTCTGGGGTGAATAGCGGGTCAGAATCCCTCCTCAGGAATCTTCAATGACAGTGGTGGGTGCTGGAGTGTATGGATGAAAGGTAATCACCCAAAACACAGAGCACAGTGGGAATAGGGGAAAGCTAGTCACCTTATCAGTGAAAAAGGAGCTTCCTGACTGCTCCCAAGGCCACTGGAGAAAATGCTGTGATCATGGTAACCGTAACCCCAGGAGGAGTCAACCAAACAACTACTCCCTAAATAACAGGGGTTATTTCCTGTGGGGCTATAGGGTTTATTATGGGATGCAGGTAGAGGAACTGTGCATAAGTTCTTATAGGATGTTTTTAAGAAGACTGGAGGAATGTGAGTGTCTTCTTATGGCATATGTTTAGAGGTTGGAGCAAAGACAGGGAAAGGAAGGGATTAAGGTGATTGAGAGAGGAGGAAGTGTTGGAGAATAAAGAAAAAAGAATAAAAAGGTCCTGGTGAGTACTAACGGCTTGTTGTTCTGCACACTTGTTTGACTGAGCCTTATTCTCATTAGATCCTATTTCTAGTTATATTCTGTGTGGATGCATTCTCTATTTGGAGTATGTGTGAACATGAGTGAATTTCAAGCTACAAGAGCCAGCAAATAGACTAAGAAGTCTAAGCAAATGAAGTAGGGGTGTTAATGTCTGGGTTTGTAGGTACAATAGGTATGTACCTACCAGCACCTGGGCAGATGAGAGGGAACTGTGGCCAACTGGTGAATATGTTGTTTTTCTAAGGCCAACTATTGTTAAATGTGAGTAGGTCTGCATGTGAGTGTACCTCTAACAGACCTCAGTTTGAACCACTGATCAGCTGGACATACAAAAAAAAGTCAAGCAGTCTTTCTGTTCATGACTGTGTGAGTGTTGTGTAAAGTGCAAGGGCTGGTAAAGGCAATCTTCTTGGTCCATGTTACTCTGTATGGCATGCTGTATATTCATATTATATATATGTCTGTATGGTTTTATCAGATATTTATACTCAGTGTTGCATCTGCCTGAACCTGCAGTCATAAAGCCACCATAACCCCACATCTATGGAGCTACTGGGTTTAGCAATCTTTAGCAGTGATGTGTATGTGTTATAGTTTAGTCTGCAATATCAGCTGAAGTAATTGAAGTAAAAGTGTCCCCACCATATCAGAATCAGATGCTACCCCTGAAGGAGAGTGCTGCCATCCTAGTGTCTAGTAGTGCCTGCTGCTCTGGGAGTGCCTGGTGCCTTATATCTCTCTCCAGGGCCTAAGCAATGGCCTCCGCAGTGGGAGATGTGCTCTGGTTGAGGTGTTAAGTCATGAGCTGAAGGAACTGTGGTAGGAGTTGAGCAAACTGCACATCATCAGGGAGAGTAAACAGGACATTCATGGGGTCTTTGTAGACCATGCAGAGCCAACAGCCCCATCCCTTGCCCCAAGAACAGAGAGACCCCTTAGCCCAAGAACAGAGAGATCCCTTGGCCCAAGAACAGAGAGACAGCTGGAGACTACTTTGACAGGGATCAGCGTATGGAAGCACCCACAGTGGAGAGTGACTTCTGGCAACATTCCTCTCTGTCTGCAGCTCTGTAGTTATTGGACAGGCTTAGTGTCCCAGGAGCGGGTCAGGAAGATGACCTCTCTTTATTCAGGCATCTGAGACACCTCATCCTGAACCAAAGAAGAAAAGGAGGGTGACAGTCACTGTAGATTCCCTCTGATGAAGGATGGAGGCACCCACATGTTGACATAAGCTGATGTTTTGGAAGTCTTGCTGCTTGCCACTTGGTTGCCTCTTGCACCTCTCAGAGAGACACTGACAAAGTTGTCCAGCCCTTTGACTATTCTTCTTGCTGCTCATCCATGTGGGCATCAATACTGCCAGTGGCAACACTGCATATATCAAGAGTCGTTAGAGAGCTCTGGGAGCAGGAAGGAAGCAAAGTGAGTAGTAGGGACAGTTACTCCAGCTGGGGACACAGATGGTGTTCTCAGTAAGAAGAAAAGGTTGACACAGAAGTAGAGACACCAGCATATGACTGATCCACTGAGTGGTGTCTGCTTTAGCTACTGTGATCACAGGACCCTCTCTAAGAAGAAAGGATTGCCTACAGGAGACAGAATTCATCTGACAAATGGGATGAAAGGCTAAAGTACAAACCTTACTGGTTGGGTTCAGACTTTGCAGGAAAGATAGATGAAGAAAATGAGGAAGAAAGATTGCACTCAATGCCTTCACATTTGCTGGAGTGCAGGTAGTTTTGGAAATGGAAATAAGCTACTTAAGGTATGGGTAAGGATAAAGGGAGAGACTAAAATGAGTGATAATGAGGAAGGAATCTGTCATAGAAAGCCTGATAAAGAAGAAGAAGTTGTATGAAATTTTCTTTTCAAAACTGGAAAGAAACCCTCACAGTTGTGGGTACCTTCACTATCTACTCAAAGGGTAACAGGGTTGGGTACAAAAAATGCAGGAGATTTCTGAAGTGTTTTGCAGGAAATTTCTTGAAGCACATGATTGATGAGTCAGGTATCAGATATTACTCCATTTTTTTAGTCACAAATCATGAAGAACTGCTGAAGATGAGAAGGTCAAGAGCAATCTTGACTGCAATGACTTTGAGGCTTTGGAGTATAAAATCCTGAGAGAAGGAAAATAGATGATAACATGTAGAAAAAACAGAGGTCTGTGTTACCTATATAATTACAATAATCAGGATACAATGAATTTGTTTTAAACCTAATATACTCTACTAAAATAGTGTAATTAAAACCAATATGTAAACGTCTTATAACAGTGTGGCACAGCCACATATAAGAATTTTATGCAAGTATGTAAGCAATGTGAAGATTTGTGTAGCTGCATGAAGAAAATTTTCTAAATAAAGAACAAAAAATAAGAAAAATGCAAGGGGCTGCAAAGAAGCAGAACATTTTGTTGAATACAAAAGATGACTGGCAAAGGCAGCAAGAAGATAAACAACACTGGGAACGCAGGAATAGGCTGGACAGCATATCCCTAACCGTTTGGAATTTTTGGATGTCATTACTATTAACACTCAGCTAGCTGTGATGGAACATATGTAGACATTGACATCAAATTTGTAAAAGGATACAGTGAAAAGATGACAGATTAATCCCACCTTTGATGTGTTTATTTCTCCTTGTTATCTATAAATAAACTCATATGTCAGCATCAAGTCATATAAATTGCACCTTAAGAAATAATTGACTCTCAAAAGATACAGATATCTTGAAAAGGGGACAAAGAACACTAGAGGA
This sequence comes from Scolopax minor, assembly GCA_028566535.1. NCBI lineage: Eukaryota > Metazoa > Chordata > Aves > Charadriiformes > Scolopacidae > Scolopax > Scolopax minor. The sequence goes on along the minus strand of JAOXNG010000001.1, from coordinate 164,201,413 downwards.
CTAATTAAATATATTAAAATCAAACCAAACCAACCAACCAACCAAAAAAAAAAA
>JAOXNG010000001.1:164124374-164142506 GCA_028566535.1 Scolopax minor | reverse complement strand
AATGACATAACATGGAAGATTTATTCAGTAAGTGGAATGTGTACAGAGGGAGGAAAGCAACTTCAGTTCTATGACACATACCCACATGTGTACAGAACATGTGGTCACCACCTCATGCCGCTTGAGATAAGCAATAGGCTCAGGCTTGGGGAAAGAGGATTCTCACTCATGTTGATCAAGACAGTCCTGGGTCATGGCCTGCTTTAAAGTAGCAGTTCCAGATTGGGTTTAACTTTTGGCACAACATTGCGCAGTCCTGAAGCTGTTTCCTCAACCCAAAAAACTATTGTTTTTACTGTTGCTTGTTTTCTAACTTAGATGGTCAGTATAGCTGCCAATGATCTTGTCACTCTATGGCAACATCTCCATATCTGAAGCAAATCAGTAGTTGTTACCTGGGTCACTGACATGTTATATGAATGCAAAGTTATTAAAATTTTATCTATGCTTTTTTGTTGCTTTCCTGGGAATACTTAAACCGTTAAAGACGAGCAGATGAAGTCCAGAGTTTTTGGGCCTACCTCATACCAATTCTTTGTATTTTTCTTGTTTTTCCAACACTTATCATCTAATTAAGAGCCAGGTAAATGTAGTCAAGTTCACACTGTGACTAAACTGAGGTTTTGGGGGGGCTTAATCTTGTAATATCTGGGGTACCTCACTTGGCTTTTTCCTACTTCTCAAGAAGGACATGAATTTACTGTACATGCAATGTCAGATTTACTAGGCCCATGTCTCAAATGGCAATTCATGACTATCTGTCATGAATATCTATGATAACTTCCTTCTTTGAGTGATAGAAGAGCCAGTGAGGAGATATGTCATTCAGGAGCTTGTTCCCACCAAAAGGAAGGGCTGGTGAGGAATGGGAAGTTCAAAAGCAGCCTTGTCAGTAGTGACCATGAGATGGTAGAGTTCAAGATCCTTAGGGCAGTGAGGAGGGGGCACAGTAAACTCCTACCCTGGACTTCAGTAAAGCAGACATTGGTCTCTTGAAGGATTTAGTTTATAGAATATTCTGGGATCAAACCCTGGAGGAAAGAGGTGCCCAAGAAAGCTAGCTAATATTCAAGGATCACTTTCTCCATTCTCAGGAGTGATGCATCCCAACAGAAACGAAGTCAGGCAAAAATGTGAGGAGGCCTGCATGGATGAAGAAGGAACTCCTGGACAAAGTCAAACTTAAAAAAGAAAACCTACACAAACCCCCCAGCTGGAGCACTGCCTCCAGTTCTGAGGCCCACAACATTAGAAAATGCATGACATTGTACAGAACTGAATCTCATTTACCCACAGTTGCTACTTCCCATCTGTTAATCTCTGAGAAATAGAGCACATTTCTTATGTATTTTGTGGTTTGTGGAAGAGCTGGTACAGGAAGGAAAGAAGTCATATCTATTAGGACATCAATACCCATATGTTTGACATGCTGAATGTACTACATGAGGGGATTCACATTACCTAGACTTAGGGATGGGGTTAATTTCCAAACTATACATGTATTCTTCCTACATGTAAAGAAATTGTTGCAATGTAAGTCCGTTGATAGGCAACTGTCTACTTAAATTTCTGCCTGAGGTTGCTGGTATGACCCAAGACATATGGGATGCCTTTGTATTTGTAGAGTGGCAGCTGGATGTCAAGTGGATCTTTAAAATGGGATCTAAAGTGCATCACACTCTAAGGCATCAAATTTGCCATTATGGCTGGTAGAGATTTATAAAAACTCAGTTTCCTAAGTACAGGTGCACGCTGCCATTTGAGATTTCCTGTACCTGTACTTCCACTGCTGTTTCAGAAGTGCTCTGTCATAACTGCAAGCCTCATGTAGATTTCTCAGACAACCTAAGGAGTTTCAAATTACACGAGACACATATATTTGGCAAATTGATCTCATAGTACAGTCAATGGAATGCTACTCATTTGTTTTAAAACAACTGCTTATTTTAGAGTGAGATTAATCACTTAAGTGTATTGATTAGCCCATCTCATTGGGAGTTTATAAAGCTAACTCACTCATAGCCACTTACACTTTGTACACCGGGAATCTATACAATTGTCTGTACATAGGTTCTTGATGTCTTCTATTGTTGCATTTAGTGTCACATCTAGGATGTGCTTTTTATTGTCAGCTGTTCCTCCAAGAAAGTAAAAGTTTATCATAGATCCTGGGTCATATCTTTCATCCCTATGCTGGCACTCTACCTGTCAGAGGTTATTTGAGGTATCATTACGTGGTTATATGTGGATGGTTGGAACAAGTTCCTTAAGCCTATGAAAGACAACTCCCACATAGGCTGTCTGCTACTTGTAGGTCTCAAGATATTCTTTCATGAAGAGCCCATTTTTACCTTTCTTGTTTTTTGAATATTTAAAATCTCTTCACTCAGTTGTCCTCTTTTTTTGGGTCTGCTTAACTATGAGGGAACAGCAAGAGCAGGGCTTTTCCATAACGTGAGTTGGAGCAAAGACTGCAGGCCCTGAGCTTAAAAGAAATTCCTAGGCTCATGGGCAAAAGGTATTTTCAGGTGAGGATGGTCAGAGGAATTAAGTCCCTATATGGGTGGACTAGGGTCAGAACTCCCTAACAGAAACAATGAATAATTAATGTTAACATTCAGAGCATAAAATATTTATTAAAACCAGGGGTTTTTCACAGATGAAAATTCCAAAGAATCATGTAAATGAAGGAAATGGTTGTTTTACATATTTGAATTTAAACTTTTAAATCTAAACAGTTATCTGAGTACTATCTTTGAAACTATTTTCTTTATCTAATTTATCTCCTCATAACATTATTGTGACTTCTTAGTAATTGCACAGTCACTGTAGCCTTTGCCAACTGAATACCAATGTAAGTTCCCCTTCTGTACTGACAGACAGACAAGACAGGATATCCCATAATACAAAAAATTACACTAGAAGTGTGTGTTTAGGTAACTATTTCAATAACTGAATGCATCTCCACCAAGTACAATAGGAAAAATATGATTGAAATGCATAAAGAAAAGATTCATGTCAGCATGAAAATCTCATGTTGACAACCATTTTTTCAGACATCTTAATTGAAAATTATGTTAATATAGAGTTAAAGTCAATCATCAAAATCTTATTAATCCTCACTAGTAGCATCTACATTCGGTTTCAGCTTCTAGAATATCATTGCATTTTCTGTAAAGGTTTCTTATTATTTTACGAATTGTTCTGAGGACAATTCTTAGAAGAAGAAAGATCATGGAGTGGTATAGTAATACCCCATGAGAAACAACTTTCATTGATGAAAATTTCAGAATCTACAGATTTCATCGCAACTTTTTGTATTTTTCTGAGACAGAGAGAGAAAAACATGAAAGGGGAAATTTAACCAGAATGTTTTCAATATGAGGACAATCAATCAGTAGAAAAGGTTGTTCAGAGAACCTTTGCAGTCTCCATCCTTGAAAGCTGTCAAGAGCCAGCTGGAAAAAACAGAAATCTGGTCTCGTCTCATAGCTGATCACTCAAGCTTTTTTATGGAAGTCTGATACCCAGCCAGTTTCAAAGGTTTGGAAGTGATTTTTGATGTTGTATTTCATTTTTTCCCCATAAAAAATGTTTCACAGCAGTCAGCACATACTTAATTTGTAGAAGTTTTATGTTTTCTAAATGCAATTTTTCTTCCATTCATACATGAAAAACAATATTAAGTCTCTATTAGTTTTACTTTATGTTGTATGGAAAAAGTAGAAATTATCAATTCCTTTCTGCACTTCAGCTATCTTGCACATTTCATATGCAATAGCAAAGCTTTCCACAGTAATCACCTTTAATTTATAGTCTTCCAAGCAGAAAAAAATAAAAACATTTGAAATAAAATTTAATATCAAACACTGTTGAGCTCAATTGTTTCTTGAGACTGACATAAATGCACCACACAACACATTTAGCTTAAAGTACAGAAATTATCTTACCTGGTTGTGGTTCTGAACTATTTTTTTAGACATTTTGTTTTATTACTTCTGAGAGCACACTTAATAAGAGTTATCTCAAGTTTAATTATAAAGATATGCTGTAGAGTAATTTACATAATACAATGGAATAAATGATTGAGGGTCTGACCATATTGCTGCTAAACTAAGAGTAAGCTAAGACATGAAAAATAGACTGCATGCTCTTTATAGAACACCATGAGTAAAAAAAAACAACCTTCTTTTCAGAACTATGGAGGGCAGAGGAACGAGATTACTGAAAATATACAACCTGAATTAACACTTTCATGACAATAACATTCTTTAGCCCATTTGCTTTTTGCTGTCTATGAGAAGCAGGTATGTGTCTGGTTGGGATGGAGTTAACTTTCTTCATGGCAATTTATATGGTACAGTGTTCTTGAATTTGTGGCTACAACATTGTTGATAACACACCAATGTTTTGGCTATTGCTGAAGAGTTCTTACTCAGTGTCATGATTTTCTCTTTTTCTCAGAGAGTAGGTTGTGGGTGGGCAAGAAGCTGTGAGGGGACAGAGCTGAGGCAACTGACCTGAATTCTCCAAAGGAATATTCTGTAACATATGACATCAATGCTCAACAATAAAACCTACAGCAAAGGAAGAGGAAGGGATGTGGGGGTGCAGAGAGTTGTCTCCTACGTAGCCATTGCTCAGAGACTGTGTGGGCATCAGCCTGTCTCCCCCATCATGTGTGCACACCAATACTGTAAAAGAGACAATCTTGGCTGGTTAAGATAGACTTAATAACTAGAAAATGAAGGAGATAAATAAAATTAGGAGAATAAAGATGAGGAAGAAACAGATACATGCAAGAAAAAAATTAGTAACGTGTTTGGGACTTCAGGTGTTATTTAGTAAACAACAAGTCGTGCCTATTCTCATCTCACAGGACAATGATGAATAGAGGTATCTCTGATGTCATTGAGACTGGGATATCAACCTTGTCTTTTCATCTAGTGTTTTACATTCGAGACATTAAAAGTCTTTTTGTGTATACTTAATAGTTCAGTAATAAAACCTTTACAGTAAAATTGTGAAATTGTGAGATTTTACATATTTTGTTGAATGTGAGTTCACCCATTGACATTTGAAGGACTGCTTGCATGTTTGTATGCTGTTTTATAGGAAGTAAAAATCTTCAGGCCCTGCTTTATACATGCTGTGCTTCTACCTATTAATTTAAGACTTTCTGAAACCAGACCACCTGTGTTTTCTGCCTATACATTTTTTGATTCAAACTGTCTTGTTTCCATGGAGTTTCTGCTCTGCGTCAGAAAAATAAATTATCTAAAATGGAAGATGCTTGTCAAACTACACAGGATAGCTAACCATATATATAATATTGTTTGACCACAGAAAACTTTAAAGGAAAAGAGAGGCTTTTTGAATTGTTTATGATGTTTATCTAAAAGTTGGACTTTGTTCTTACTGAAATAATTTCATGCACATGGTTCTGTCCATACTGCATGACAGGGCAGCCCCTGCAGTAATATAATCATTCTTAGGTGAATTATATGTGACATTACGTTCAGCAATTCAATATGTGTGATCTGCACTGACAGTATAAGTGTACCAACTATGAATCAGAAAGAGTGAAATAACTGTTGTTCAGGTGTTTATACATGCAGAGCAACATGCATGATTCTGATAAGAACAAGCAAAGAAATTATTCTTCTAACTGGCTGAGATGGTGAACGTGGTGCTTTAGGGTGCCTGGATTGACTTCATGTCTCTGGATAAAAGTGGAGGACAACTAAGGATGGTAGTTCTGGACTCTGTAAGCCATATTTCAAACACTCAAACAGCTCACTTTAATAGTCTTCTCTTTCCAATGTTAAAAAGTCAAAATTAATCTTAGTTACATTTGTGCAGATAATCACATAGACAGTGAAATACAGCTAAAAGACTGTAGCAAAGGAATAGCAATACTTCACCTTGTGGAATGAACAGTGGTTCTCAGGGATACCTTAAATGCTACAATGCTAAGGGCTAGATTTACCTTCAAATAATGAGAAAGAATGGATTAGTGACAAGCTAATGGAAATCATGGTATATCCTTCATTTAGAGAAGCTGAGGACATTAGTGAGAACAAAATACTAACTCGGATCCAAAACAGTTTTATAATATTGAACAACAAATTATAATAAAGTCACAAAGTAAATAAAATTTCAGGTCGTTAGTTGTTTGGGTTGTTGTTTTTTTTTATTAATGGCTATGAAAATTGCTAGCGACACTAGCAAATATTACAACAGACATAACCTCAAAATGGTGTTGGTCACAATTAAAAAACAGGACAATTTTAAAATCCTTCAATTAAAAAAAGAAGACCATGTCTCTGGGGGAAGAAATCTGATCTACTGTAACTTTACCTTATGTTTAATTGCCTGATTTATTTTGATAATTTCAGCAATTATTTGTTATTATATACTTACATTTCAACAATTCTTCTCTATACAGCTCATCTATCACTACAGCTGTAGATGAAGATTCCTAAAAGCTTATACAGCATATAATAAATAAGAAATATTTTAAAGAATCAACAAAAGGCACTGCTAATTAGATGTTAGTGGTGTCCCAAATATATTTCTGTCCTATAATATTTTAAGGGAAGAAAACTAATAAGCTTCTGAAATCATAAAAGAAATACCTTGCTCGTCTTGCTGTTACTTTCTGAAGACCAGTGAAACAAGTGAAAAGGAATATAAAATAATTGTTGACTGTCCCTACTGGGTATGATTAAGTTCCTGGTAAGATATAAGAAAATATCTTTTGCATGGCATTTAGGTTTTACAAAGTAACAAATAAATTAGAAGAACAGACAGAAAAAACATGGAAAAGGAGGAGATCATCTAAATCTCCAACAAACAGAACCGGGATATTGTATAGTTTAATCTTAATATAGAGAAAAATTATTTAAGACACATAGTATCACGCACTTGTTTACTGAAACCTGTTACTTACCCTATACTGTTCTGGTGGAAATGAACTTCAGTAATCAGCGTATACTTCTTTGTAAAATATATATATAATTTTGTTATATTTGGAGGGACACACATTATGTAGTTTTCATGTTAACATTTACATACAGCCACAAAAAGAATGAAGAGCAGGAGAGAGAAAAAGAAAGACTACAACTGAGTAACCAGCATTTTAATGTTCTTTTCCTGTTATTAAGTATATACTATTAAACTTGTGGCTACAGTACCAGAGAAAAAGGTTGAGTGCCACAAAAGTCAAGCTGTAATTGAGGTTTTAGGGCTCTTTCGCCATGTAGAATTCAAAGCAGAGTATTACATACTATATGACACTTCAGAAAAGTTGAAATTTTGTCATCTGTCAGATCAGCTTGGTAATTAAGATCCAATTTGAGCCCTACATTAGGGAATCTCATGGAATTTATTAACTAAAATGAAACTGCTTCAAGGCAGAACAAAATTAGAATGTCTCAAATCACTTGTAAAGGTCGGGAGAGTAAACTGTGAAATATCATTACAATTAAGAGGTGCTGGTTACATGATTCCTGGTGCATCCACCAATTCCATTTCCTCATAACTGACTTAGAATACTAATTTAATTGAAGATCCTAATATTTTATCGGACTCCTCCAGGCACTTTGAAGACATGGAGCATTAGGGACACATCACTAGGATTCAAAAAAGAATTTATTTCTATTTTTGGAACTCAACTTTCTGCAAAATCTTAAAAGATATGGACTGTAGCTTGATTTTTTATCAGTTCAATTTTTTTCACTTAGAAGAGGGATTTCATTTTGGAACACTTAAGGGAGTGGAACACTTAAGAGAGTAGAACACTGAAAGAAGAAGAATTGTCAAAGCAAGTATTTAAAATATTATTATTTAAATTAAACCAGTGCCTTTCAGTTTATTTATGATTGATATCCATTGGACTAGTTATAGAATAAATTATCTCCTATAGATCAAATAGAAAAAAAATCATATTTAAGCTCAATTCAGTAGTTAATGTCCACAGGCTACTAATATAATGAAACAAGTATAATTATATTCAGAAGTAGGTAATCTACTTCCTTGTAGGACACAGGGAGTAATACAATGCCAAAAGGATCTTTTCAGTTTGCTGTAACTGAAACATTTCACTGTGAAATATTCAAAACTATATAGGATGGCATAAAAAACCAAACTGTTGTCCTTGTGTTCCAGAAAGCACATTAAAAAATATGAAATATTATAATCCCAGTTATTTCCTTATTTCATCTTGAAAATGAAAGCTATGTATTGTCTTTTACAAGAAGCATACCATTAAAAAAAAAACCCTAAATGTTCTCCTAGAGAACATTACTGTGCTCTGATTATAGCATCTGAATGTTGAATTCATTTCAACATCTTTGTGAAACAAAATGTTTCACAAACTACAGTCTTCTTATCTGTAGAGATAAGAGGCTCAGAAACTGTGAAGAAAAACTTATCTGATACCCATTAATCTTAGTGCCAAATTTAATGCAGAGAAGCTCTGATTTTATTTCTCATCATGTATAATTTCTACGTAGAAATTCACATATTCAAAGTATATCACTAATTAAAGTTAATGACAATTGTGAGCCATCACCATGTCTGCAAATTTGACTCTTGGTATTTTCTACTGGATATTCACTATAAAAAGAATATGTAATTAGTGAGTATTTATGAAAATGTTGATTCTCCAGCCTCAGAAAAGAACTCAGTTTATCAAAATATTATTATGTTAATTTCTTCAGGTTCTAATGTAGTATCCTCATGAAGGAGGACATTCTTCCCTTTCCTACTATTTTTTTGCTTCATTTTCACCACAAAAATCTGTGAGAAAAGAAACAGACATATTACAGAAAAGGAAGTAACTCAGTATGCAACTGTAAAACATTCCAGGAGCACTACTCAACCTATGCATTAATGACATGGGAATCGTGAAAATAATGTCATGTGATCATGGTATTAAATACTGAGGTTGAAAACATGTATTTGTTTCATGGCCTAGTATTTCAAATAGGATGGGGTTGAAGCTGGTACTATTATTGCTGTCAACTTATTAATTAATATTGTCACCAGTATCCTTTATATTGTGTTGAGGTTGAAGGAGACTTCTGGAGGTCACGCCCAACTCCCCCTATTCAAACAGAGCCACCTAGAGCAGATTGCCCAAGACTGTATGTAGATGGCTTTTGATTATCTCCAAGGGGGACACACCACAGTTTCTCCAGGAAAACTCTTCTTATGCTCAGTCATCCTCAAACTAATAAAAATGTTTCCAGACATTCAGAGGGAATCTCCTGTGTTTCAGTTTGTGCCCATTGCCTCTTGTCCTGTCTCTGGGCACCACTGAAAGCATGGCTCCGTATTCTTTGCATCTCCCTTCAGGTAATTACACAAATTTATGAGATGCCCTGTGAGCCTTCTCTTCTACAGGCTAAATCCTCAGATCTCTCAACCTTTCCTCATATATGAGGTACTCTTAGCCCATAATAGTCTTTGTGGCTCTTCTCTGGATTCTCTCCAAAATGGCAGTATCTCTCTTGTGCTGAGGAACTTAGACCTGGGCACAGTCCTCCAGGAGCAGCTGCCTCACTGTGGAATACAGGAGAATGACCTTCCTTGTCCCACCAGCAATGCTTTGCCTAAGTCAGTGTTTCATTGTAACACCATGTAATGCATAAGATAAAACTACAAAAAATATTGTGATAACTTCAACGGGGACTTGTTTAATTTTAATGGATGAGCTTGTTATCTTTAATTGGTGACAAAAGGGGAAACAAGTGTTATCACAAAAGTTTTTTCAGTCACATTTAACAGGTAAAGATAACTTACAGAAGGCTAATTCAAGATCACATCAATTTAACCTCTACCTCAGCAGAGCTAAGAATATAATGACAAAAACACACCAAGGTCCAGATTAAATTTACTTTTAAATTTCCACTAGAAATGATAGCCCTGAAAATTTTTAAATTCATTAATATCCCAGGATCATGGTTATTTTGAAGCTATCCAATGAATGAATTATCAGAACTGTAGTTCTATACAGTAATCTCCTCTATTAAGAAGATTGATGAAGCAGGAGATTAAACCATTGGACCATTTTCCACAGAAGTTTATATTTCTTTATATTTTTCGAAATGCTTCATAATACTACTGTGTTTGAATGACCTTGCCCAGCACTTGCTCAGTTACCTCTTCCGCGGCAGGGTCTGGAAGACAAAAGGAGCAAAACCAAGAAAACTCATAGCTTGAGGCAAAGACAGTTTAGTATGTGAAGAAAAGAGAAAACAAAACAAAATAAAAAACCCCAAACAAACTAATGAAAAAAAGGGACACAAACGTAATCATTCACCATCTCCCACAAGAATATCAATACTCAGGGAGTCTCCAAGAAAAGGCCACTTTGAAAAACAAAACCCCTTTTTTGGGGGGTTTCTGATCATGATGTCATATAGTTTGGAATATCCCATTGGTTAGTTGCGGTCAACTGTCCCAGCTCTGGCCCTTCCCAAAATTCTTGCCTACCCCCAGAGTGGGAAAAAGAGAAAACCTTGATGGTCTGCAAGTACTGTTAAGTAATAATCAAATCATTGGTGCATTGTGCATTACGAGCACTGTGTTAACCATAAATTCAAAACACAGCACCATAGAAGCTTCTGCAAGTTAAGTCCATCCCAGCCAGACTCAGTACAATCTCCACCTTTTATTCCATACAATTTTTGTCATGCTCAGATCTTACACTATCCAATAGATTCTCATTGATGCCCTCTGAGGAACTTATGCCAGTAACACAATCTAGAGTTGACTAACAATAATTCAAAATTACAACAGTGCAAGGAATGACCACAATATCAAGGAGCCATACTTTTTACTGAAGTGTAATTTTTGTTGGGTTTTGGTTTTGAACAACTTAAGTGCCTACACAAAGAGAAAATCTTGTATTTCTTGTAATTTCAAGTTGTGATATTTACAATTATTTTAATATTTTTCTAGTACTCACTCAATTCATTAAGTTAACACGTGAACTTTTACAAGATGTGAAGCAAAGACAGTCAACATAACAGATAGCCGTGTGATGACTGTAGAATGAAAACTTAAGTCTTTTTATCAGAGAAGTCACAAATTACATTTGTGTGTATGCATTTGGGGATAAAAGCATTTGGGGAAATGCTTTTATCAAGATTTAATCACATTGGTGTCCTACAAAGAAATGCACAAAAAAGTAAAAATTCATAGTCACTGTGCTTTTTTTTAAATTTAAGTAATTAAAGCCCTGTGGCAGCTGGCATGGGGATTCTTAACCTTTAATTAAAAAGGAATAGACAAGAATGGGGGAGTAATTTAAGGGTAAATGACCTGTCAAAGGTCCAGGCTGTGAGTCACTGCAACAGTGGTAGGCAATTGTTCAGCACCATGGGAATCTTGATGAGCTGATCTCTACCCATCTACTGACCTACAACTAACAATGTCTCCATACCCTAGTTTGAGGTAAAACAGAACCAATTTTCTGTCCAGTAGTATTGCTTTGTAGCTAAAAGCCTCTTTGAACTCTCTGAAATTAATGGCATATCCTTCAAATAGTGCCTGCTTCCAGAGTGATAGTGCCCGATGTTTATAGTTAATACCGAGGAATGGAATGCAGAGAGGCTCTTGTTTATACTTATTACTACAGCAGCCAAGGCCAGCGAATTTTGTTATGTGCTATGTTGGGGTGGAAGGCTATGCATATGCAATACTGTGAAGTGTGTTTGCCAGAAAGCTTGATAGCTAAATTCCAGGACATTTTGTCTGTTCCTCTTCTAAGACAGGGTGATTTCTTACACAGCTGTGTTTTCTTGTGTTTTGGGAAACGCCCCATATGATAGCACAAATATCTTCAGTGTAGCTCAACCAACTGGTTTGAGTACTAAGAACAATTTGGCTACTCCAACATAGACTGCATGGTCTGAGCAATGCATGTTTACCACTTCACTGGGGTACCTCTTCTGCCGGTACTGCCATACCATGATCCTTCCATGGCCCTTTAGGTACATTTTCATCATATTGTTGCAGTCAAAACAGTAACCACAGCTTAGATCTTTGATTTAATCTGTCTCTTGTCTCCCTGTTTCCATTTCTATGTGTTTTAATATGTAAGGTTAAAATAAAAATCTTTCTGAAATAGATAGCAAATAATTGGCTTCAGCTTCTTTCCTCTTTCCTTTCCCCACTCAACCCACCTGGGCCTATGTTTATTGAACTCCATACATTGTCAAGACAGTATTTGTAAATGGAATTTAACTGTAGGTGAGTGTTACAAATGTAATAATATTACACAACTCTTGTTTAATTTTGAAGGCTCCATCCTCAGCAACAGTGCTTATAATGGACGGTTCAAGCTGAATTATCCATTATTGCTCCCAAAGTTTACAATTAAACTATCGATCAAAGCTGGCAGAAAATTCTCAAGCAGGCTGGGTGTGCACCAGGCTTGTTTTAGATGCAGGCTGAGGGAGAGAAACCCAGAAGCAGCCTTCAGCTAATCCTCTTAGTGCTAACTGTCCTGGATGCAGCAGTGATTATGTATCGTGCTTATACAGTTTTAATAGTGCAGGTCCTATGCAATTTGCGACCTCTATTTCTGCCCAGAAAGATTGGAGCTTAACAGGTTTGGATCCACAGGGAACCAGCTTCGGCTTTTAGGCTTCTTCAGACACTGCAGAATGCATCTTTTCTGGGGAATTCCACAATAAAATGACTGTTATTTATCATTACAAACCTCTTTATCATTTAGTCAATAAAAGGCCTCTCTCTCTCACTTTTTTTTTTCCATGGTGTGCTCAGAGTCAGAAATCTGTATTAGTCTCCCCTGGCCTGAAGGCAAGAGATGTCAAATGCTAAATCATGATCTGCCCTGGCTTTCTGGCTAAATTGTGTATGAAGGCCTGAGGCAAAAAGGTGCACATGCTCATTATTTGAAACAGAATGATTTTTTCCCCTTTCTTTCCTTTTTTTTAAAAATACATATTGAGACATATATGGTAACACACATACAGTAAGCTTCTGAAAAGTATCAAACCTGAAACAAACCAGCCAGAGCTAAATATGTCAAATATATATGCTTGCAGATTGGGAAATAGAAAAGGGATTGTCAAGAAAAATCAGATGATCTTCCCCTTTTGAACTTTTTGTTAGCAGTGGGGAAAAAAGTGTTAGTTGACAACAAGGTGACAGATGTGGTAAATAATGCATCTGGTGAATTCACCCCAGTTTTTCTGGTGGGGAAGGAGACATTTGAAATGAATCTCAGTTTGAAATTGGTCAGAAAACCTGCATTAAAGCCTGTGATTGTTTTGCAAAGTGTTTTGAGTGTGTCTTCATTTACTTATTTGTTTGCAGTTTCTGATAGATCACCCACCTCACAGGGCATTGTTCCTACCCCAGGCTGGCTAAGAGACTTTTGCAAAGAGATTTTAGGACAGTCATCCCTTGGGCAAATTTTTGTGTGAACATATTTGCATATATATGTCAAAGTCTCTCACTTCTGTAAGTATTCTTGTGAGGTATCATGCATACCAAAATATTAGTGGGAAACTTATTTCAAGAATCGTGCTTGCCTTTGAAGGAAATTTAAATATTTATTTATATACTTTGAGACTAGGGAAATGTTCAAGAATGTTGTTTTCCAGTAATTGTTCAGCAGAAGGTGACAAGGAGTTTCTATATAAGCATATTAAACTGCACTATTTCCACACTGTGGACTAGAGTTTCAAAGCTGCAATGAAGCCTGGAGAGCTACTCTGGAGAAACTAAACAATGTATGCATTATCTCTAGTGCTCAATATTTTCTGCTTTTAACGATGAAACTTTCTACATATTATTGCTGACTATCTGCTCTCTTAATGGAAGCAAGAAAGAGGCCACAGCTTGAACAAGAAAAAGGGCTCTTGTAACGAGCATTATGTTCAGACAGCCAAATTTTTGACATTGCAATTTTGATGTTGATTCCATAAAACTAGATTTGTTCAAATGCTTCATTGCTGGTTACAAATGCTCGGAATAAGCTGAAGCTGCTTAAATTCAGATATTCTATTTCTGAAGGTTTCAGGGCAAAGATCTGATTGGATCAAACTTTTCAGGGAAGACCTCTCAATGTGATGACATGTCACTGACTGATACCTTCACCTAAGAAGCAAAGTCTATGAGCTCAACATCTTTTGAGCAGTAAGATTTCCAATTTTTAGTGGAGAACTTTATTTTTAGATATATGTTAAATATAAATTTATTTGGTTTAGAATGTCATTGATTTATTCAAGCTGTGCTAGTATGTAATTTTTAGTTATGACTTAAATGGCCTACATTGTAAGTGTGATTTTTTCAAATTTAAAATAATGCACTCTGAGAATCCTTTTATCCTAGTCAGATAAAAAATGAGGCTGCTCTGTATACATCACTAGTTCTATATTTCTCCAACAGAAAATGATGTCCTGTGAAATTCCTTGAGTTCTTTCCCCAGCTGTGACAAATATTGAGAGTTAAATTAAAAATCAGACTATGGTTTTGAAAACTTAGCATGGTTAAGTGCTACTTTCTAAAGTTCAATTAAACCCATCTTTTTAATTTAATATACAAAAATATTGCATGACATTGATAAGACTAAAAGCGAGTGAAATAAGTTGATATTTTCATGTTTGTCATGTTAAAACCCCCAGCAGACTAATATAAAACAAAAATGCCACAGATAAACTTTTCTGCAATTTCACTATTCCATTCACATTATGGTAGAGTTTACTAGAAAAACAGTCTTTGTCCCTCTACTGCTTATGGTTAAATTGAATTCTCTTCAGCAAAGAATCTGACTTTACAGGGACGCAGCTTGATGTATTGCAGCACTACAATTTCTTCATAAACACAGAGGCTGGTGCTGAATCCCATCTCATTCCTCTGTGGATTTCGTCCCGAGTTCAGGTATGTGTGAATGACCAACCATTCCAAATAAATGGGCTGGTGAGCTTTGCGGTGCTCTGTTTCTGCCCCCTCTCTTCTGCTAGCAAAACCCCTGGCATGGCTGAGGGTAACAGCAGCTTTATTCTCTGAAGCTTCAAGGTATGCCATTCTTGCATTTCCCTTGACAACCTGCTGTCATTTGGAGCTGGAGAGTATGTATGTGGCTTATGGAACAGAGGGGGATCACATGTATCATGTGTGGAGCACTGCACTTACATGGTCAGATTTTTGGCATCCCACAGTGTGCAAGGAATTTGGAGAACTGAAGTCCCAGGTTGAAGATCCTTCCCTCAGTTGAATTCAGCAGGTCACATGCATTCTCAGCAGGTGTGGTGTTTTGTGACAGACTTTTAATTGTTGCCTTCTTTTCTCTTAATCATGGCCTAACTTTCTTTAAAAACATTTTAAAATTTAAAAACAAAGCAAAAAAACTAATAGTGTACTTCCAAGGTGACACCTTGTATTGACCACTTTTTTCATACTCTGAAAATTTATATCTATCATAAATCATAAAATTAAGAGTAAGATTTGTAATGGAAAAGCTAACCAACTTGTATGCGGAGCTCTAAGAAGTTCGAGTCACATTTATATATTTTAAACTCCCTAATATAATTCTGAAATCATGTGTTTCCCTAGAAAATACAACTGCAGTTGTTTTATTTTTATTTTTTTTACTTCAGCTTAGCAAAGTGCCTCCTTCAAACTGAAGCTGTCTTCAATGTAAAGTGGTGCTCCAATGAAATAGACTGTTTTCATACTTATAATGATGTGCTTGTTTTAATTTAGTTGTAAATTCATGCCTCTTTAGGATTCATCTGACTCCTATCCCCCAGCTATATGTATAATCCAGGCTTCCTGTTTTGAGGTAATTTCTAACTCAGAAAATTGTCATTATATTGGGTATAAATATAAAGAGGGATTTAAAAGTTTTCATGAGCTTAGTATAGTTTTTATTTAAAAAGCCACCTCTGGGTATTTCCCATATAGGATCTCTGAATAAAATTTGTGTTAATATTTTCATACAATGCATAACAATAGCCTGAATCAAACACAGTATGATGACCATTCTTCTTTTTTCTCATGTATTCTCTTTGTTCATCTGAATAACATATTTACTTTACCTTCTTAATTTATAGTTTCTGTAGCATGTACACATTGAAATACAATATATGAAACTGATAAAGAAACTGCAGCCCTAAGATTTAGCTCAGCAAAACTCCATCAGTTGTAAATGGAAGCAGTATTTGGGTGGGAATGTTTTGATATTTTATTAACTGTAGTCTCTGCAGGATCTGAAACCACTCAGTTCCACAGGTGGACTCCTCAGGACCTGAATCAGCCAGGTGCTAAACATACTGTCGTGTAAGATGTTGGTTGCATTTACATGTCTACTGTCTGCATTCTTGACATGTAGGAGCGTGCTGGGGTCTAGATTTAAGATGACCTTTAAAGCAGCAAGAACAGGAAATGGACAGGCCACAAACCTTGTGGTGCTCAGAGTCACTTTTAAACATGCTCTTCACTTTGCAGCATAGACATGGCCTGGGTATTCAGCGTGCTGCTTAGCACGCACAGATGACAGCTTGAGGACTGCATATCCCACCTGGCATAAGGTCAGTAGTCACTCTGTGGTAAGTTAATAAGCCATAATTGCACTTAAAGCCACTTGCTCTTGTGGGCTTCTGCTTACCTTCACTTCTGCCACCCACTCTAAAACTGGACTCAATGATGACAAAGGTTTAGCCTGTTGTAAGGACAGCAGCTGGATTTGAGGGTGGGCACTCAGCTCAGTTTTCCTTGCAAGGGGCTCTAGAAACTCCTTGGTCTTAGCCTGAGAAGAGTGGAGGACAGACAGATAGGAAGAAGGGGGACAGCAAAGCTGGTTTGGGTACCAGGACAGGAGGCATCAGGGAGGCATTTTTTAAAAGCTGATTCTGCTGACACCATTGAAACCACCTCTGGCACCATGTTTTTTGCAGTGGAAGAGTAGTTTGTTCTCTTATCTCCTCAATTTCTGTCTTTTCCTTCCATAATCCTAGTTTATGTGTTGTCTGAGACTGGGACTCCCTTTCTTTCCTTTATTTGTAAAGCACATGGCTGACGTGGCTCTTCTCCCTGTTGCAGCCTGCCAAGTACCACTGGATTACAAATAATGAGAAGCAGAAAGAATAGACAGTTATCGAAACTGTGCTTATAGGGCCACTGGCAGACTTACTTCCTGCCATTTGGGTAATAGAGTCACAGTTTCAAAATCAAATATTATTTTCTGTAAGGAAGCATTCCTTTTCAGAATCCTTGGTACACAGTGGCCTAAATACCGCAGTCCTAATTCTGGCAAAACTCCAACAGACATCAAAGTTACTTTTTTCTTGATTCAGGTCTGCAGGATTGTGCTTTTAAGTACAAACATATCATTTGTACGTGGCCTAATTCCCAGAATTGCTGAACAGACCCATAATATGTTGCCAACAAAGGGAGTGGAGAGAACTAGACAGCTTGAAATATAGTGGTTAATGAAATTATTTACGTTGCTTTCATAATTACATTTGTAACTGCATCATCGTGATGTAATGTGTTGATTAGTATCCTGAGCAGTTCATATAATTAAACAGAGCATAAGGAATTAGCAGACTTACAGTAGTACCGTGCTACCGTTTCTGGCGCATTTCTTTTCACATCTGTTTGATGGATTGGGAGGTGACCACAGTGTGAGAACTGATGAAGAGGCAACGCCTTCCTTCCTTTGCACGCCGGCACGATCCTGTGCCCGCAAAGGAAATTTGCCACTGCAGCATCAGTGCAGTGCGTGGCTGGGCCCGACACTACAGAGTGTTGCCAAAATGGTGCTTGATCTTCTTGGTGTGAAAGCACCCAGGTGAGGCTTTTCCAGCATCCTTCTCAGTTAGAGACAGGGAGAGCAATGCTCCTTTGGCAAATTAGTCTGTCAACTACTCCATTCACCTCTCCCTCTTAAAGCCTTAATTGCTAATCTTAGGAAATCGTTGCTTACTAAAACTCACTACAAATCCAAAGCTATAAATTCTGTGCTTTAAGGAAAGATTTAACATAAAATAATAGAACAGTTTGGGTTGGAAGAGACCTTAAAGATCATCCAGTTCATCAACCGTTCCCCCTTGTCCTATGGCTCCCCTCCCTGATGAAGAGTCCCTC
>JAOXNG010000001.1:164091455-164103745 GCA_028566535.1 Scolopax minor | reverse complement strand
ATTTTCATTCACACCCATTTTAGAGCAAAAACTGACTTTAAGAACACTTTCAGTGCAATAACAGCAGGACTCCATACGGTAGGGGAGGCAAGGAAGAAAATGTAAAAACATACCTGGGTGGACCCAAAGATGAAGGAGGGAAGAAACTCGCACCATGACCATCATTGTCCACACAGTGGTGGGACATTGGTGACCCTGATTGATACGAACGCTCTTCTCCCAGGGGAATGCAAACACTGTGTGGCCCACGAAGCCTGAACAGACTCTAGAGTAAAAGAGTGGACACCAGGAGATGTTTCTATAACAATAACAGTATTATCAGCAAGAATCTATTGTAATAGCACAATAGTTTGGACTATGAAAGTTTAGTACTGTTATAGCTGTACTAATGACTCTATAGTGTATTTACATAAGATTTTTATGATTTTTTTTTTGTACTAATAATAATTCTTAGGTTTGTGCATGTCATATCTTCTTTTCTGCCCAGAATTTTGAGTGTGATAGTGAGTCTCAAATACAGACTAGTGAACATATACAACAAATGAAAATAAAAGTTAAAGTACTCTGGGTGTTACATCTGAAAGGAGTCCTTACAAAATGATAATGGCTCCATTTCTGTTGTTAATTTGAGGTTTCATCAGCTGGAGATAGCCTTCAAACTTTTGTCTTGGGTTGGAAATAAATATTTGTCTATCTGTATGCATGTGTGTGGCTGAATAATTTATACATGTTTTGCTTTATGTATCCATGTCTCTCTTTTTTCTTAAGTGCTTCTGCAACAGTTAAAGGAATTGAAACATAACATGGCTAGAAAACAAGTATGGCTCTGAAAATGAAGGAAACAGATTTGAAAGACAGAAGGTTCTAAAGAAGTCTAAAAGTATCTTCCTAGTAAACAGTATAACACGCATGCTAGAGATAAGGAATCTTTTTATTCAATGGATCAGATAGATAAGGAAAACCATACAGAAAAGTAAAGTGGTTACTTTCTTTTTTTATTATTTTAATGAATTTATCAAAAAAACATAAGAAACAAGACAATATCTAAACAGATCAATTTACTATCTCCCGTTGCAGAAGAAGATTATCTTTAGTTAAGCATTTATAAAAATTTGATCCGAAGTTACAAATGTTTGGGGCACGATTCCGCTTGCTCAAAATTGAAGGACAGGATTTAGTACAAGACTAATGTCCTAAAATGTGGGTGTCTATCTGACTGATAGATCCCAAGGACATTTTTGCTATGTTTGAAATAGATTTTTATACAAAAATTTTTAGTCATCTTTTACCATCTGCCTCTTTCCTTCCACAAAGGATGCTGTACTTATAGTCACTTTAAATATTAGGTCCACAGAATCACAGAATGGTTGAGCCTGGAAAGGAAATCTTGAAATCACCCAGTCCAAGCCCCCTGATTAAGCAGGGTCATCTACAGATGTTTACTCAGGACTGTGTCCAGTTGGGTACTGAGTATCTTCAAGGACTGAGACTCCACTGTTTTTCTAGGCAACCCATTCTTGTATCTGACCACGCTCACAGTAAAAAAGTTTTTCTTGTATTCAGATGGAATTTGGAGTGCTTTAATTTGTGCCCATTGCCTCTTGTCCTGTCACAGCACACTACTGAGAAGAGTCTGGATCCCATATCTTTTTTCCCTCCCATCAGGCATGTATACACATTTCTAGTATCACTCTCAGCCTTCTCTTCTCCAGGCTGAATAGAGAGTCTTTACAGATGAAGCCAAAAAGATTCACAGATAGATAGTCCAGCAGGAAACCAGTAAAGAGAGGTGCTGTCTTCATTTGAACTGATAATCAATTTATGCTTTGCTACAGATGAATGAAATATTTCAGCTCTGCAGAGAGCTTCTGCTGCCTGTAAATGTGGCTCTCAATGTATCTTTTACTGATAAGGGTTTGGAGACCTTTTCTTAAGGAAGGGCAGATGATCTCTCACAGCTATAGAAAAAGATCAAATGTGTATTTTTAAATTGCCTTAAATTAACATGAACAAACATTGCTCTTTTCCAAAATATCTGAATTCTATAATATTTTGGGGTTTTTTATTACATAACTGTTGTGTATTTAATATATTAATCATTGGAATATGATTGTTATCTGACTATTACAGGTAAAGATTTGATCAATGTTTCTACAAGCAGAGTTACTGAAGACATTTAAGGCTACTCGTCAATGAAGTACTTCAAATTGTAAGTAAAGACAGTAGAATTATGTCCTTAATGATTTTAAAAAGCTTGAAGAAAGGTCAGTATCATTTTCATAAAAGGTTCATTAACTACTATATTTATGGACTCTGAACTGATTGATGGGCTATAGCAGACAATTATATACTACTCTTTCATAAACTGATCAAAATCAGGGTTGAAGTTTTTTTTTTTGTTTTGCTCCGTGTCCTTACAGAAAAGGCTGTTCCAGAGTTTCACTGACCTGATGGACAGAAAATACATTTATTTCCAAATTTGTTCCAAATATGTTAATTTACCAGCTTATAGACCGTCATTCTTTTGCCAGTCCTCTTTTTTATCCCTAGTCTTACTCTGCTGTTTAGATTGCCTATGGAGAACTTGTTGGCGTATAGTTTCTTCCAGAGCATTTTTTTTTGCATAAGAAATACTCTTTGTCTGCACAGATTCAATTTAAATTCCCTTTTTCTTGAACATCAGATTCAAGAACTGAACACAATATTCCACTTGAAGTCCCATCAGTGGCATTAACACTTCCCTAAATCTACTGTAATGCATCTTCTAATGTTTTTGAGTGCTGCCTTTGCTTTTCACATCAGGAACTGCATCATACTCTTGATTCTATGCCTAAGATACCGCTAAATCTTTCTTCTTAAATGATGGCCATTTTTATTGCGGAAATCATTGTGATTTGATCTCAAATGTCACAATATCTTAATTTATTTTACTAAGTTTATATCAATTCAAAATATGAGGTTTTCCATGGGTCTTTTTCTGTTATGACACACTAGTCTTCTTCTGTTGTGACAGTACTTGGAGAGTTTATATTACTGGCAAAACTACATCATTCACTCCTCTGTTCATTGGTCTTTATAAATATTTTATGTTGTCATTTTTTTGTTGTTTTTATTAACAGCTCATGAAAGTAGACTTAGGTCTTTTACACCATAGTTTTCTTGTTGACAGGCTGCTGTAAATGCAGGTATCTTTAATAGAGCTAACATGCACATAAAAGCTCAGTCGATTCCCCTCTTAGGACAAAAGAGTCCTGAAGAATTCACTAAGTTTGAGAACAAGTTCTTGTTTACTTTCCTGTTTAAGAAGAAGAAGGTTTCTTAAGCCTTTTAGGTAGTCTTAGTGTTTATTCTTCACTATTGTGTTAGTATCTTTCTTGAAATACATCTTGAAGATATGAATCAGAATACATCATTTTGATGCAGTTCCAATTCAACAACTGGTCTGCAGGAGAATTTATATAAAATATCTTTCTATACTACATGTATAGTCCACATCATAACAGAATGTTTTGTTCTTCTCTCAAATTTATCTTATATTTGGTTTTTTTTTCTGTTCCACAAGTATTTAATGTCTCATACAATGTCTTGTCTTTGTTGTACTCCTGGACTAAAATTATTCAGATGATTTTTTAATATCCAAGATCCAGCATATTACACTATCCCTTGATGAATGTCAGAAGATATTGTCTATGGTACTAGTTTAAAGAGGACCAGAATTCCACAATGAAGCTTACCCAAAAACACTGTTCAGATAAGTGATGTGTGGACTACAACTGTCCCTCTCTAACTGACAAAAATAATTTTATATTTTATAGAACAGAGGAGAAAGACATGAATTTTGTTATTTAGCTACTGTCATCTTCATGATTTTGTAAATGAGGCCTGAACTATATCTACTTAGCTCTGACTGACCAGATCAAAGAAAAGAAAGAAAATAAAAGGAGCAGAGATATGCTGTGAAATTTACATTCTCGTAGCACATTGAGGTGAAAGCTAGGAGGTGATAGCAACTCAGGTTATTTATGGTTAGATATGAGGAAAGGCCAAGAATTGGCCTGGGTAACTAGCAAGTCTTTTGGCAGCTTATCCTAACATTCTAGAAAGTTAACAAACAACAAATAATTAAATAATTGTCCCTTGAGGGGGAACTCTCTACAGGGATCTCTGACTCCATGTAGATGTTTGAAGCCAACATCACAGTCCCCTGTGACTAGGGACCAGGCTGCTAACCAGTGCTTGTCAACCAGAGTGTTGTCCTGTCCTGTTAAGATCCTTCTGAACAACAACCTTGTCCTCAAATGCATCAAACCACTTGCCCCAATTCATGAACTTGCTAAGGATGTCTTCCATCCCATTGTCCAGATTGATAATAAAAGGTTAAACAGTACTGGCCCCAGTAATAATCCCTGAGGGACTGTACTGTAATCAGCTACCAGTAACAAGCCACCAGTCAGGCTTTGTACCATTGGTCACAACTCTTTGTCCTTGATGGGTCCAGTCAGTTTTCATTTCTCGTCTTACAGAATGCTTATCCACTATTTCCCTGATTTGGTTATAAGGTTATTACAGAAAACTCTTTCAAAGACCTTACTTGCAGCCCCCACTGCTCCCCCCTCATCCACAAGGTGAGACATCCCATCATAGAAGTCAATCAGGTTGTTCAATTATGATTTACACGTGGTAAACTTCTCCTGGGTATTCCCAACCACTTTGTTGTTCCTTGCATGTTTTAAAAAAGCTTCCAGGTGGTTTTGCTCTGAATTCAGACTGTATTGATAAACATCTCAAAACAATTCCATGCTGGTATCTAAATACATAAATCTGAAAAAAACCAAACCTACTCAAAGACAAAGATTTAATCCACTATTTTTCTGAAAGAGAATGAAGAGAAAGAATTGCACAGCTTGTGTGAAGTGATGCTGAAGTTCAGAGTAGGACAGATTACAGTTGGACATATTTTGAGTAGAATAATATCCTAGGTAGAGGCTTCTGTACTCTTCTCTTTAGATTTCACACTAGGATCAGAAAATAAGCTATCATACTGTGTTTCTTCAGTACACACAATGAATTTTGATTTTCATTTCCCAATCTTTATCCATTTGAATCTTGGGATTTGCTAAACTTCAAGATGTGTCACAATGCCAGGCTTCTCTTGAAGATAGACAGTGAAAGACGAGGCTGAATTGTGTCAGGACTATTTCATGTTATCAAAGCTTTTATTTAAGTCTCTCAACTGTAGATTTTCAGATGTCTTTTAATAGTTTGTTAAGTGATATCTCATATGAGTTACATGGCTTTATTTTGTATTACCAGGAAGACAAAAGAGTGCAATTCTTTATCAGGTGCTTATTATCATGTGTTTTCACAGATATATTATATAAACATAACAGCACTTGGAGTGAAACAGGTAAATACTTAGTTGCTATGGAAGTTCATTACATAGTTCTCAACCATTCCCTCACTAATAAATATCAATGTGACTGCGATTTGAATCTTCGCTTAACAAACAGAAGGTAGAATTAATCCATTACCTTGCATGCCCAGAGTTCTTAATTTAAAAGGCTTGAAATGTCTGTGTAATGGTTTTTTTTATTATCTTTTATAAAAGATTAATAACATTTCCATGATTCGGTGATATCAGTGTAATATTACTTGGTTAAATTTTAAAATTTAAGCTATGTTTTGACATTTAGAAGATGCTTAAGGCTATGAATAATTTGCTGCACTAGACAGAAAATATGCTGTGCTATGCTTTGCTGTGCATGTATAAAACAGCTGTTTTGCTTGGTTTCTTTTGTGCTAACTGCAATTCTGAAGCTTTGTTTTCCCCATTCAACCCCTGGGAGGGCTAGAAGAATTAACACACCCCACTGATCATGACTTAGACTAAGAATGGTTTACTTTTATGTGTATCAGTTACTATAAGTAATTTTTAATTTAAGAATGTTGAAATTCCTGGAATTTTAGGGACTCATTACTTTATATCAATTAATTAAGATCAAAGATCTCAAATACTGTTTGTGCAATTGTGATTCAGATGTTAGTCAAGTATTTAAATATGTGGTTAGTCAGTCTTCATAGTTTATGTATAATCAGGAGCTACATATCTGAAATTTTAGAAGGTTATTACAGGATTAAAACTTTTATTCTTTATTATTTTATTGAGGATAACATGTAAAAAGAATTGCTCTGTTCTTTAGTCATTGCTGTCAGCAGGATAACCAAATACCAAAACTTACAGTTCAATTTCTTTCAAAAAAAAAAAAATCTTTACAAAACAAATTTCAGCTTTTGATCCTATGAAAAGCTCTCTCTAATAAAACAAAATTACTTTTCTTATTATTGCTCAGTAGTTATATGAGGACTTATCTAGGAATGAGCAACTATAAGGCAAAGCAAAAATTGGTGTGTTTTTTTTAATGAATTTATATCTGGAATGTCAAAACCACAGCATTACATGTACTTCAGCCTGAAGGATTGACTGAAGGCCTCTCTTCTGCGTGGGCTTAGGAAAGCAATATATCTTTATACTTAAAGATATTTAGAATTCTATATCCAATTAATGTTACTGAACGAATAAGGAAATTAATTTAAGCTGAGAACTGGTTTCTCAGGCATGTCACCTGAACAGAAGAGTAATTTTAGGCTGTGAACCCCATTTACTCAACTACAGTCTTGAGATATGTTTCTGGACTTACTTACACAGAAGATATTTCAGGCTCTGGTTCAGTCCTTTGGCTGATTTAGGGAATATCCCGTTTCTTGTGTGCTCCAATCCAGGAGACTTGCTCTCTATTAGATAGTCTGGAAGGGCTTTAGGCTCATGATTTGATTTTATCACTGGCCTGTGATAAAAAGGCCACTGTAAAAGTGTACTTAGACTTACATTCCCTTGTTTGAATATATATTGTGTTCAGATAGGAACTTCCTTTATACTACATTTCAATATTTTCCTTCTTGCCTACTTTTTTTTTTCCAAATCTATGAACTTTGCCTCTTGCCTTAACAGCTCTTCTGCATTAAGTGGAGAGATACATAAAACCTCTATGTAAGTTGCTGTGCAGTCTTCTGGTTTATGAATTAGAAAGCTGTTGGTTAAACTTTAGATCAAGAAGTATAACTTAGCACTTACAGTTCCCTCTGTTTTCTGTATGAAGGTTATATGGTCTTAGGAATCCTTCATGTTATTTACTGAGGTCAATGACTCACAAAGAACATATGGCTGCACAGACTAGCCAAAGTTTATGAGCCTTTATGAGACGTAAGTACTAGGACATCTGTTTCCTAGACCCTCAATAATTGTCTATGCCAGCATATGCAGAATTATTTTTCCATCCTTAAATTTTGATGACCACTGAATGACCTGGCTGAGTATCAAACAGGATAAGGAATAAATTGCACAATCATATATGTGTGGAGACCTGAACACCTGCCAGTCTATAGTCTAACACATCACAGCTCATTCAGAAAGTAAGTTCATTTATATCTAAATAGTGTTAGACATGAGATGCCAACATTGATTGTGCCCCTCTACTCTGCTCTTGTGAGACCCCACCTGGAGTACTGCATCCAGCTCTGGGGCCCCCAACATGGATCTGTTGTGGGTCCAGAGGAGGGCCACAAGAAAGATCAGAGGGCAGGAGCACCTCTTCTATGAAGACAGGCTGAGAGAGTTGGCGTTGTTCAGCCTGGAGAAGAGAAGGCTCCAGGGAGACCTTATACTAACCTTCCAGTACCTAAAAGAGGCTTACAGAAAAGATAGGGAGAGACTCTTTATCAGGCAGTGTAGTTTAAGGATGAGAGGTAATGGTTTTAAACTGAAAGAGGGGAAATGTAGATTAGATATAAGGAAGAAAGTCTTTACTGTCAGGGTAGTGAGACACTGGAACAGATTTCCTAGAGTTGTTGTGGATGTCCCATCTCTTGAAATGTTCAAGGCCAGGTAGGCTGGGGCTTTGACACTCTCTACCTAGTCTAGTGGAAAATGTCCCTGGTTATGGCAGGAAATTGGAGACAGATGATATAATTCTATGATATGACGACAGCTCAGTAAATCCAGGGGATCTACAAATTTTGTTCAGTAACACGGCTGAAGATGTCTAGACATGTTTTCAGGCAAAAACTTTTCCAGCTTGATCAATTCAGTCCTTACATAGGACTGCCAAGTAAGAGTTTTCTCCATTTACTAACCTCTAATTTTGGCATAAATAACATTTTAGTTTTCACAGGATCTGGAACCTGGCTCCCAGAATTTTGCCTATATCTCCCCCTTCTCCTCTGGTAATGTTATAATGGAGATATTTTTGTGCTACATATAAGACATTGACAAAATGCTTAACCCAAAAGAGATAAAAGTCTCCTGGATTTAACTATTTGATGTTATATATGCCTGGATTTCATAGGAAAACCCCTCTTTTTTCCCAACTAAATTTATGAAGAATAAAAATAAATTATTTCCTTATATTAAAAAAAAAAAAAAAAGCTTAGGCAAAGTCTTTTATTATCTCTACCAAAATGCTGAGGTTTTGCATAATTTTCCTACCCATTGAAATATTAAATTCCCTACAATAAAAAGAAATATATACTAACCGAATGAGATAAAGTATATGTCTATATCAATTTTATTTTATATAACCACTGAAACTAACAATCTTGAACCATCCTATCTCATTAAACAAACCAGTTCATTAAACATACCAGTGCTAGATTAGAACTTTACAAATTATGTTTCTTACGCTTTTGTGAGAGTTATAGAAATATAAAGAAGAGAGTTTAAAAAAGTTGTAGGTACACTTGGGGAATGTCTCCAGGGAAAGTTATTCTGAGGAGAAAGGCTGCTCTATGCTTCAGTGAAGTCTATCCTCTATTATACAAGAATATTTCCTATTCTCTGGAGTCCTGTGTTGAGAATATTCTAATGAAATTCAGAAAACAAGTCCTAGTTTTGTGTATGGCTGAGGTAGAAAATACCATACACATTCCTGTAGTATCTCTTTTTATTCATTAATTATTCCAAGAACATAATTCATTAATTATCTTGCTTGATGAAACTGGAGAAAATTGTACTCAAATCACAAGAGATCTGTGCCCAAAAAAAGTCGAGTTGCTGGTTGAGAACTATTTCCTGGGGATTTTTAATGTACATATATCTATATGTGTATATAGTTATGTATATGTGAGTGTCTATACATGTATATTATACATTTATACATACATATTACAAGTGCATCTCTGTGTGTATATATATGTAAAATATACCTACATCTGTCTATAATATATACATATATATATATAAAATGACAAAATAATCCACTTAAGTTCCTCAAAATGCAAAGGGTTGTGAGATAAAATCCATATTAACTAAATTTCCATTTGCATACATGGAGTGGCACAGATTTAATTCTGTGGAATTAGCCCCTGAAGAAGCAGAGGCATCTTATCCAATTTTAATTCCTCTAAAGTGCAAGTATCTAGTGTCAGATACTTGCTTAGACTCCCTCTGTAAGAGATGAAGAATCATTTACATAGCTTATTTCATTCTGTTTATCTTTAGAATGGAATGACATGTCTTCCCTTAAGGAAGCTTAAAGCTTATGTTAGAAAATCTGTAACTCTAAAGTGAAAACAAAAACCAACTAAACAACAACAACAACAAAAACCCCAACAGATTAATAGAATCATAGAAATATCCAGGGTGGAAGGGACCTTTAAGATCATCTAATCCAACCATCAATTTAACTGATAGAAACCATTACTAAACCATGCCACCAAACGTTATGTTAACTCTTTTTTTAAACACCTCCCAGGATCGTGCCTCAGCCACTTCCCTGGACAGTTCATTCCAATGCTTAATAATCCTTTCCATGTCAAATTTTTTCCTAATATCCAATCTGAACCTCCCCTGGTGCAACTTGAGGCCATTTCCTATTGTCCCGTGTCCTGTGACTTGGGAGAAGAGATTGACCCCCACCTCTCTACACCATCCTTTCAGGGAGTCGTAGACACTGAAAAGGTCTCCCCTCAGCCTTCTTTTCTCCAGGCTGAACACCCACAGGTCCCTCAACTGCTCTTCATAAGATTTGTTTTCCAGACCCCTCACAAGCTCCATTGCCCTTCTCTGGACCCAGAGGTGCTCCAGCACCTCAATGTCTTTTATGTGGTAAGGGGCCAAAAACTGGACACAGCCCTCAAGGTGGGGATGGAGATTTCTCCTTCAGTCTCCAACATGGGATTTCCCTGTCTGTGGTTGTATTTCATACCCTTCAAAGATGATTCTTACCTCCACAGAGATCCCATGGGCACTGTGCCCTGTTGTCACCATGCACACCTTCAGCAAGAAGTCACAGTACAGGTAACGAGTGCCCCAGCTATCTGTCATGTTGGAAGAAGCCTTTCAACTTCACCATGAGGGTATCAAAGTTGGCATCTGCTACAAGGCAGGGACTGTTCTCGAAACAGGCGAAGCAGCTGAGGAGATACTCAGAGTCTTACTTCTGTTTAGTTTACTTTACTCAGATTCTGATACATTTGTCAATACCACACCACCATGTCGTTGCTCAAAAGTATAATAAACAACATGATTAATAATGTCTTTGGATATAAACACACAAGTCATCTCACTTTGTAGGTTAAAATAATTTTTAGTAAGGAGTTTGTTTCAGTTACAAGTAGATTTAGTTTTGCATAATGAAGAGAAATACTTACTTCAAGGGTGCGGTTAATATTATTTATTTCAAATAGCAAGTTCAGTAGATTTTCATGCTAAAAGTATTTACTTTTTCTATTTATTAAGTGCAGAGGGCAGCTGTCAAATGCCAGGTGTATATTTAAAAGCACAGGTAGCCAAAAGAGTTCTCTTAATCCAGCATGTGCCATTTGCTAATCATGTAGTATATCATGATGAAATAAATGAAAAAAAATATTAAGCATATGTCTTTGCTTTGCTTCATAATTCAGTATGTTACTAGATCATGAATAAAAATTTGGATGGCTAAAAGGTATGTATTAAAATCCAACACAGTCCATAAGGTTAATGCATTTATTTCCCAACATATATATATTTTATTCAGCAATTCTGAGAAAACCAGACCACAGCTTGCTTAATTTTAGAGGGAATTACAAAGGCAGAAATTATATTGTTATATAATTACAAAGGCAGTAAAACACTCACTGCCCTAAATACCCATGTGTTATTAAAGTCAATGATTACTTAGTTTTTCTGAGCTGCTAATGGCATTATTTTTAAGCAACAATTAACATTAGATACTTAAGATGTCAGCTCACAAATATTATTTTTTCCTTTTATCCATAATTTTCAGGCAAAAATGATTGTTAAGTGATGACAATGCAGTGACACTATGAAAATAGCTGTTAAATAATCCATGTACTACCCAATTAATTTAGCAGTTTTAGATTGCTCTTTAGATTGATAATAGCTGTTGCTACTAAAAATAGCAGATTTAAGTGCACTGCTCACACAAACTACAAGACTCAGGACATTTGGCTTTAGAGATTATGCTTGTACCTATATCTTGAAAATACTTCACAATATATGGTCTTATTGTTATGAAGAGATGGGAAGTGAAGTGTTTTAGTAAACAGTCCCAACTGTCTCAGTCTGTCTTTGTAAGATTGGTATTCTAGCACTCTGATCTTTTTGTGGTCCTCCTCTGGAACCAATCCAACAAGTCCATGTCCTTATATTGGAGCCCCTAAAGCTGTATACAGCTCCTCCAGGTGAGGTCTCATGAAAGCAGAGAAGAGGGGGAGAATCACCTCCTTTGACCTGCTGTCCACACTTCTTTTGAGGCAGCCGAGGATACACTTGGCTTTCAGTGCTGCAAGTGCATATTTCCAGCTCATGTTGAGCTACTTGTCTACAAAGAGCTCCAAGTCTTTCTCCTTAGGGTCGCTCTCACTCCCTTCTTTACCCAGTCTGTATTTGGGGCAATACCAAACCAGGCTCCAACCCACATGTAGGACCTTGCATTTGCCATGTTGAAATTCATGAAGTTGTACAGACCCACCTCTCAAGCCTGGCATCCTTTCCATCCAGTGTGTCGACTGCACCACACAGCTTGGTGTCATCAACAAACCGCCTGAGGGTACAGTTAAGGTCCATCACAGCAACTCTCCTCATTGTTCTCAGTCACTTGGAGAAGGAAGTTATCATCAAAGCATTCCAGAAACCTCATGGATTGCTTATGCCCTGCTGTTTTATCCCTCCAACTTGATTGGTGGTTGAAGTCCACCATGAGGACCAGGGCTTGAGAACATGATGCTGCTCTTAT
>JAOXNG010000001.1:163976522-163991251 GCA_028566535.1 Scolopax minor | reverse complement strand
TATGGAAGGTATCCCTGCCCATGGCAGGGGGGTTGGATGATCTTTAAGGTCCTTTCCAACCCAACCCATTCTATGATTCTATGATAAGCTAAGAGGAATGAAGAATTTGATCTGAAAGTTCCAATCAATACTTATGAGAGATTGTACCGGAGTTCAGTGAGAAAATTTATATTACAGAGAAAAGTAGATGCTTTATTTGTAATAGTCCTTGCATTTTGGTACTAAATGTGATCGGAGCAGGCACATGAAAATTAACAGAACATACAAGACAGTAGTGGTGACATCAAACCCCAGGATAAAGCATATACTTTTAGGTTTCTCCATATAAATGTCTACATGTGAATTAAATATATAGACACCGGTTGCAGTGAATCAGCATCAAAGGGTGATTTTGTTGCTTAAGCACAGGTGTCTAGGGCCACTTAAAACACTCTAAGGTATCCTAGACCTCCACATCCATGTCATTGCCAGATGTGACACATGATTTATGAGACTCCTCTGCTTTTCTGAAGTAGCAGACAGAGGTGAGTCGTGCATCTAAATTTACCCATCTTCAAACAACACCAGATAGATAGATGGCAACTAGATAGAGCTCCACCATTTAACTCTCAGCCAAGGGGTTTCATCCACCTGTGATTCATAAACTCATCTGATGCAGCACAGGTGCGTGACCATGGCTAATTTTAATGAGAAAATGAGTTGTTAATATGTGGGAGCATAAGTGAACTAAAACCTTTCAGGATAAGGAAAAACACAAACAGAATTATAACTGTTTGGGTATTAATAGCATCTCAGTATTCAAAATAAAAATCACTGCCGTAGAAAGGTGTGTGAAAACCCTAAAAAGAAAAAAATTACATTAGAACAGAAAATCAGAAGGTAGCAACTAAGAAGCAGTGAGGATCAGACCAATCCAAGCAGTAATGGAGGTTGATGCTCACCCTACTAATTGAAAACTTTGGTTAGTAAAAGTTTATTAGAAGCATCATCTGCATGGTGAGCATATTAATTCTTTGTATAGCAGCTGGTTAGTCCTAGGCGGTCTGACTCATAGGCCTTTGTGCTCTTAAATTGTGTATATTGTACTTGCAGGATAACAATGTTTTTAATTTTAACACTGTTCCAGTTTTGTACTGTGAAGGACTCAAAGGGAGGGTTACAGTGAGTTATGCTATACTCCTAGTCTTGTCACATGTTCAGAGATCTTTTACCATCCAGATAGATAACAGATCTTGAATCACAGCACATAGGCCAACCCCTGAACCGGATTCATCTCCACATTCAGATAACATATACATTTTCAAAGGACCATAGGACCATGTAAGTAGATACAGGTTCTCACAGGAGATTTAAATAGCAATGGTTGTTCATAAACCTGTTCCTGTATATGGAGTAGGCTGATGAAGCTACTTAAGTACACAGTATGTGTAAGCAGGGGAAACAGAATTTACAGCATATTACCTAGGAAAGAAAGGCATTTTAACTGCATAAGGTATATAATATGATTTTTAATAGCTTACTTTGATCAATATGTTGTGTAACTTAAACACAGCTGTAGCAGATAAAATTACTTTTTAACAGTATTTAACTATGAGATAACTATAAACTGAACCATAATAGTAGACTACTAAATAATGAGATAGCTGTGATATGGTTTGGCAATGACAGAGGGTATTTCTAACAAATATAACATCATGCTGTCATAGAAATACTAGCATTCTAGTGCAATTCCCAAACCCCTGAGCTTTCCCAAACCTCTGAGGCCTGCAAAACTCCTCTATTGGTCCTGACAGTCCACACTCATAGCACAGAATATCTGGGGCATCCTTCCTGATGTGTCAAGGTGTCCTGGAGAGGTTGCTTACAGCAGTTGATTCTTACCCACTGGGGTCTTCAGTGTTCTACTGTATCTGAAGTGTCAGATTAAAATTTGACAGTCCAGACACAGGTGCAGCAAGTGCAGCTCTCTGTAAAAGAACAAGATATAGCAAATTGCTAGTACTTCAACATAGCCTTCCTGTAGTAGCTTCAACTCTGATTTGCTCAATTTCTAAATAAATGTGGTAAATAAGCCTGTGAAAACATGATCCATAAGTCTTATGCCTTTTTCACTTTCCTGTAGTTTTGCAAAACTTTTCCAGATAATATTTTCAAAGGGGGACTTCTTTCCCCAGATGTTACATATTATGCAAAACAGTCTAATTTTGTCTTTTCAGCTTGGTGTAGTTGCATTCTGGAGGCTCTTGGTAATGCATACAAAATTTATCCAGGGACTAACAGTCTCAGGTAGTCTGGTACATCCCAATTAAATTTTACATTCCCCTTTCAGGTGTAAATCTTCAGTGAAATGACTTAGCCATGGTTAACATGTGATTTCTCAGTGAACAAATGCATTCATGCAATTAAATATTTCATTTTAAGTTGTTTGGTTTCACTTAAATACTGTTGAGCTGTTACACAAGTTTTACTCTGTAAATACATAACCATATGTATTATGTTATGTGAGAAGATATTGCACAAAAAGAAAAGCAAAATATTAATACTACTGTCAAATTTCAGTTATAACAGAAGCCATTGTAAATAAGAATGCTAGAGCGTGCAGGTTAGGTACCATCTTAATTCCACCTGCTGGATTTCACGAACACGCATCTGTCTTTTTCACCTTCTCAGAACAGTTTGAATTATCTACTTCAATTTTGCTTTGATTTGTAGTGTGTTTTTTAGTTTGATTTATTTTTTGTTTTGATTTTGTTTATTATAATGTTTTAAAACAGCTGATTTTGTTAATTGAGTACAAAAAAAATATGGTTTAATTCAGTTAGCTTAAGTGTCCAGTAAATGTAGTGGTAAATAAAATGTTTTTACATTTGTTTCATGCTAATCATGCAATTCAATGAGACACAAAATGTGTTCATGACAGTATCAAATTCTGAGTTTAAATATTTAATATAAGAGTTATTTCAAGTTGGGAATTTTCTGTCAAGTTAAAGTTTCAGATATTCTACTGAGTAGAATATTTTTCTATGTCTGTTCCCAAAACAAAATTTTCATATATTTAAGCGCTCAAATACATTGTTATTCTCTGAAGTGACTTTTAAGACATTTTGTAGCATTTTTTCCTGTATTACACATAATTATATTTATTAATATCAGTCTAAGTATTGTACTTTTCATGTGCTTCTTTCAATTAGCTCATTATGATTTTATGGGCAAATAGGGGGTTTCAGATATTCCTGGTATTAATAAAGCACAAGATTTTTTTTCTTCTAGCATTGGATTATTTTGTTTTCATTAAAAATCTACCTCAAGCCTCCAAAAATCATGTTTTCTAGTTTATTTTAAGTGAAGTAGGTTGGAAAACATATACGAGCCTTTACAAGGCCATATATTTTTATAAACTACTCTAAATATGACACCTTCCAAAGCACGATCAATATGAAATGGAACTTGTTGATCTCACACTGAACACCACCGAGCTTGCTCCAACAAACTAGATGGAACTCTGACCTTGTACATTGTGTTCTCACTGATTCACCATGTACTTTCACAATTGGAAACAATTGTTCTGTTCTTTTTCTAATAAGGACCAATTCCCATTATCAAAAAAGACACAATACTTGAAGTTCTAAAGGTCACTGCCTCTTAAAAATGCTTTGAAGGCAAACAAGAACTGTGGGCAGAGTTTCAGTACTTTTTACTACTTGGTGATTAAGAGAAGGTATTGCCACACCCAGGCTACACACTGTTGGAAAAACACATATTTTCTAGAGCAGCAGGAGAAAATCTTATATACCATCTGCCTTCTAAGAAGTGTGAAGGGAATTTCACATGACAGAACACAAGCGACTTCCTCTGCAAAGTTAAGAAACCAATTGGCATAATTTTTTTCACTCAATAGATTATTGTTTAATCACAGGGCTCACAACACCCATAGCTTCTCTGACTTATTTATCTATTTATTTATTTATTTATTTATTTTGTCAAAGGAAATGATATGTCTTCATTATACAGAATGTTTTTGTTTGTTTGTTTCTTTGTTTTTTTTTTTTTTTTTTTTTAAATTAAACCCACAGCAATATAATACACAGGTTTAAAAAACATTGAAAAATACTTTAAACTTGAGGGCAATAAAAAACTTGTTGTCATGTTGACTTTCTGCTGAATTTCTGAAGAACTATAAAATCTTAGAAAGGTTCAGGGACCTTAAAGATCACCTAGTTCAAATCCCCCTGCCAAGGGGCAGGACATCTCCCACTAGACCAGATTGCTCAAAGGCCCATCCAGCCTGGGCTTGAACACTTCCAGGGATGGGGCATCCACAACTTCTCTGGTTGACTTGTTCCAGTGCCTCACCACCCTCACAGTAAAGAATTTCTTCCTACTATCTGTCTATCTATCTATATCTATATATCTATAATGTCTCATATCATCAAACTACAAATGACTATAGGAAATAATACGAATCTTGCACTTGTAATTGTCAGAATGAATAAATTTAATAAAATAATTTTTTATGTAACTCATTAAATAGTACCCAAAATAATGAATGTTATTTCATAAATTATCCCATCAACTTGGAAAATTTATAGTTAAGAGTTCTACACATATTTTCATTAGAATATTGGAATGTCAAAATGCTGGAGAGGAGAGGAGAGGAGAGGAGAGAAGAGACAAAATGGGGTATTGGTTAGTTTTAGCAATTACTTTGAACATAAGTGTTACAACTGGGGAATGATGGCAAAAATAGCTTTATCATTTGATCTTTTCGAGTTTAGGCTGTTTTCCTGTTTTAATTGCTGGTAATAACATAAGTTTGAAAAATTCTTCATATAAGCAAAAGAACATAATTTCAAATTGCATAATGATTCATATAAGAGCTCCATTTATGGACACTTTAACACTGTGAATCATTAATCACTTTGACAAATTATAACACAGCTCTATTAGATTTCCTGTTATGGACTTTAGCAGATGTCTAATTAGAAATGGAAAGTGAATTGAGATTAGACCAGTACTTGGCATATGTATAGTATCAAATAATTATTTATTGAGATAAATACTTTCTTGAGGGAAAGACAAAATATTACCATTTTTCTTCATTTACAATTTTTCAATATGGAAAGAACATTTAAATACTGCATCCCCACAGCCTTAGTTGCTATGGAATATTTTACAAAGGTAAATGAAATAATTTATAGCACTTCTGTTCAAAATTGTTGCAGCAACAATTAAAATTCTTCTCTTTCATAATTTTCAAAGTTTTAAATGCATTTATTAACATTAAAAAATAAGAAAAATCTTATGAAACAAAACCTCATATTTTTCATTATGTAGGTATCGCTCAATTTCATATTAATGTATGATGTCTTACATTATTATAAGTCACTGAACATACAAACATAATTTTCCAACATTTTATTTAATATCTTGGTTTTGTTAGCAATTGCTCTGTTTTGTTTGTAAACTAAGACATTCTCTTACAATTGTATAATACCATAACACATCAAATTTTCTAAGCACTATAATTGACTTAATTTCTGGATCCAGAAAACTTAAACCAGCAGCAGTTAGTACTCTTTTTTCCTTATTAGACATAGCAAATTTTTTGTTTGATCTTGTCACATGAAAGTCAAGAGCAGGTTTATCAGTTTATGCAGAAATCATGCCTTGAATTTGGCATCTTTGTTACTTGAATCTTTTCTTGCTTAAACAGATTAATAAAATAATTTTTTTAAAACCCAGTTATTAAGGATAGACCCACAAAAGTAATCATGAATTCAAAATCTATAATATCATTAGTTCATAACAGCTTTGAACTGAAGTTCAGAAAATAATTTCTCAGAAACACTTGCCCTTGTTATATAAAGGTTTAGTCCAAGCTAAGTTGCTTTAGGCCACATCTATATTAAACTAGTGTGGAACAGAAATACATTATTGACAAAATTCCCCTGATCATCCCAGACAGCCACTTGTTGTCTGGGTTTTTGAAGCAGTTTTAATGAGGCTTGATGAAGGTGAACTATTATTTTTACCATTTTTTAATTTTATTTTTTCCCTAGAAAAAATAACACACAACACCTTTCTTGAGAGAAAACTGAGTTGGAAATTCTGTTCCAGGCACTCATCAAATGTCCAACAATACCTAATGCTGAAATGCATGATCTTCCATATGCCTGCAAACATTATGCATGTGTTAAGTCCAAGAGACCAACCAAATCTATTCAAGAGGAAAAACAAGTAAACAATGAACCAACACACAGTGTAGATTCAGGAACCTCATAAAAATCATTATGATTTACTTCTCAATTCCCACTGAAGAATAGGAACTTCATAAAAAATATCTTGATATTGTAGATTTAACCTTAACCTTGACAGCAAAAAGTCATTTTCAGGCTATTCCTAATCTCAACATTTGTTCAATTTGACCAACTCAGCATGCTGATCCTCATACAACCCACTCTTAAATATATTGCTCATCCACTACATAACTCAGGTAGAGCTACTACTTAGATGTATAGACTAAAAATTTCAACTTTCAGTACCAAAGGAACTATTTTTTAAGTACTTGACTCATATTGCAGAATCCAAAAGCCTTGGAATCACATGCTGTGTATAGTGTCTGGGAATGTGCACTTGCAGCCCAGGAAACGAATCATATTCTGCATAAGAAGCATGGCTAGCAGTTTGAGGGAGGTGATTCTGCCCCTTGCTCCACTCTGGTGAGATCTTACCTGAAGTACTGCATCCAGCTCTGGGTCTCCCACTATAACAAAAACAGGGACCTGTTAGGGTGGGCCTAGAAGAAAGTCAGAAAAATGATCAGAAAGGCTCCAACACCTCAAAATATGAGGAAAGGCTGAGAGAGTTGGTCAATCCAGAGAAGAGAAGGCTCATTAATACCTTACTGTAGCCTTTCAGTACTTAAAGGGGGTTTATAAGAAAGACAGAGAAAGACCTTTTAGCAGGTTTTGTAATGACAGGATACAGGATAATGTTTTTAACTAAAAGACTGTAGATTCAGTTTAGATACAAGGAAGAAATACAATGAGGGTGGTAAGCCACTAGAATGGGTTTCCCAGAGAAGTTGTGGATACACTATCTTTGGAAGTGTCCGAGATCAGGATGGGGATTTGAGAAACCCTATCTCATGGAAGATATCCCAGAGGACATCTGGCAGAGATGGCAGAGGGTTTTGGTTGGATGATATTTAATGGTCCCTTCCAACATAAAGCACTCTATGATTCTATGAAATTATTAGATATGTGGTAAAAGGACTATCAGCAACCAGTAACATGAATAGAAATGTCTCTAATCCAGTCAACAAGACACACCACCATCCTCAAAAAAAAGCCAACAAAACCCACAAGCCAAAATAAAGCACATGCACCCAGAATATACCCATTTTTACTCCACTTCTGTTTAAGATGTTGGAGATTCCTCTTTTTTTGTAAGGGAAGAAGTCAAATCCCAAAATCTGTTAGGATTTTGGCAAGTTATTCTTTTTTGTGAACATGTTCTTACACAGCTGTTCCTCACTGCATAACAGAATTAAGGATTAAGAGAGAAAGGATTAAAGATTAAGAAAGAATCACAATG
Organism: Scolopax minor; assembly: GCA_028566535.1. Lineage (NCBI taxonomy): Eukaryota > Metazoa > Chordata > Aves > Charadriiformes > Scolopacidae > Scolopax > Scolopax minor. Next base: position 163,983,655 of record JAOXNG010000001.1, on the reverse strand, counting down.
TTAGCTGTGACATTTTTATTTAATGGCTAGGACAATTTTTGATAGAATTTGATGACGTTTTCTCTGTGCCTCAATACTGGTTCTGTATTTTATCTAATGATTATTTAATGCAAGTCCATAGTCCATCTCCATAACCATTTGCATCTCTTCTGCAAATCTCACCTAACTCAAATATAGGAGTGAGGATTACACTAGAAACTGAGACTGCTGAAATACACTTTTAGAAGTATATTGGGTAATGAAGCCATAAAACGTCCAGTGAATCTATATCTTAAGTCTCTAGTTGTGAAAAAGTTACTGCCAAGTTGTTCAGGAGTTTAGCACTTAGCTAATCCCTAATGGGCTTCAATTGCCTCAAAGTTCTTATACAGGTATAATATCCATTGCTTTCATTATGTCAAACCTCTTCTCCTGAAAGTAATGATGTCACTGGGTACAAATTCAGAAGATCTTGCCTACTTAGGAGTCTTGCAGTCAAAGACCCAACCCTTTCTTTCTGACCCTTTTAAAGGAAGGGTCAGAAATGTAAATTTAATCATCATTAAGTTATCAATATTAACATTTATCTTATTTATATCCATATATAAAAAAATATAGATCTTAGTCATGGTATTTTTATTTAATGTCAGTTCAATGATACTGGTTTAAATAGAATTACCTTTTTTTCTCCATTTTTGTCTTCTTCGTGAGAGGTCATTAACATTTACAAACCTTTGTTACAATCTCTGTTTGTATCACAATGTCATACAGCCCAATGTCAAAGCCCAAAGATGTTCTGTTATTGTACTACAATTTTCAGACTCCTCTTGTAGTATAATTTATATATGTAAATGACATTTTTTATGCTATCCCTCCCAATTAATTTGAAATTACTCACTCTATATCGTTGATTTCTTTCTTAATCTGCTGCTTTCATATTGTTCAGAATGGAATATTTGCCATGCCACCTTGGCTGGAAATTACAATTTTTTAAAGTAGATATTTAAATTAAAGCATAAATTAATATTTTACTTTCTGCATTTGTTGAAGATCACAATCTTTATAAGGTGTCAGGAAACAGATTAGCACATTATTTGTAGTTACATTCCCATTCCCATGAGCTATTCTTTTTTATTATAGCATGATATAGATTCCAACACTCAAGCTTGAATATTAACCATGTCATGCCAGCAGCATATATTTTCCTTTGGGCCTATAATTGCACTGACTACTAGGAAGACATCATAGCTCCTGAGGGAGGTAGAGGTAACATTTTCAGAAGTGTTGAAACTCAGCCTAATGTTCCTTACATGGGGACAGGCTCACACAGACTAACTGCTTTTGAAAAGCTTTCCTTGAATGCTTACCTTTGATCAACTTTCATCTCTTCTTTTTATTAGGGAATCTTCCAGAAGCCAAAACACACAAGTGAAAAGTGATTGCAACTAAGACTCTCAAAGGGTACACTTATTCAGCATGCTTGCTAAGCAGCTTATTTGTGTCAGAACTCTTGGGAATTCATGTATAATGTTAAACGCTATTATAAACTAGAAACCTTCTTAAGGTGCTCGTTCATGGAGAAATTTCTACCTCCGTTTTCCAGGGGTAAATCTTTCCTGGACAGCAGGGAAGAAGGATGCAGTTCTTATTTGTCTGCAATATCCTGGGTGAATCTAGGTAATAGAGGACTCATGTTTGTTCTCAGTATCATATATTTATTTTTTCATAAATATATACTAATATAGATATTAGTAAGATTATTGTAATAACCATAATCCCTTTCGTATTGCTGTCAATTGTTCTACAGTATAACAATATTAATGATACAGTGTTGATAAAAATGCGATCACAATGTTGATAAAAATGCAACATTGCTGACAGATTTATCCGGGAATCATTAGAATGTCAGAATTATTCATGAGTGATTCTCATCTAAAGACTTTTCTAAATCCTCTGGACTTTACTGCAGTACAAAAACTGAGGTTCCTGAATTTTTCAGCCTTCACTGATTAAGGCTTCAATCAAAGGGTGTAGAAAAGGATCATAAAAGGAGTGAAGTAAAGCATTTCCTTACTGCACAGAAACCAGGTCTCACAGAAAGCCAAAACTTCCCCTTTTATTTAGCTTTGATCCATATTCCATATCAACAGTGGTACCTATTTAAATACGAAAATGAGACACTTAGAAAAAGCAGTAGGGTTGCCCTAAGCTCTCTATAAAGTTAGCTGAGAGGGAATACGTTCAATAAATGACTTTTCTCGTGGAGATTCTCTCTTCACTAACAATATTGAAAGTTATGTTCCCATAAAGTTCCCAGAGATGTGTTCCTTACTTTCTTAAGTTGAGGTGGGCTAATATGTTAATGTTCGTATGTACTCAAGTATGAGTGATTAGATAGAGGCACTTATATGTGTGCCTATTTAAGTTATGCAGACACAAGCATAGAAAATGCAGCAAGGAAACACATCAGCCTACCAATATCTGAAGACAGCCTACAGGAGAGCCAGACAGGGACTCTTTGTCAGGAACTGTAGTGACAGAATAAGGGGTAATGATTTTAAATTGGAAGAGGGGAGATGTAGATTAGATATTAGGAAGAAATTCTTTACTGTGAGGGTAGTGAAGCACTGGAACAGATTGTCCAGGGAAGTTGTGGATGCCCCACCCCTGGAGGTGTTTAAGGCCAGGCTGGAGGGGTCTTTGAGCAACCTGATCTAGTGGGAGATGTCCCTGTCCATGGCAGGGGCGTTGGAACTTGATGATTTCTGTGGTCCCTTCCAACTCTAGGCATTTTATGATTCTATGATTCTAAACATATGTGTATGCCAATATTAACATAATTTGTTTATTTATTTATATAGCATTAAACTTGGCTAGCCAAAAGTACAATACAGGAGGTATCTTGCAGGAGGTATCACATAGCAGACCATTTCCTGCCACCTTATTCAACTTGCAATTCTATTAAAGCTAAGGCTTTATAATATTAAAATGTATATAAAATCAGTGCTTCATTCTTTTGAGCTAATGAAATAAGACAGTAATTGACACATGACTGATTTCTTCTGAACAGCTTAAAGTAGAACATATCACTCTACTAGTCTCAGAGGTATCTGAAATATTTTAATTTTTTTTTTTTATTAATCAATAGGGAGAAATAGAAATACCTAAATAAATATTAAATATCTCTGTAAGTTATGTTATATATATGGCAGCAATTGCCTTTCATACAAGGTCAAAATATAAGGTAAGGTAACATAGAAAGATTTTATCTGGAATTGTCTGTCTCCATCAACAGGCACAGTGCCATCTTATTAAGGTGGAAGGTCCCAGAAGGAAAAAAGAACAGAATATAACAAGTAGTGAATATTCTTAATAGTTTCTTGTGAAGTTTTGTAAGAAAATTTCGTTATGACTAGTTATGTGTCCAATGAAAAGAGAGTTGTCAAAAAACAGAGTGGTAACCAGATCAGACACAGTTGTATAGGCTCAGAACACAATCCTAGGCAGAACAAAAGTACTTCTCGTGAAACTGGAGTACAATGCTTAAACTGTTTTGGATACAAATAATAGGTTAAACTTAGTTACTATGACAAATATTCAGTCAGCTGTATTTTGGCTATTGATTAATGGCTGATTGTTTGTTACCAGTAAAAATCAATAGCCAAAATACAGCTGATTTTTGAAGTTTTTCTACTACTGTTTCCTGACATAATTGTGAAGTAATTGGAAAGGACAAACCTTCTGCTTCCAAAACTATGAAAACTCCAAGCACTACATAACATGACTAATACATATGTCACAAATCCTGAGAATGTATCTTTAAAAAAACACACAATAGAAAAATTATACATCAACACTTGCTAAAGCATATGCAAGTACATATGTTTGTGCTATTTATATAATTATGTGGAACAGCATGAGAAGGTCAAAATATGTTATAAGAAATATTATTTTATTTGTAGCCTAATAATAGTCTTTGAAAGATACTTATAATATTTGAAAGATAATTATAATATAAATACTTATAAGCATCTTTTATGTGTGCAATATTTATATTGTTGATAAACTACATAAACATACACTTTTTTATCATTTTAGTACGTGAAGAAGACTAATTGAGATATCCCTGAGCTTTTATAGAGTTTTTCTATTTATACTGAATCACTGTTAAGTGAAACAAGTCTTTCCTTTATAGCTCTACCATTGCAATTATCACGTGCCACTTTGAGCTCAGTAAAAGAAAAAAAAAAAGCACACAGAAAGTGTTTTTTTTTTCTTGTATTCCCGGTAAATTGAAGAGATTAGATTACCATTTCTGATAGTCAGTGTGAATTTATAAAATCTCTCATGCTCAGATGCTTTGGGGTTGTTGCCTTGTGTGGCTGAAGGTTTTCTAAGTGGCACTACTGATTTAAAAGATAATTTCGTACTTGATTTTTGTATTGTACTCTATGACCAGAATTTTGAAAAGAAATCAAACTATCTGAGGAAAAAAAATTCTTTTTATTTATAACTTTAAAAATCCATGTATTCTGAAAGGGTCGCTCTGAAAACCTGCTATAGGTACAAGCCTCCATTGAATAAGTCTCTCAGCTGCGCAGAATGGGCTGGCTGCAGTTTTTGTTAAGCATCGATCTTCCAGGAATTAATTGCTCTATCTCATTTTCACTGTTTGATTTCTAGCAGTCGAAGAGTCAGCCAACCTGCCTCCTTCCCCGCCTCCTTCACCAGCTTCCGAGCAGACTGGAGCTCTGGAGGAAGGTAAGGGTCTCCTGGACATTGCAGCACAAGCTGTCAGCTGAGGGACAAGATATGAATCTGAAGGATGGGGGGATATACTGTGCACCTTTATGTGAAAAGATAAGGCATTCCCCGGCAATAATCCCATCTGCAATCCAACAGCAATGCATGGATGAGGTAGACACATATGCACAGAGGTAACTGACAGGATACGTTAAGTACATCCATATTAAAGAAAAAGAAGATGCTCACCTTTTTATCTGTTATATGCAATATGAGCCAAGATGTCTGCTGTCCCAATATTGTCACCCAAACTATGATTCAGTGTGGGTCTTCTTTCTTTTTTTCAGGATTTGTTTGGCTGGTTGTTTTACTTACCATTGACTTTAGATTTGGAATCTTAAATGTGTGAAAGCAAGGAGATTCAGAGTTGGATCATTTCTTTAGTCTTCACCCTTTAATTCATGCTTCAGTGCCTACACTAATTGGGGTTCTGTACACAGAGTGCAGGAGTCAAATTGTAGTCTTACAAAGCAAATTTCTGCTCTGTTCTGCACAATGAATGTTCATTTTCAGTAGCCCATGATCAGCACATTTTCTTCCTGCTAAAATACCCTTCAGCAAAGAACTTAAGCATTGGCTTAATTTTAAGCAGAGGTCTAAATACCAGTGAAGGTGTCACAATGGTAAACACGTGCGTCAGTGCTTTGTTCCACAGAAAACAACTACTGCAACAAGGCCATCAGTACAGGGAGGCAGCAATATGTTAAAATTGAGCCATACTATGGCTCAAAGATTTGGGTTCAGAATCTCCAGGGAACTGTCAGTTGAACTCTGCCATGTAAATAGCATTTTTATGTCTCCATTTATTTCTTTCTTGAATTTTCTTTTAGCGTTTCTTTCTTTCTTTGTGTTAAATAAGTGCATGAAAATAAGTTCTTATCATCTGTTGGACAAACTTTGTTGGTATTTTAACACAGAGCCTCTATTAATTTTTCAAGTGGATGGTTCCTACTTGATGTGCTAGTGTAGTCTAACTCTCAATTTATGAGGACAGTGCAATTAGTTATATTCTATCCAGTGGTCCTTTCTGAGATAATGCAATTACAGGCTGTATTAACAACATTTGTCAGTCTGCTGTACTGGAAATACCTACTGCTTGCAGTTAGTAACCAGTATGAAAAAATTTGATTAATTGATTGTTGGTAGGTTTTTTGTTTAAAACATCTGCACATTTGTTGTTTGAAAAGTAGTACAACAATTCCTTGACTTGTCACACTGAAAAGGAAGATAGTAGGGCATTAGAAAAGGCTTTTAGAATTATTACCAGGGTTTTACCACTATTTTAAAATATATAGTTCACTTGACTAATTCAGCATATGCTTTTTGATTTTTTGATATCACAATAAAGGGTTTGTTCTTGTACTTCAGGCCAATCTCAAGGTTCTTAAATCATACAGCCTTAGTTGAGGATTAGCTTTGCATACTGTGTTATTTATATGTATTTTAGGATTTTATAAAGTGCTTATATTGATTACTTGACAGGAGGTTGTAGATTGCTCCCTAAGCAAATGGAAACCATTTTGCTGTATTAACAAAAGACAGTGGCAGAACACTATACAACTGGAGGTTGTTATGAGCTAGCAGACTCGCCTGTTCCCAGCTGTGCGTGTGACTCAGCAAGTCACTCAACATAGTTATTTTTCTCTTCCCTTGCACATAGAATTCAGGTAATGTAATAGCTCACAGTTACCTACCCAGCAGAGGTGTTGCAAGGACTGAAAGGGCAGTGTTTGGAAGGTGTTTTGATGATTTACACAATTCCACCGTTTTTAAAAAATGTTCAAATAATTTCTTTTAATGTTACTCAAAAGAGACTTTTTCAAGACAAGATTTTGATTCAGTTGTTCATTTTTCAGAGCAGATGGCCTGTATAAATCCTAAAAGTGTAGGTTTATAAGGGAAGTATGGACAGAATGACTCATGTGCTGAGTCATTAATGAACTCTGCTGGAAGCTTCTTGTTTATGTCTGTCTCTGAAAATGGAACTCACAGTAGAGTTGGTTGATGAACAGAAGGAACTTTTTGAAAAAAAATTCACCAGAGGTATATGGGATGCAGAGTCCCTTCTGTGAGCTCAGGCAGGTTTACACTGAACACTGCCACGGGGCCGGGTTCTGCTCTACTTTCACAGCTCTGAGTGACTGACATCAGCTCTTCTGGAGGGATCCCCGCTCCTGTGGTGAAGCTCAAAGTGGAGTTTGCTTGTATGTGTAAGGTTATGAAAAGCTAGTGATTTTAAATCCCTATGTATATTAATTCAAACTCACAAGCTGGAGAGATGGGAACGGCCGGGTGAGATTCCAGTCTCCATGTGGTTTGTTGGTCCTGACCGTACCCTAAACCCACACTCG
>JAOXNG010000001.1:163891784-163909193 GCA_028566535.1 Scolopax minor | reverse complement strand
GGGTAGAAGGCGCTGCAGATGCCAGTACAGAGATTTCCTTGCAGCCCATGGTGAAGACCATGCTAAGGCAGGCTGTCTCCTTTCAGCCCATGGAGGTTAACGGTGGAGCAGATACCTACATGCAGCCCATGGAGGACCCTATGCTGGAGCAGGTATATATACCTGAAGGAGGCTGTGGCGCTGTGAGAAGTCTGAGGAGGCACAAGCTCATAGCAGGAACTGTGGCCTTGTGGAAAGGACCTATGCTGGAGTATTTTTTGAAGAACTGTAGCCCGTGTGAAGGACTCACTCTGAAGAAGTTCATGGAGGACTGGTTCCCACAGGTGTGATCCCACCCTGGAGCAGGGGAAGAGAGTGAGGAGGAAGGAAGGAGGGGCAGAGACAGCATGTGATGAACTGGCTGCTATCCCCAATCCACATCCCTCTGCATCACTTGGGGGAAGGAGGCGGAGAATTTGGGAATGAAGTTGAGCCTGGGAAGAAGGGAGGGATGGAGGAAAGTTGTTTTAAGATTTGGTTTTATTTCTCATTATCTTACTCTGATTTGATAAGCAATAAATTAATTTCTCCAAGTTGAGTCAGTTTTGCCCATAATCGTAATTGCTGACTTAACTTTCCCTGGCCTTATTTCGACCCATGAGCCTTTTGTTACATTTTCTCTCACCCTGCTCAGTTGAGGAGAGGGAGTGATAGAACCCCCTTAGTGGGCAACTGGTGTCCAGTATACAATACTCAATCACTAAAACTAGTACAAGCTGATTTCCAAAGGAACTCAAAAGCCATTTCTTATCAATGACTCTGGGCTAATTGAAAGTCAAGTTAAGTCAACAAAAATTCCTTCATAGATATGAATAAACTTTCAGTTACTCCCTTGATGATTGTGTCAAGAGCAGTGTTTACAAAAAATTTGATAAGACCCAATACTTAGAAGCTGGCCCTGCTTTGAGTGGGGAGGCGAAAGAAATGACCTCCAAGGGTCCCTTCTGACTTTTAACCTACTTTGAGCTTACGATTCTCTGATTTGAACAACATCAGTAACTCAGTCAAGTCTTTCCAAATGACATATGAAATCTAAAATTGGAACCAGAGAAGTAGTCCCTAATAAAATATTTCTTAAGAGAAAAAAGCTTTGATAAAAACAAAATTAACCTCTTAAATCAGAATAAATTTCACAATGGAAAAATCTCATTTATTGATTTTAGTGTTTAGTCGGCAGGTGACATGAAAATTAGATGGATATGTGGATAAGTAAATGTCTTTAATACATTTTTCAAGATTATAACATGGTCCTATAGTACGATAACAATCTTATAAAAATTTATAAATAGCACTTTAAATTAAACAGCAAATCGTAATCCTTGTATTTTTACAAAGGAGAAGGTGTAAATCCGTCTTAATATTTATCTTCAGAAAGAGAAAGGGGAAGAAAAATGGTCTTGTAACTGGTTAAAAAAAAAATAATCAAAATAACACACAATATTTGCTGCAGCCTGATATGGGACACAGCCAGGACAGTTGACCCAAATCAAATAAAAGGGTATTCAATACCATGTAACACCATGCTTAGCAATTAAATGAGGAAAGGAGAGAGAGTCTGGAGCAGGGGTAGTTTTTCCAAGGTAGGTATTGTTTGGAGACTGTCTGGTCATTGGTCTGCTAATGGGAGGTGGTAAGTGATTGCCTATGCATCACTTGTTTTGCTTTGTTTTGTTTCTCTTCACTTATTAAACTTCCTTTATTTTGACCCATGAGTTTTTCTTGCTTCTGTCCTTCCAGTTCTCTCCCCATAACAGTAATCATAGAATCATAGAATCATTTGAGTTGGAAGGGATCTTAAAGATCATCAAGTTCCAAACCCCCTGCCATGGACAAGGACACTCAAAGCCCCCTCCAGCCTGGCCCTGAACACTTCCAGGGATGGGGCATCCATGAGTTCCCTGGGAACCTGGTCCATTGCCTCACCACTGTAAAGAATTTATTTCTGGTGTCTAATCTAAATATCTCCTCTTCCAATTTAAAACTGTTGCCCCTTGTCCTGTCATTACATTTCCTTGTAAAGAGTCTCTCTCCCAGCCTCTTCAGATGTTGATAGGCTCTTATAAGGTCTCCCTGGAGCCTTCTCTTCTCAATGCTGAACAACCCCAGCTCTCTCAGCCTATCTTCATAGAAGAGGTGCTCCATCCCTCTGATCATCTTCGTGGCCCTCCACTGGACCCATTCCAACAGGTCCATGTCCTTTCTGTGTTGAGGACTCCAAAGCTGGACTCAGTACTCCAGGTGGGGTCTCACAAGTGCAGAGTAGAGGGGCAGAATAACCTTCTGAGACCTGCTAGCCATGCTTCTCTTGATGCAGCCCAGGACATGGTTGGCTCTCTGGGCTGCCAGTGTGCACTGCCAGCTCATGTTGAGCTTCTCATCCACAAGCACTCCCAAGTCCTTGTCCTCAGGGCTGCTTTCCAGACATTCTCTGCCCAACCTGTATTTGTGCCTGGGATTGCCATCTGCAAGCCAAAACTCTATTTTAACAGTTCAACTCTGAATTTTTGCATTAGCCATATAACATTTAACTCCCTGGTCTTCATAAACATATTGCTCAAGGGCTTCCAAGTTATAATGAGTTCCCTGTACTAACCAGCTATTACTAAAAAGTGTTTGCATCATCACTTTTTCTGCTTTTCAGCGTAATCAAGTGACAGTTTACTATTGTGCTAGAAAACAGGATACAAGAATGGGTTCACAAAGAAACAGCAATAATATTCCAAGGTTATTGTTTTTTTCCTGAGCATTTCACCTTTTATTCCATAAACACTGGCTAAAATGGAATACAGAATCTACACAATGACAAATATCTATTCTTTTATATCCCCTTTGGAGGCCTAGTCTTCTGACAACTTGCAAGTCCTGAGATGATGAAAGGTGACTTCATTCTACCCAAAATGGGCATGTCAAATTTCATGAGATAAAGATCTCCCAATGGTTTAGAAAGTGAATGCCTCAAGGCTGCTTAGAAACCTGTGGCAACATGATGACAATACAATAATAATGTGCTATTTGGTATAAAGACTCCACAGGGTAGAGTAACAACTGCATCTGTCGACATGGCTTTTCTCTCTTTGTTTCAGGAATGGAACAAAAATATACTTACTAAGATATCTTATGAAATAAAATATCAGATTTCTTTTTTGAGTCTCTCTGGCTACTGATTTTCACAGCCTTTTTCAAGTATTTTATGACTATTTTTTTAAACATCATGGAAGTCATCTCACCTATTAATATATATGTTACAATGCTTAGAGTGATTTGATAATGGTGAATGATTAAAATATTGTGATTTGGGTCTGAGTTTGAAAAAGAAGGGAGAGGAAAGTCACAGTAAAAGCATAAAAAAACAAGCAAACAAAATTACTTACTACGTAAAACTAATAAATAATGGCAACACGGAAAGTAATTTTTACTGAATGGCATCCTGATGCACAGTTTAATATAGCAAGGCAGCACTATTCAAAATATGGCAACATATTAAAATCCAAGAGATTGTCATCCTGAGGAAATCCTTTGCATGACAAGGTACAAATACCTCTGTGTCTGTGATACTATCACAGATGCATCCAAACTCACTGGCCTGTAGTATCCACTTATTACTGAAAAAAAAAAAAAAATTTGAAAAAATGTTTTTTAAGAACATGAAAAGTATTGATGTACATATATTTATGTCTTTTCCTACTACATGAATGCAGTCCATTTTTTTCACCTGGAAATTAGTGCAGAAATTGGGGAGATTTTAAAGATAAAATCAGTGTACATGGAGAAACTGGACATCTAGAAAGGCCCCCACTGAGCTGCAGTCAGTTACTGTGCTACACACAGGAGAGCAGCTTGACAGCCTGATACACCCAGCACTGATTGCAGAGGGATCTTCACTGTAACTCCTCAGGGGTCTTCCACATTTCTATGCTACATGGTCAGCCTCAAGCATACAATCCCATCACTCCTATTTAGTTTAAATATTATTTCTGGGTTTTCTTCATAAGTGCTACAAACCCAATTTCATATGTCTCTGTTCATTTTGGAAGCTTAAAACAAAACAAAAAAAAAAAAACACGCCTGAAGATAATGTGCATTTTATTTCAAAACTTGATATCTTACAATTTTGCAACTTCAGAAAAAATGCAGTATAGTATTGGAATACAAAACAATAAAAGAGTAATAAAAACATAGAAATGGAAATTACAGGCATAGGGCACTGAGACTTTCTTTCCTGATAAAGCTTCAGAATTCCCAGTACTAGTGAACAGACACTGGTTGCCACAGAAGTTGTCAGTATTCAGGAAAAACTGCAGCTGTACTTTGAGTCCCACAGACAGCTAACTTCTGACAGCTGTGAATGGTTCTTTGTAAATGAGACTTCTCTCTTTAACTCAAAGCTGAGCTTCTGGAAACTCTCCAAAACAACCACTCTTGTGTGGCTGAAAAATGCTCTAAATGCATGCTAGGAGGTGGCATAGCATACAAGGCATATTCAAATGTGCATAAAATCTGCTGATGCTCTATCTTTCCCCATATAGGGATTACAAGTTGTCTGTTTTGCCCTTCCTGTATACTTAAAACTGAGGAACATCGGTAGATAGATTAAAAAAAGTACCACAGACATGCAGGGTCAAAACCACATTGCAACAGAGTGCTATTGAGCTAATGTAAATGGTAACTTAGGTATCAATTACTCAAGCACCCTATCAGAAAAATAATCTCAAAATGTTTGATGATGTTAGAAATAAAAATTACTTTTTCAAGAGCATGATTAACTCAGCTGAAATAGAATTTGTTTCAACAGCATCTTTTCAAACATTATTCATTCAATCTCAATTAGAATTGGTGAGATTTGCACTGTTTTCTTGATAAGGAATGTATTTAAAAACCTGTCTTTAAAAAAATTTTCTGTTTTTAACCCCACAACCATTAAGTGTAGGAAGCTTATTGATCATATGCTCTGATATATTTTTTCCTATTTTGGGAATGACACACAGCATTCTTAGTGACTAATATGATGCTGCCACCTCAGACATCATTTAGGCAATCTGCACACCCAGATTCTCCAAGGTATTTAGACACTGAACTTCCACTGACTTCAAATTTGTTTTAAAAAAACTGTTAGATGCATAAATGTGGTCCTCAGGGTCTTTAGCTCTTTTTCAAATGCCTCCACTTTATGTAGATTCATTGTCACAAAATGGCATGTGATATTTCACTCGCAGTTACCACAGATACATTCAATTCTTTATTGTATGTAAGTTACAGAATTATCAAAATACCCAAACTGACTAAGCATGCACACCTGTGTGATGCATGTGTGAAAATTTAATCTAAAAGAGCAGATTTGGTTTTAATGTTATGGGGTCTAATTAGTGGTGGATAGCGTAGAAAAATTACACCTATATTGACATACCCTGCATGTAGGCAAAGAGCAAATGCAGCTGCTCTGTCTTGGGAACTGTTTGATCATTTTTCCTCTGTATTTGTGTAGCATCTTAAAGAAGGCAGATGAGTGAGGAAAGACGTATTATTACCAGGTAGCAAGGCACACACCAAAAAAAAGACAGTAGTACTTGTGGATATAACATAGGAGAGTTATACATACAAGAGATATATTTATGTGCCCATACATACATGCAGATGCACACACACACATATATATGTACCTAGGATATGTACACCTTGAGGATCTTCATATCCATTCTCCCATCTGCAGAGTCACTCCTCTTCATGTTTCTCTTGGACTGATACTGCAAGCATTTTTCTCCCTTATCACGCAGCTATATAAGCTTTCAGTGAAGAACCTTATTCAGGGGTGAGACTGACCTTAAAAATCTTTGGGAAAAGCAAATCCAATACTGCCTTTGAAATATAATATGACCATAGGCTATATGAAGCAAAAGCAAGTATATGTATTTGACCTTGTATTGTGACTTTCTTGTACCTGCAATACAGAAAATACTGAAAGAGAACCCCAGAAATAATGCATTTAAAAAATAAACTTGTCCTGCTTCAGTGTAATCCATTAAGAAAAGACTCTATTTCAGCATTTTTCAGCATGTAGTAGGTGTCCCAGAATGGATTCAGAATTTTTCAGTATGTGTTATCTAGATGATTTCAAAGAACTGAATTATCCTCATCACAAAGTTAATTCACAGAGGAGTAGAAAATTCCATGTTGTTAAACTGAATTCTGAAGTCTTACTCAGTTGAAAGTTTTGGCAATTACACTCTGGTGCATTTATGTATTTTTATATTTTAATGGAGAGCATCTTGCAGAGAAAGTGATCAGCAGGACACAGTAGACTTCAAACGGATCTCAAAGTTCATCTCACATTAATCTTTAGAGTTTCTAGAACTGGATTCTATTTACATGAGAATATTCAAGAGTCTGGTAATTATAATAATTTATTCTGCACTGAAAAAATAAGATAGGCATGTGGGGTGGAATGAAAGAAAATAATATCTGCACATTCTGTTCTGACAGATCTGAGAAGGATTTTTCCTTTGACTGCAAAATTTTCTTTTCCAGGTCTTTGTAAATTCTATGCTGTTTACAAATATATTTTTACACTTGAAAATGTAACTGTAAGCACACTGACCTTCAGTGATTGAGTCATTTCACATCTTTAGTGTAAAAGTCACCAAAGGAAACTATAACTTTTTAAAACAGTGTTGTCACCGTGTGGAGTATCTCGTCAACATTGATAATTACTATGCTAAGCATTGCAGCTCCATACAGCTCTTTTTATATTGGTTAATTTAAATCACTGAAAAAGTAACCCTGCTGTTGTTCATTTAGAGATTGAAAAGGTCATGCTGAACTACTGTATGAACAAATTGAATACTACAGTCAGTTACTGAAAAGTCATTCCTGGATTGGAATGCCAGGCTAAGGCTGCTTAGATCATTTGAAAGATTATTAAGTGACTACTATAAATGAAAAAAGGATGTGCAAACAAGCCAAATGAAACAGAGTAAAAATATTAAATTTCAGATCCATAAATGTCTTTGTAAAATATAAAAGCCTAGTCTGCTATGCTCAGAGCTTCCCCTGACTGCAAAGAAGTGGTTTTGAGACCTGTCAATTTGAACAGATCATTAAACTCATGTTATCAATTTCCTTGGTCAAAATTTCTTATCACTGAACTTCTGTATGAGAAGTGTAATCTCACCACATTTTACAATAAAATAGCATGCTCTGAGGGGTACACTCTTCCTGGAATGTTCCTTGAACAACATATTTGAGACAGCTGAGCCAAATACTCTGTTTTTAATGATCCATAAAACCAATAATTTGGTATCAAATTACACTGGTGTTCAGAGACACAGAGATGAAAGATATGGAAAGCAAATGAAAAAAATCCACCCAAGATACTAACTTAAGCATAGAAAATATATTTTATATAATAAAAAATATAGGATTTGTGGCAGAATCAAGTCATATTAGACGTTTTATAAAGAAACCAGAACACTACCACAATAAACAGACTAGCAGCAACAGAATAACAAGAGGAAAGAAAGTAAAAACCCTGTTAGCAGTTTTCAGAATACAGTAAGATATCAAAAAGAAAAGCCCCAGAATTCTTCTGGTAAAGCTCCTTGATATTAGCTTATAGCATTTAGACTGAAAGTCTTGTGGACTGGTAGTAAAACCAGTTCCTTCATAGGGTAGTTGGTTTTAACTTATTTTTAAAAAACAGTTTTATAACTGATAAAACCATAGAGCTAACCTAACATTACACATTTCCAACATCCTCAGTATCAGCAAGTGTCATTATCTGCTATCAGTATCAGTGTAAGCACCATTATCTGTTTAAGTTGTTGATGGTTGAGGTTAGGATAAGGTAGCTGTGATAAGTAAGATAAGGCTGAAAAGAGGAGTTATTCCTCAATTTCTGAACTGGTATAAACATTATAATGGCTGTAACTTTCTTGTTGGAGCATATGTGTTGAAGGATATGACAAGGAGAGAATTCTTGGAAGACTTTTCTTGTAGATTTCAGGTAGGTATTAGGATGTAGAACGATGCGAGTATGGCATGTCACTGATGCTGAAGCGCTTTGCTAAGTACTTGACAAGAGATGGCTACTGATTCTCCATGCTCCAAAACCAAATGGTCTGCAGAAAAGTTAGTAGGTCAGAAAACAGTGCTGGAAAAAACTCAGCAGAGAAATTATGATATTTGAATTCATGAGTTGGTTTTAAGAACTACAATATCTCAACAACCAAGTGTGAATTCCTCATATGCACTGTTTTTCTTTTGGGAGATGTGAAGGGGGAATGTAAGACTAATGAACTCTCTAACAGGCTTGTACTGAATCATAACACATCATGGAATCTTTTTATACAGGTTAACAATAAAAATTTCTGTTATCAGTCTGACTCAATCAAACATAATTTTTATCTGCCTCAGAATCTTTTGTCCCTCAGATTTGTTAATTCATTTGTTAATTTATGATTAAATACTTCCCACAGACACAACCTCAAACTCAGATTTCTCATTACTAACCTTTAAAGAACATAACATAATAGTATAGACCTTTCATGTAAGTGGCTTCTCTTAATTTCTGAAACTGAGGTAAGCAGCATGAATGCTTACTCATTTTTAGTGAGTTCTGGCATTACCAAAAATAGGTTATGGAACTTGAGTTTCTCCCATCTAGTTTTCAGCACTTAAAAGAGCCTTTAAATTATCTTAGATCCCTACTTTTCCTGAGGGACAAAGGAACGTAGTCAACTGAAAGAAATGGCTATCTTGAGGAGGTGGCTTTCCACACTTGTTTTCAGTAGAGGCAGCCTAGAGCAAGAAAGCCTAGTTAAAACTGGCTCCAGTACCTTTTTCCAGAAGCTTGAATTGTGCTTGAATTGTCTCCCACAGGAGTGATTTCTTGCCTCTTTGGGGTTAGGTGTCACAAAAGGCCTCTTCTGAGCTGAACTGTTTTGAAATATATTCTGATTACCTGAATGTACATCTCAGCCCCCTTTCAGTATGCAAGTCCCTAAACTTACCCACAGGTTTAACTCAAGTCATTATTTAGCGTACACCATATAATGCATTTTCTCAGGTGCTAGTTTGTCTAATATATATGTCAGATGTCTAAAGAAACACTCTTTAAAGCATTGGCACTGTATAAATTCGCAGCTTTAATTAACAGTTTCGTTCATGAAAACTATTGGGAGGATTCTACATCTATAATGAAAGAGTATCCAAGGCAATAAATAACTTTTGCAGGTGTGCAAACGATGAAGCAAAAGTGTAGGACATCTCCTCTATTTCTCATGAGTGTAGTTCAAGAATGCAAATTTCAGTCCTACTGTAAAAAAGAAAATTGTATAATAAAAAAAAAATTGGGAAAAAATATATTCCTTCTCTTGGGACAGTTTAAAAGTTCTGTATTAGTGATTAGATTGTCCACTGACATCACATACTGCACGGCATAATGCAGAAAGAGAAACAGACTTGTTAGTGAGGAATTTATAAGTAGTTGAGGTTTAAATCTTACCCAGTACAAATGCAGGGCATATTGTAATGGGAAGATACAGGATAAATGTCACCTATTACAACTACTTTCAAGGAGTGAAAATATGAACTTGAAGTGGAGAAGTACCAAAAAGAAACGTGAACACTCTACCCAAAGATTTTGTTACTGGGGCTTAGATTTTTCTGGACTAATAGTATCAGTGGAGGGAAATACTACCAATAACGTCAGAATTTGATCCAGAATGAAAAAAGATTTATGTAACTTAGAAAATTTTGCAAGAAAATGCAATTATATTTGGATTAGAAAAATGAAATAAAAAGAAATTGTAGTAATATGCTATGCCTCAAAAATCTAAGAGTATTAATAAAATTTTTAAAATCATAATTGCAGTTTAATAAAGATTAGAAAAACCAAAACCCAATGGAGTTGGGAACCCAAAATGTCTAAACAGTATGTGTTAAATAAACATAAGAGATTATTAATTTACTATTCAACAACTGTATGATAATGCAACATGAATCCATGATACGAAGTTTTTTTTACAAGATGAAAATCTTTATTATTTCTTACTCTACATAAGTAATAGCAATGATACGACATTTTAAAACAAAATCTTCATTTGCAAGAGTGTGCTATAAGTAGCAGCATATGATGAATGACTAGGAATTAAATGCTTGTGGTATCTACAAGGGTCAGAAGGTTATTCATAATAGTACTGGATTTCTTCAGCTAGGAATTTGGAGTGAAGATACCTACGGGACATGGAAGTTAATCAAATCAGCTTATGTCAAAAGCTGAAAGAGAAAATAAACTATGTGTGTTTTATAGTAGTGTTTTGGGTGCTTTTAATGTTATCTTATACTTTGAGCATAACAAAGACAGTTACTCTATTTTAGCTTGGATGTGAAGGTTAACCATTGACCTCTATTATCTGTATGCAAACAAAAAAATGCAGGTTGAAAATATTAAAAACAACGTAATATGTAATGAAAGGAAAGAAAATGTGAATTAACAGAAAACTTTTCGTTAAACATGATTTGTTGACTTAAAGTAATTGCTATGCTAGGGAAACATAAGCACAAAGCAAAGAAACTGATTGCTTATCATGGCATCCACATCATTTTAATCCATGTATAAGCAAGTATAACCAGCAAAAAAGGAAACACAAAAAAATCTCCACTGCTGGCTACACAGATATGCTCTCACATCATTAATGCTAACAGCAATGTTCCACAATCCATATGTTCATCCACAGCAATTTAACAGAATAACAAATGAAAAAGATATTATTATAGATAGATCTATATAAAATAAATTCATCATTCAGATATTTTCACCTGCATTTGCTAGCAACCACATGAATTATTTTTTGAAAGAGAACGTTAATGTTTCCTTTAATGCTAATATTTTAAAAGCACATTTACTAATACAAGACTGCATTTTGATACAATATCAGCCTTGTGATGAATAGCACTGTATTTCCCCAAAGTCCCACCCAGATCAATAAGAATACAGATGACAGGAAGCATAAATATATGTTAATCTCGTTGTGGTTATATTTAGGTACCCCTGGTTTTAATACACTGATTGACCATTCACCAATATGTATTAAGCCCACTTGATTCTAGATATCAGCTAAATGCATCAAACTAAATGCATTATGTCCCCATGATCAATAGAGAGGGACGTGTATTTAGACTAGACTTCAGATCACATAAGAAGAATTATCCTTTGGAGATGCTCATCTCACATTGTTACCTATAGGACAGTAAGATGAATTGGCCCTGATTTAGACACTGCGCATGGTTACCTCGTAAGACTATTTCGAAACACAGTACCTGTCTGCCTTTTAAAAGTATGTTTTATTTTATAAAGCCAAGTAAAGTATTTCTTGCCTTTCCTACAATAGTTGTGGAGAGAATTAATTTCATTTAGCACTCCATAGATGCATTTTGCAAAGGAAATTTTTGCATTTTGCAAAGGAACACAGAGTCCTAACAAAGCCTGAAACTTGCAGAACCTACACAGGCTTTGAAGTGATGAAGTTTTCTTAGGCAAGACAGAATTCACGATTTATGTACTGATACTATTATTTATTAAACTTCTCTGTTGCCATTCATTTCAGCAATATATTTGCATTAAATAAATGGATTGAAGCAAGACATAAAAGGACATTAAACCTTTCCAACATCTTACTATATTAACAGTTAGAATCATTTTCCGGATGAGATATTGCAGAGGGAGTTCTGAGAAATGAATTAATTCAATAAAGCTTTCCACATTCCATATACAACATTTCAGTTAAGTGATCTCACTTTGCTTCAGTTCCTGAAATTAAGACTGTGGATAATATTTCCTTTTGTGTCTCCTTTATCTGTTTTTTTAACTTTGGCTGCAAATTTCCAGGTAGCCAAGTACTGTTAAGTAATTTTGTGCTATTCAGTTGGCACTGGATTTCAATAGGACTTATATTCTCACTCCCACTGCTTTTTCTCTGGGTCACAGGTTGTAATATGCCAATATGCATTGATACTATCTAATTAGATAGCTCTAATGGAGAATCCAGAGGCCATTTGCAACTTTCAGTTATCAGAACAGTAGCATAAACATAGTAAAATCCCATGTGGCTCTCTATTTAAGGAGGATGAACACATTCTATTGAAAACTAGAGCGGAAACTACATTAAATCATAAATGTCATACTACTTCTATGTAGATATACACTGTTCATCAACATTTTTTTCCTCCAAAGACTGTATTTCTCTTTAACAAAGGTTATAAAAGGATGCTTCGCATGTTATAATGAGTGATAGAATAAGATAAATAATTTTCCCAGGGTGTTTTTATATTCTTAACTCCGGTGTATCATACAGTTATTATGACTTTTTTCCCCCTTTTTATTTGGTGTATTATTTTCTTAATGTCTTGCAAGATATCTGTATACTTTATATAGATAATATGTGCAATGTAGAAACTTTTATTACATGTATCCTAATTCTTTTTCACTTAAACTAATAAATTTGGTGGCAAACTAATAAAACACCCATCCAATTCAGTTATTTTACTGATAACAAATCACAAGAAATTTCTTACTTGTGTTTTCCTCTGGTCTACAATAAAGATTAAACTCCCTTGCTCACAAATCATGTTCTATTCCTTCATTTTGAACATTAAAGCAGTCCTCCTCCTTCCATTGCATAGTGTATAGAAATTATAAATTTATTATCAGTTACAATAAATTGTAACAATAACAAAAAGTTACAATAAAGAAACAAAAGGCAAATCCTTACATATCACTAATCTTTTCATTTAATTGTAAAAAATGTAATCAATAAAGATGCTCAAGCTAGCCTACTCCCAGCCAATGGCTCAAAAATTATGGGACACCACCACAGTATCTTTAAAAAAGGATTTTCACTTTTGTAAGAAAAAAATGTCCCATCTCTTTCTTGACTTGACAGCAGTCTTGTCAGCTGACCAAATATATTTAAATTAAATTTGGTGACAATTTATTGTCAAGTGAAATTGACAAGTGAAAATCCAATTTAATATCAGATTATCATATATTTCTTGATACAAGTTGCTTTCACTTTGACTTTCAGTCATTTTACTTCCAAAGGAGAGCCAGCAATATGAAGCAGACAAGGCTGACAGAGAATAACGAGCTATGGTTCATGAATGCATACATCAGTTCATGAGTTTTCAGTGCACTGAACTTGTAACTACCTCGCCTTTGGCTAAAAAGACTGTGGATTCAAATCTTACACCAAGACCATGACTCTCTTAAAACCCATAGAGACATTCTAACAAAATTACATCAAATTAGTAAATAACTTTAGAATAAAACCTCTTTCCTTAATCCCAAATTCTTAGACTATTCATGATATAAATGTCCAGCAGTAAAATGTTTAACGATGCTAAAAGAGAATAATTGCTCCCTACAAGTTCAAAACAAGTAAGATGAGAATTAGTTTCAGGATTACTTACTGCAGGTTCAGAAAAGCAGCTTTTCTGTAGTCATGTTTTGAATAACATTTAGAAGGATGAAATTAAGTTTGTTTGGTTGGATTTTAAGTAAAGGTCTATATATTGAGGAAAAAAAGACACTGTCAAGAACTCCCAGTTTCCAGACATCACTGTAGTGCATCTTAAGTGTTCTACATGATGTGTTTTGATGTTACAGGAAATAACTTTTTAATTCTCTGAGGTGTCTGCCCAAGTAACTTGCTTATTATAACTGAAAGGATACATCTTCACACCTCTATACATTTTTCCTTTACTTTAGAAAAATAATAACAATAATAAAAAATTTAAAAGTTCTCATGTAATAATGGCTGCTGATTTCGATTAAACAACTAGCCCACAATGAGAATATTTGCATAACAATAAAAACTTGATTATGAAAAGAATTACAGTATAAACCAAATTATTTTCTATTTCTAATCTATTTAACCATTCATTGTAAGGGTTAAATGGCTGTACAATCCATCAAAGGCCTTTAATCCTTGAAACATACCATTTATCAGGATGTTTTGAAGAAGCTAATCACAATAAACACAATAAATAAAAATTTTCTTCATCACTCTTAGACATATATAATTTTAAAAGTTTGCTATCTAAAAATCCATTTTTATGCCAAACTGTATGAATACTTTTAAAATTATGACAATTTTACCAAATAGAACACTTAAACCAACATGCTTTTCAGAAGATTTTTTCCTATTTTATATATATGACTATGCAATATCAAAAAGACCACTCTAAGATTGCATTAATATCAATTTTAAAAAAAAGTTTATTTTTAAATCTAACTGAACAATCATGAATCTATTAATATTTCTTTCTCAGCAAAGTGCAAGACAGTTGTCAAACAAAAGTCTAAAAACGATAAAGTTTACTGCCATGTTTTCTACTCCATCTGTGCATTTTCTCTACTTTTCCTTCTTCAGTTAATATTTTCATTAAGCAGTTTCCTACACACAGGTGAATACAGGGACACCTAGCGGCAGTAACTGATGAAAACTCCCCAGTCAGAAGATCTGGAGGAGTCACCAGTGGTATGAAATCCAGATCACACTGAATAGCCAGAACATGAGACATCAGTAAGGCTTACAAACCAAAACAGAACAAAAAAATTAAAAAAATAAAAAAAATTTCTGACTTCTTTTTAACACAACTCAACACAGTTATAATGCCTGTTAGGCAGAATGGTTAAATAATGGATTGATTTTTAAATACCACTATGTAAATAAAGCTTCATATTTATTTTAGAAAAAAAAAAAATCAAACTGTCTCATTAAGAGTCAGCCTAGTCTATGTTAAGTTCATTCATAGGAATATGTTAAACTAACATGTATCGGTTTTATATTTGTAAATATATGTTTAAATACACAATGTAGAAATCCAAATGACTAGATTTGGTTTTTAGAAATCAGCTTGAGGATTTAGTTGTGAGGGTTTTTTTATTTTTATAGATTACTGTGTGTGCAGATATGCTGTCCTAAATAACACTTCCAAAAGAGTAGAACAACTGATTATTCTCAGAAAAAATTATTCAAATGATAAAACATAAAGCTAAGCACTGTTATCCACTTACAGTCACACGGGGGGTAGGTTTAAAAAAATATATAGATACTCCTACCTATAATTTACAGTGTTTACATCTAGATTCCAGAAACTACTGAAACTGACAAAGTTCCTGCTGGGTACCTTCATGTGCCTCAAGTATCTACATTCCTTGCTGTAAATTATACTATAAATAACATTTGACTAGAAAGCAATATTTTTCCAAACATTATAAATCAGCTACTACTGAGACTCTTGGAAGTTTAATTTACAATCACAAATTTTCAATTTCTGACCTCCCTTGTTTGTTTTTTTTTGTGGAATGCTTCAATAGAAATTCTCATGGGATACCTCAAGGAAAAGGTAGGTCAGTCTCTATGTTTGGAGACTCATCATATTGAAGTTTCTATTATCTAATCTGGAGTAAGAATTTTAACGTAGCTCCTTCTGTTAAATGCTTTTCTATTAAGTTTTCTATATGTTTAACTATTAAGACAGAAAACACATACTAATTCTCTGAGATTCTCCTGTTAAATCTGTTTTGCTTACTGCAAGAAAATTAAAGCAGAAAGAAAAGAAGAATAAATGTAGTAGATTTGTACCTTAGGGTTACCCTTGTATGTAAGAGTATGTATAAATCTCTGTATAAATTCTACCCTATAATTTCCAACAGAAAAAACAAGAAGTCACCCCAGAGGAAGTGTTCAGACCCACATGAAATCAGAATCCTTGTATTTCAGTTATTATGGGTAGATTTAGATATCTAATAGGAGAAATATTGGATATAATTTTAATTATTTGATAAACCAAAGTACATCAAAGAGATAAGAGAATTGAAAAGTCAGATCTAATGTATAATGACGAATAGTTTAGGAAATTTTAGAGATTTTTTTTTCTGTATGTCACTTAATCCTTGACATGACATGCTTAAAGTTTATCAAGTATTTTGGGGAGAATGGAACTGAGCTGAATATGATTTTCATAAGAAGTAGTAATAGGAAGCACAGGAACACAGAGCTGGAAGGGACATTCTAAAGGTCTACATCCTCACAGTTGTGGGTTACCATATACTAGATATGTAGTACAAGTAAGAAATAAAATAAAATAAAAAAGTCTACAGCAATTTTACTCTACATGGTACTACACACTTTCCAGTACTGAAACAAACCCTTTAATTTTGCTATAAAGACCCAAAGCCAGAACTCTAATATTCCTTGGGGAAAGAGAAAAAAGGCGGGAAGAAGAGGAACAAGGGCACTGCCACTGGTCTACTGAGGCCCCTGCAATAGAAGGAAATATGTTAGAAATTACTTGCAGACTGTTTTAGGAATTAAAACATGCCCCACTTTACAAAGGAGAACAAAAGAAAGAAAGAAATTAACAGAACTCAGAATCTAAATTATACAATAAAGGAAGAAAACATCCTTCCCGACCTAAGAGCCTGCAGTAAACCCCGAGGCAGAAAAAAGATATAGTATAAATGTAGAACAACCATATTCCATCTTCTTCAAAAAGATATTTTCTTCCTAACTCAGCACAAATGTCACTTTCCTAACAGGAGATGTCCCATTGAATTGCACAATGCTTTCTGTAAGCTTTTCACAGAATCATAGAATTGTTTTAGTTAGAAGGGACCTTAAAGATCATCGAGTTCCAACCCCCCCCTGCCAGGGGCAGGGACAGCTCCCCACTAGAGCAGGTTGCTAGTTTTCAAGTTCTATCTTAAAACAACTTTGGTTTATTGGCCTGGTTACCTATTTGGAAGACATTTCCAGTATCTCATTTCTCAGACGGTCAGTAAATTTCTTCACATTTCTATGATATGTTAAAATATAGTCAATACATAAGTATTTGATAGCATGCCAACATAAGCCTTTAGTTCAAACACTTTCTGCCTTTTTATAGCTTTTAACTATAAATGCATTTGTAAGGAATCACATGCCCTTTTAATAGCTATTTGGCTTTCTATGCTTTCTTTTTTAAATAAACTCTTGGGTAGACACATTTTCCATACCATAATTACCCTAGTTTCTTTCTGATCTTTAAATTTTGTTTTAAGATCTTCTTTGAATCCATTACTAAAACCACGCATAATAGTCATGTCTCATGAAAAAGCACATCATTTACAATAGTATTAATTCTGTCCCACCTATCAGAACCACAGAATCATCAAATAGTTTGGGTTGGCAGGGACCTTTAAAGGTCATCCAATCCAACCCCCCTGCAATGAGAAGGGACATCTGCAACTATGCCGGGTTGCTTAGAACCCCATCCAACCTGAACTTGAATGTTTCCAGGGCCCCAAAATGCTTAGATTGCAGTAGGCTGCTG
>JAOXNG010000001.1:163853697-163864892 GCA_028566535.1 Scolopax minor | reverse complement strand
GAACTCAACCTGGCTTTGGATGTTAAAAACAATAAAAAGAATTTCTATAAATATATTAATAGCAAGAAGAGGTCTCGAGAGAACCGGGGGGAATGGAAGAGATTTTCAAAGCAACAGGGTATGATTATGTCTAATTTGATACCTTTCAGTACCTAGCCAGCCAATAATTTGTTGTTAAACTAAAACATACTAGAAAGACATCCAATATTGTTTTAAAGATTGCAAGTCATGGAAAAAATTCCATGCCTTTAGGATATCTATTCTAGCATTAATTGCTTTCACTATAAAAGGTTTACATTTTATTCCTAGTACAAGCTCTGCTTACTTCAGCTGGAGGCCATTATATTTTCTAATGCTTTCCCTGCTAATTAAAAACATCCTTCCACCTTCAACAGACACTTCATTGTACAGAGGTCTATCCTACATACTATAAATAGATCCTCTAACTATTCTATATATAGTGCACATTATATACCAATTTTTTCAAGCTTCTTTTTGATAAGAAGATAATGCTTCTATTTTTAGGCCAGCCCAACTGTGTTTAATTTTTTACAGCTTTCTTAGAATACAGACATATGGTACTCAAATAATTACTTAATCAATGCTGTATACCATTTCTCTGCTTAGTATTTCTCTTTTTATTAGGAAAATAACGTATTTGATATTTTTGCCACAGAAAACTCACTGTAGGTTTATATTGTCTGGTGATGAACAATGATTCAACATCCTAGTCAGACTGAATTTGACCAGTTTAATTATTTTCCAGGTTATCTATCCACTCTTCATGAACACATACACATTTTTGCCAGACAATGTGAGACACTGATACTTATTGATTTGTTTTCAATTTTAATCATAAATTGACATTCCCAGATCGGTAAAAAAAGCCTTATGCAAGAGAAGTCACATATTTCACATACATAACTGAAATGGAGAGATATATAAGAAAAATATTTCAAAGCATAAATCAGTTTCTAACTGGTGGGATTATAAAGAAATTTTCCCTATGAGTAAATTACTCTGTAATTGTCTAATCTGGGATTTGTATACAGCTGGTACCAGCTAGAGGCAGGAAAAAAAGTGAGAAAACAATGTATCAGCTAATTAGTATTCCAGTTTTATGAAATGATATGCCAAAATTTAACTAGAAGAGGGAAGTTAATCAGAGTCCTCCTGAGACTTTACAAGTAGACAGGCATTTTGCTGTCTGAGCCTGCTTTGCAAGTCAGAAGCAGATCCAGTGTCCTAAAATAACATGTTCTTTTCATGGCAGGCCAGGACTTCAGCATGTAACAGCATAGTTACCTCTAAGTTACTTTTAATATAAATAAAATTGAATATTGACAGTACTTACTTTCTCTTCTGAGTAAATGGAATCAGAGCAATAACATCCTTTTTTTCTTGCAGATTTTTAAATGATTACAGATCACTGTAATCATGGTGTCCATATTTGCATTTTATCTTTTGATCTACTGGAATTCTTTAGCAGCATTTTATACAGCAGGAGTAATTTGGAAAGTCTAATCAATTCATGACGTGTTACAAACAAGTATTTCTTTTCTAAAGATTTTATTTGATATCTGAAAGTGTAATATATATTCTCTTGGCTAGCTTTCATTAGCTAAATTTTGACAGCTTGAAAAAGGTTTCTGAAGAAAGTGCGTCTGTTTTGACTACAGACTTATATTGGAATTGGAGTTGTTCCTAATTCTGTTTGTATTGTTTTAAAAAAAAAAGAATCAAATCTAATCTTCAAAACAAATGGTATTATTTATTAAAATATATATCAATGCACATTTATCTATCTTTTTGCCATACCATTTCAGAATCTGCATGTGTAGAGTAGTTAACAGACACTAGGACACTAGCCTAGGATTGTTCAGAAGACTGGTGAATTTCTAAATTCTTATTATGCTCATCCACAGTGCCCTGCTGTACTGACTAAATCTGATTTCAAGGAGGATCACATGCAATTATATCTCTTCATTGTCAGCTGCATGGTGTGACATTTGCATATTGTATTTGTTTAAATTTTGGTGTCAAAATGTATATCTTCATAGGTGAACTGCTTATTAAAGTGCCCAATACAGTCAAAGGTAAAAGGTTTTATTTGTTGCAATTGCAAACTGAGACACTCTAATATGCAAGACTGTTGGATAAAAACATTCCCAGATTTCTATGGGTGGTGGGTTGATTGTGGCCTGTGCTGCAGTTTGGGCCAGGTTGACCTATGAAAAGACAATAGATGTTCTCCCCTACCTCTTAGCTCTGGAGGAAGAAGAGAAAGATAAAGAGATTTATGAGTTTATAAAAAACTAAACTACTTTAGTGAAATATTAATAATAAAATAAAAAAGGAAACAATGAAATACATACAATGTATACAAAACCGTATCGAACTCCCAGAGAGATGTCATCATCAGGCACTTGGGAAGTTCTAAGTTGGACTCAATGACAAATGGGAACTGGATTCCAGAACTTGG
Organism: Scolopax minor; assembly: GCA_028566535.1. Taxonomy (NCBI): domain Eukaryota; kingdom Metazoa; phylum Chordata; class Aves; order Charadriiformes; family Scolopacidae; genus Scolopax; species Scolopax minor. The sequence continues at coordinate 163,862,410 of JAOXNG010000001.1, read as the reverse complement.
CTAAGGATCAGGTAGACAAACTGATGTGGTCCTCATCTGAACCACTGAAAAAGCAGCTCTTGAAGAAGAGGGTGTCCTTTTGACCCCTCAGCTTTTATACTGACCATGGAAAGTGGGATTGAATACCCTATTGGTCAGTTTGGGTCACCTGACCTGTCCACTCCTCCCTACAGGTGCAACCCCCTCCACCACATAAGCAAAGAAGTCAGCTAACCCTGGTCGCCATAGAAAGAAGCATATGCAAGAGTGTCCGTTACTCAACAGAAAGTGGGCTCTGCTGCCAGACTCTCACCCAGCTTTTCTCTTACTCACCCTGCGTAACAGGACAAAGGGAGAAAATAAGATGAAAAAAATAATAATTTGAGACAAAAACAGGGACATCACTTACAAATCATTGTAGAATCATAGAATTGTTTAGGTTGGAAAGGACCTTTAAGATCATCAAGTTCAACTGTTAACCTAGCACTGCCAAGTCCACCACTAAACCATGTCCCCTACCATGCTAATATATACATCTTTTAAATATCCCCAGGGAGGGTGGCTCAACCACTTCACTGGGTGGCCTCTTCCAATGAAAAACCTTTTCGTGAAGAGGTTTTTCCTAACATCCAATCTAAACCTCCTCTGGTGCAATTTGAGGTTCAGATCATAATTGTTCCTTCCTGCTGCTCCTTTATCCTCCCCAGATTTCCCTTTCTCCTTTGTTGGTATTTCACAAGGTCTGCAGTCCTTCAGTTTATGCTTGCTCCAGCATGGGTCCTCCATGGGCTACAGTGCAGACATCTGCACTGCATTGTGCTAGTCTTCAGTGGCTGCAGTGAAATACCTGCCTGTCTCCATGGGCTGCAGATCCTTTCAGGAGAACGTGCTACAGTATGGGCTCTTGACAGTTGGCAGTTCTTTCAGGAAGTTTCTACCTTGTCTGGTGTGAGGTCCTCCACAAGCTGCAGTGTGAATATCTGCTCTGTTGTGGCCCTCTCCATGGGCTGAAAGGGAATACCTGCTCTGGAGACTGGAGCAATTCCCTGCCCGCCTTCTTTTCTGACCTTGGTGTTCACAGGGTTGTTACTCACTTTACTCACACTTTTTTTTTTTTTTTCCCCTCACTCCTCACTGCCTGCACAGTGTTTTGCCTTTTTTTTTAATATATTTTCCCCAAGGCACCACCAGCTTGGCTGATGGCTGAGCTGTGTCATGCAGTAGATTTGCTGGAGGCAGCTGGAATTGGCTGCATCTGGGAAGCCTTTGGCCTCTTCTTACAGAGACCACCCCTGCAGCCCACCGCAACCTAAACCTCGCCATCCACTGCCAATATACTATGTATGGACAAATGTAACAAGTTTCTATTCAACACGCAGGTATTTAATGCCTTACAGGAGTTCTTTGGGTATTCTTCGCTAATACTGAGATGCTGCGCTGAAAATATGTGGGTTTCCTATAAGTCCTGTGTGAGATTTGCCAGCAGGTAATGGAGATATGATGTCTCAGATGACACTGAGCTCCCAAACACTGATTGTACTGAACAAAGTTTCAATTTGCCTACACGCAGACATTTAGTACCATCTGCCATGTCTTAGGATTTCCAAACATCTGTACAGGCTGGTAGATATGGTTCAGAGTGATATCAAGCTTGTATTATTTTAGAGAGATAGTTGGAAGCCGAGGTGTGTTAGCCCAGAAAAAGTCTAGGTGCTGCTGTTCAGGCAAATAAATCCCACCATGATTTTAAGAGCAGCAAGAATCAGTTGTGTAAACATAATAATTTATTTTTGCCTAAATCTTCTCAGCTGACTAAATCACCTAGAGCCCTTTCTGATGCTTATGATGTCCAAAACATTTTCATGGCATCCGCAGATATTTTACAGGAACCACAGGAAACTCATCAAATTCCATGAGGCAGGAGGAAGACAGACAGGACGTGCTGAGGCATATAGACACCTGTAGGTGATGGAGTACAAATGTCAGTCCTATCTTTACTTCCTTGTATTAAATTTACCCCATTTTTCTGTGTGACAACTATATATTTTCCTCAATGCCTCATTGATATTGCACTCAAATAGAAAACAGAAGACTAGCCACCCCATTCTCATTCTGTCTTTCATTGTTTTACCTCAATCCTGCAAACCCCCCCTGTGATTCAAGATTGTTGTGCCATGAAGGTCAGCACAGTTTTAGATGTTCCTCCGATGTAACAGATAAACACAGCTGAATTAATAAAGCTAAATCTATTACACCGGATTTAGATAACTGACTCAATTTCTAATTTCTAAACACTGCTATACAGTGCCAACACTCAGTAGCATATTTATATTTCATGTTTCATATTTTACTGATGTGCAGTTTCATGAATATACTGATCATCTCGTGTAAGGCAACAAAAACATAAAAGCTATTTTCATCTGTATCTGTAGTAGTTCTATTTCTGCTTGTCCATTTATCTACAGAGATAAAAACAATTAGCACTTCCATAGAAAAATATTCTTGAACTAAAAAACCATAATTGTAATCAGTGTGAAAGAACCTGATGAATAAACCCTCAAATAGTACAAACACAGCCTCTCTTTTTATTCTTTTCATATAGAATTATTTTTATCCTCATATTTGTGGTCACTGGCATTATATCATATGAATTGTACTGATACTATTATCAATGTGCACATGCAAGACTTTTGCAGTGCAGCTGAGTGCAGGCACAACTTTTTTCCCAATGATTTACTTTTAGCTGTTTTAGAGAAGAGAAACTCAGAAAGTCTTAAAATAGTTAAGAGTATTTAGAAAGATTTCCTTTTTCTTTTTCTTTTTTTTTTTTTTTTTTTTTTAAATTAGACCTCTTACATTCCTCTGTGTCTCTAAAGCATGCTTTCTAATTTAGCATAATTTTTGATTAGTTTGGTTTGTAAGGATAACTTTAAAGGCAGTTTTCTCTTTCAAGTTTTGGTTCTAAGAAAGAAAGAATTCTAAACAGAAACAATACCATAAAGAATTTTCTTTAGCCTTTTCATCTCCTCAAGTCCTTGATCACATAAAACATAACACTGATTATTTTTCCAAAACAATTTTTTACTTACACTTCCTTCACAGAAGACTTTTTGTGTATGTTTGACAGCAAAGAGTGAAAATTTATTGAAACCAAACAAGCATAAGGTCTCAACTTATTTCTGTCCTCTGTGCAAAATAGCTTTATTAATGCTTTAGCTGATTTCAGTCAAATCACATGCACTGGTGCAAGTCTTGAATCCACTTACATTCTTATAGCTTCATGGAAATATGTGATTCAGTAGAAGTCAGTTGATTTACATGTAACAGCCTCAAGATGCTGCAATGCTAGACTATTCTTGATAAATACCAGAAATCCATGGAGATGACACATTGTAAAGTATCCTAACCATAGGGCAATTTTCAGTATAATGTTGTGAGTTCCTGGTTCTGTTTCTGGAAGAAACCTTGGATTGGTGACATCTCACCTGAATTTAACTGCCACTTCAAAATGACATGGGTTGTCCTGTGTTGTACCTGTGAAGTGCATGTTGCTGTCTCGGATGCCTTAGAGCACTTTGTCTAGGAAACTGATTTATTCTCCTTAATTGCTTTGCTGATAATGGCAGCTTACACATCCAGCCTGCACACAGGCACCTACATTATCTGTCTAGACCTGATCCCTCCTCCTAGATGGTGGCCACTGTAATCCCATCCACCACGGCAGCAAGTGTTAAACTCAAAATTCTGTTGTGTCCAAAAAGGATCACACTATGTACATAAAGTTGAGAATTTACTGCAAGCCAGAATAATCTATTGAGAAGAGCAAAGTGTCATTAATAATAAAGTTGACTTGTTATAAAATAAAACTTCCTAGTATCTATTTCCTTTCCTTGGTATTGCATTCATCACAGTATCACCCTCACTCCTAAGGCTGCCAGGAGGACAGGGATGCCTGTGGTGGGTGCAGTACCCCTTGGCCTGGGACCACAACAAAGGGATGTTTTGTTTCCCCACATCAGCAGTCTTTCAGGCAGTTGCCTCCAAGTGAGCAGCAGTTCTTACCAGTAAGAGGACAGTATCTTGAGAGTGGGGTGGGGAACAGCTCCAACTGTCCAAGGATGCCCCTATCCCTGACAGAGACCTGTCCTGCTCCTGCTGCTGTTCCTGTCCCTGCGGGATTGTCTCCACAGCTTAGGTCTTGAGTCAGGGTGGGTGAGGAGGAGGGCACAAGAAATGCAAGAAACACCAGATATTATGTGTTTCTAGTTACTTCCTTTTCAGTAAATAGTCACCATCCTGTACAGAACTATTTTGTTCTAACACAGGTCCTCTTGTTCTTCCAGAAATGCAAGAAAAAAAAAAACCCAGTCCTGAGGTAGATCAAGAAAACCTCAAGTGCAATAGAACCCAGTGACTAGTGAACTAGAGAGACACAGCCTGAAAACCTTGATCTATTCCTGTCGGGGCTATTCGTCTCCTTTATATAGGAAAAAAGGATTCTGCATCTAAGTACTGAAGTTAGAGTATGTATAATCATAAGAAGCAGCCTACATAAAAACTCCTCCAAAAATTGTTTTCAAGCAACTGAACAGAGTTTAGGCTGCTGACACAGGCGTATAAAATCAGATTGCTAAAACATATGGTGTGAATATATTTATCAACTTTCAATTTTGCTATTTTCCCTTAATTTTTAATGGAACCGTGAATGGCCTCTATTTCTTGGAGCACATGTAGCTAAATCTATGTGTGTTTTATTTCCCTAATATGGGATTGAAATTGAATCTAAGCATCCACATTCCAGGCTGTGAGCCTGGGAACCTCTCAGCAGCTGCTAATTTGATGGGTGTCTCAGCCCAATGAGCACCACATTATTTTTTAGGATGGAAAATTTATTGCTGCACATTTGCCACTGTTTTGACAATGCCAAGTGCATCAGTCTTAGGTGTACCTAAGTAAATTTTGAGTACTTCTGTGTAAATCACCAAAGGGCCTGGTATTTTCAGAGGATGTCCAATAATGCTGAAAGGCTCAGGCTTTTTGTAATATTATTACTAGAATTTTCTAATGCACTTGCAGTAACAGAAAATTAATTCAGCTGCATCTTTTTACAGAACCCTTTTTTCTTTTTATTTTTTTTACAACTGAAAATATTTTCAGGAAGCACTGAGTTCCCACATGAGCCTGGAAGAATTCAAACCCAAATATCCTGGACAGTGTCCTGGTTGCCAGATTACTAGCTGAGCAAGTTGAAATCAGTATAATAGTAAAGTTTTTTCACTGTGATTAATACTTCAAGATACATTTGTTCAAATGAATGTAAAGAAAAGAGATATTGCTAGTAATTTGGTTATCAATTAAGGAGGAAAAATGTAGGCCCTAGTCTCTGCTTCTATTTTAGATATTATTTCTATATTTCTTCCAATATTTGCTTCGTGACCATAGGATCAAAAGCTGCAATCTACATACTCCTATTGGCAAGAAACCATCCCCTCTCTAAATTAAGAAAAGGTCTAGACTAAAGATGCAATTTCCCTGTAGTCTTAGGTCTTGAAAAACATAAAAATATGCAAGGATGAGGAACCCACACCCAATTTGGGTGACATGTTCCAGTGCCTTGGCAACCTCTCAGTGAAAAAATATTTCATAATACTTTGAACTTGATCAGACTCATGCCAGTGTCCCTTGTTATATCTCCTAACACTATCAGAAGAGGTGAACTGCACTATCTTGGTAACTGCTCTTGGTAACTACTTGCAGGCAGCTTTTATGTCACCTCTTAGACTTCTCTTTGTCATACTAAACAAGCCATTAGGTTATGTGTCATTTTTCAAAATCCCTCCGTTTTCTATATTGCTGTGGAACTGGGAGAGGCAAGCTATGCTAGACTGAGTGGAGAAAAAAGTTTCCCTTGATTGGCCAGGTACAATTCTTCCAGTGAATCACAGTATGCCTAATTTGTGAAGTTGTTTTTTATCCATTCATTGTTATTCCCAAGTCCTTTTCAGCAGGTCTGTCATTCAGCCATTTGTTTAGTGTGCATTAGTGTCTGGTGGTGTTCTACCCAGGATGCAGAAAATGTTTTTTTTTTTCCTTGAGGAACTTGAGAAAGGTTGTGATTAATATTACCATATCTAGTTGGTGGCTGATTACCAGTAGTATGTGTTGAGGTTAGTACTTGTTTACTACACATCTAGATAATGGGACAGAACTGAACCTTCAGCAGATTTGATACCAAACTGAGGGGACCAATGCGTACTCTGGAAGGCAAGGCTGTTATTCAAAGGTTCCTTACCAGGCTGTAGGAAAGGGCTGACAAAAAACACATGCTATTCAACAAAAGCAAATGAAAAGCCCTGCAGCTGGACTAAAATAACCATACACAGTAGTACAGATTGGGAACTGACTGAGTTGAAGGCAGTTTTGCAGAAAATTATATGGAAGATCCTAGTGGTCAAGCTGAATGTGAGACAGCAGTGTGCCCTTGTGGCAAAGCAGGCCACAGCATCCTGGCTGTACTACCAAAATCATCTTCCATCAGGTGGAGGAGGGAAATGATCCTTTGGCACTTGTGTAGCTGGGTCTACCATACTGCATCTAGCATTGGGTTGCCTAGTATAATAAAGACAATGCCATACTGAACTGAATCTAGTGGAACATAATCAGGGTGGCTGGGAGGCTGAAGCACAAAAGAAAAGGCTGAAAACTGTCTGCCAAAACCAGAAAACTAAGGGATGGAATATCTTACTGTTGTCTACAACTACCTAAAGTGAAAGTATAACATGACAAAGGTAGAGTCTTCTTGGGGGTACACAATGATGGGTTGAAAAGCAACAAAGATAAGCCAAAGCATGGTAAATTCAAAATACATTGTGAGAAGAATGAAGGCAGTCAAACACTGGAACAGAAAGGTTGTGGAGTGTCCATCCTTGGAGATACTCAGAATTTAACTGGATACAGCCCTGTGCAACCTGAAATAAGTTGTCCATTAGCTGTCCAAACCAGATGAGCTGTTCTTCCAACACAAATTATGCAGTAATTTTATCTGCCTATTATGTACCTGTAATAAGTGAAATAAACTTGGTCACAACTGTAGCATGGTTTACTTAGATGTGATTCATTTAAATTAAATTTAGATGTCTACAGTGAGATGTTTACATTTAATCTAATCACCCTAAGTTCTCTTTACATTTAACTGAACAGGGGTCTTCTGCATTAAAATCCTACTTGCCTTCATGTGGTTATCCAAAGCAAACTCTGATAGCTATAAGATTTTTAGCTTAGAAGCTCAATTCAGCTGTCTAGTGCCATTTGAAAAACATTTAGAAACTGGAATTCCCTCATGAGCGTATGGGAGGCTAAACATCTTTTGGAAAGCTAGGTGAAAGCTTACCAGAGTACCCTAGTGTATGTTGAATAATACTATTTGCAAGCATATTTTGCGATATATATAAAAAATATATTGTGAAGTAATTTGTTGAGCAGGTATCCTCTCAAATACATTTCAAAATTAGTATTTGAACTTGACTTTTGAGGCATTAACATGATTTTTCAAAATGCTGTTCAAAAATGCTTTCTATACACTGTATATTTTAACAGGTCTTTATTATACTTTTATGAGCATTTATCATTACTGATTGGCATAGAGATAGCAAACTTAAACAGGAATATTTCCTGCATTTAAAGCTACTCAGCAGTATGAAAAAATGTTTGAATAGTTTGGCATATTTCTCAGCAAAAGAGCAATTTTATATGAGAACTTTTAATATATTTTATAGCAAAAAAAAAAAAGGCTAAAAAACTGAAGCTTATTAGACGACAATTACTTGAATTGTCTATATACTTGTAACTGTTCTCAGACCCTCTTCTTAAATCTATATATATATTTTTCAGAATTGCAAAAAGAAAAGAATTAGCCTCACTCGCAATTTTGAATTATACACCAATGAATATCTGTGAAATCACATCAAAGTCTTTGGGTTTGTCTTTGGCTTTTGGGGTTTCTTATGTAAAAAGGAAAGACTAAATTATTAATTCCATAATGAAATTATGTGAACCTCAGTAGAAAGATTTTAATGTAGTTTTATCATATGCTTCTGAAAAACAAATCTGTAGACAATATAGTTGTGGGTCTCATCTACTTGTGTTTCCTTTTTCAAATGGTCACATTACTCACTGTTCAATATACATCTATTTTCAAATTAATATTTACTGAAGTATTGTAGCTGTGCCCCCAAACACTGCAGATTTTCTTTTAAATGTTTGGATTTTTCTTTTGCTTTAAGCAAGAGGTAAAACATCCATGAAAACCAAAACACGCACTCAAGACTGACCAAAATTGAATTTTAAACTCACAGAAAATGCTGAACATGAACAAATTATTTGGCTGCAGTTGCAAAAGCACGTAGCCAGGCACAATGCTATTAATACCACAACTAAAGCAGTAAAATGTTGATTAACTGTAACCTTAGAAACACACCCACATCTCCCTACATTACCCCAGCTCAGCTACCTACAGAAACAGGCAGGTCACAAGCAGATCCTCCCATAATCATCAACACATTTTCCTTTTGATTTCATCACTCCCCCATAATCTGAAGTTTCATTTGTGTTTGTATAACGGCAAATCCTTAAAAATTATTCATAGGCCTATGCCATGCCTATGATATGCCTATGCCATAAGAACTACAGCTAGTTAAATGTCAGGTTTATCACACGTAGTCCAATAGAATTAGAT
>JAOXNG010000001.1:163736250-163754931 GCA_028566535.1 Scolopax minor | reverse complement strand
GCCCCCCCCCTTCATTCTGTCCATTCAGTAGAAGTGCTGTCACATATTAAGCTCAAAATATATTTAGAACTATTCTTTTTTAATGTTGACTACTAATAAAACATGATACTGTTTTCATCTTAGAAACAGAAAATTCCTGTTTGCGTTTTTGGAGGAACATTCAAGTAATTTAGTTTCTGTTGTTGCATATTTGAGTCTTAACTTGTTCTTGATTAAAGCTACATTAATCATGATTAAAGATTTCTTCATGCAAGCAAAATAGCATTTAACTCATTTAATTTATAATTGTCCGCTAATTGACCAATAACTTGTTCAGAGAACTGTTAAATAAGTATATGACTATAAAAGATATGTACATTAGGAATAAAGTTTCTCAATGCCTTTTTTTGGTAATATATATATATAGCACAACATCAATGGCTGGAATAAGTTACATTTTTAATTAATTATTATTCAGTTTTAATTAATTATAATTCAGTTACTTCTCAGTTCATGTAATATTTTATCAGAGGAAAAGGGGAAAAAAGCAGGTTATATTTTTGTTCATTGACACTAGAAGTAGTATAGGTGTGTAACTTATTCCCTTTCACATTTACACAGAGACAAAAATGTAACAGTTTTATTCTAGAAACAAAGTTCTTCTACCTGTATACCGGGAAAAGTTATCAAATTCATAAAAACAAACTAACTAAAAAAAAAATAATGAGTTATTATGTGGAAAATCTATGTTACAGAATTTCATTTGAAATGTTTTTCTCTTGGCATTTAATATAAACTATTAAAAAAAAAACCAACACAAAACCACTGCAAACAATATCAAACTGTAATTCTTCATCTCAGCTACCTCTTCTCCAACTATTTCTTTGATCTCTTTGCTGCACAGAGTGAAATAACAGATTCTTCTCAACTTGTATGAAAAGGCCTCTTTTCTTTTGTGAATTCCTGTTATTGGTCACACATCCTAGGAATTAGAGGGGACAGAAAATAGTCTGTTATTTTATTAGTCTGTCATCTTATTTCAAGTAGCAAAATACCTGAGGTAAATGATATATTATCCTAGCACATTTGTTCCAAGAAAAAATAAAGAAAGTATAGGAAGAAACTTTATATTTAAAACTTTTTTTTTCCTAAAGTTTCAAGCACAGATGAACATTAAATTGAAATATCAAGTTTTTATGGAGAAAAAATAAGGATGGGGTGCAAGAACAACTGAGATGGAAGAAGAAAGCAAACCCTTTTTTTATTCCTCCTCTCATAATCACTGAACTTTTATTCAGCTAGTGTTAATTGCTCTTACTAGTACTTTTGCCAGAATACCATCCAAGAATGAAAATACAAACACAGACACTCTCTCACTGATGGGTCTGTATCTCAGACTGTTCTCAAGTGCTCATCCTTGTCTTATACCTGCATTGAACACTCAGTCACTGGGTGGAATTCAAAGTATTGTTACTTTAGGAGTAAGACTGAGTTCTAGATTTTCCTGAGTAACCTAGTGTTCTATGATGTAGTAACTGCATCAGTGGACAAGGATGCAGATATCATCTACCTAGATTTCTGTAAGGCCTTTGATACGGTCTCACACAATATTTTTTCTGATAAATTGGAGAGATATGGCTTTGATGGATGGACTGTTTGACGGATAAAAAAATGTCTGGTTGGCTGCATCAAAAAAAGTTGCAGTCTATAGTTCAATGAACAAATGAAGATCAGTACAAGTGGTGTCCATACCTCTATGTCAGTGACAAAGACAGTGGGACTGAATGCAAGTTTGCAGATGATACGAAGCAGAGTAGTACAGCTGATTCACCTGAGGGAAGGAGTGTCATCCAGAAGAATCTTGACAGATTTGAGAAACGAACCTGTGTGAACCTCATGAAGATTGACAAGGACAAATGACAGGTCCTGCACCTGGGTCAGAGCAACTCCCAGTACCAATACAGGCTGAAGAATGAATGCAGCCCTGCAAAGAAAGACTTGCGGATACCAGTGGAAAAATTTTACATGAGCCATCAGTGTGTTCTTACAGCCCAGAAAGCAAACTGTATCCTACCCTGCATAAGTGTGGCCAGTAGGTCAAAGAAGGAGATTCTTCTGCTCTGTTTCACTCTGATGAGACTCCACCTAGAGTACTGAATTCAGCTCTGGGGCCCCCAGCAGAGAAAAAATATGGACCTGCCAGAGTGGGTCCAGATGATGGCAATAAAAAAGACCAGAGGACTGGAACACCTCTCCTATGAAGACAAGCTGAGAGAGTTGAGATTGTTCAGCCTGGAGAAGGGAAGGCTCTTAGGAGATCTTCTTTCAGTCTTTTAATATTTAAAGAGGACTTATAAGAAAGATGGGGACAGACTTTTTAACAAGGGGACTCTAGAAAACAAGACAAGGTTTTAAACTGAAAGAGAGTAAGTTTAGATTTGGCATACAGAAGAAACTGTTTACAGTCAGAGCGGTGAAACACTCGGACAGGTTCCCAGAGAACTTGTGGATGCCCCACCATTGGTAGTGTTCAAAGTCAGGCTAAACAGGGCTTTATCAGCATTTTTCAACAAAATCACATTAAAAAAAAAAAGACTCAGTTTTATCTTGTTGGAAAGCAAGAAGTATTTCAAACAGAATAAATGTAAAATACATGAAAAGATATCTGACATATTTAAAGCAATATTCTGTTTCCTTTGAAACAAAATATGTGAGGAAATATAAGAGGAAAAGAGAGAAGAAATTCACTAAGAAAAGTAAGAAGATGATGGACCACATATTACCCACAGGTTAAGAACTGTCAAATCAGTATTAGCAGCAAAAATGAAGTACAGGCAAGCATGAATTCCTCCCAGCAATCACCAGTGCCAAAAGGCATCTCAGAAAGAAATCTGCACTAACACTGGCAGTTACTTTTTTCACTGACCTTGACAAAATACACTAAGTTATTTCCACTGTCTGCCACAAAAATATAATTTCAGAAAGAGAGAAAGAATTACTTGTGACGCATAGTATTTCAAATCATCCAACAGGAATACTATTACAAGGTTTCACCACACTAAGACATTTAGAAATTGGGGTAAACTTAATCAACAGTTTTAATATGCTATTCGGTACATTGTGTCTTTAACTCCCCTATATGTCTCATATAGGGAGGAGGAGGAGTAAATTCCAAATCCAGTACTGCAATTTTTTTTTTATGATGAAATTTTAATTAATCCTTTAAAAATTCTGAATGTTGAAAACAAATTAAAATTGTTCCAAAAGGATTAGACTAGATTTTATTCAAAAGCATTCACTGTGCTAGTATTTATTTTAATTTTTGGTTCAGCCCTGAAACAATAATGGTAGAATTAACATTACATCATTGTCCCATACTCACTTTTTCTGCTAGAGAATGTTCTGCCATATTAGCTACTTGTGTAAGAAATAAACATATTTTCAGATCTCAGGGAGCAAATATTAAAGTGTAGTACATTTACACATGTTAATAAACATACTACCCATACTACCATGTAAAATATGTGTATTAAATAATGACATTGCTTTCCTATGAATCTCTTGCAAAGCAAAACCAGAAAACAAGAGGTGTTAAAAATCCTGTTCCATAATAATCCATGTGCCTATACATAGATTATTGCAACTCTGGGGATTAAATGCATATGAATGTTGAATATTTAGAAATGTGATTCAATTATCAATTGAGAAAAGATTCTGAGACTGAAATGAACCAGTGGCCATATTTTTGTGTGACTTAAAAGAAAGGAGAAAAGAAAAATTCAGTTTTAGTTTTTTTTCCATTTTGGTTGTAATTTGGGAATACTAAGGGTATTATATGGCATATTAAAGAATAAAAAATTTAACATATTAAAGAATAAAAAGTGATTATATCTGGGCAGAGTTATTTTTTTTCCCTCAAAAATCAAAACTCAGAAAAACTGGGTTTCTTATTAAAAGTGTTTGAAAAATGATATCATTATGAACAGGCATTATTGAAAATAAACAGTCTGTCTGTATAGGATCGAACTCAAATTTCATAGTATCATTGAATTAAAAACTGGAGTGAAATAAAAGTTTAGCTTTATTACTCTGTAAAAACAGCATTCCTAAGACATAATTGTTATTTCAAATGTCATAGTTTTTAATTGTATAATTTAGCTTTTTACAAATATATTTTAAGAGATGCATCACCACAACAATAACTCATTTTACAGCCTTATTGTGGTAAAATTAATTTGTAGTATTTATGTTACTTTTGTCACTGAAGAGAAGAAAAAATAGTAGTAATACACTTATGACACTCTTGTATTTAAAAACCATTTTAAAAATCTGTGTCTGGATGAACTGGAAATTACCACACTTTCTTGTTGTCTATATTAGCACTTACATCAATGTTAATTAACAGAGAATCTGAGAAACATGTGGAACATGTACTAGTCTCAATGTTTATATGAAAGACATTTTTGGTTTGTAAGAAGTAGATAATATACAATGCCACTGAAAACATTGCTCATTAACATTATTTCAAGATTAGAGCTTTGAAGACATTAGTAGTGCCTGTTGGCTTGTATTTTTAAAATCTGGACTAGAGAACATATAATAGGATATGCTGAACCTTTTGTGTGTACTCTGAGGACTAATTCAGACTTAATACTACTTTGTCCACATACTATTGATATAAACATTGATATAGTCTGAATTTCTATTATGCGTCAGAATACTTTTAATTAAATATAACTTTGTTGTTTTAAATAATTTCTGTGGTCATTTATATATTTCTTTTTTCTGATGCCTATCTATTGTCTTTTGTAGGGAAAAAATATGTTAGCATGAATTTTCTTGAGACAGAGGAAATGACACGCCTGTATATATGAAGAATTAGAGGCAAGAGACACTAAAATCCAGCACTGTAATTTATGGGAGAACCAAAGAGTCTTGGCTCTGAAAAAATACTTAAAATTAATCTGCATTTACCAGAAAAAAAAATTCAATTGTATATATTAAAAAAGGAAATTATGTACAAAGAATAGATCAACAAGCTTCGATATCAGTTATTATTCATGACTCACAACATCCTTAGGTACTGGAAATAGGTAAGAAGGAAATGTTGTCAATATGTTCTTATGCATTTTCTCATGCAGCTTGAGAACAATAGATGTTGGTAGGAGAAACAACCATTTCTCGAAGCATTTTTCTGTTCCAGAAATATAACTGGGATTTCAACCTACCTTAAATCTCTATTTTCACCCAAGAATTTGATTCATACCTGTTACTCCTTGAAAGGAGACAGCCTCTAAGTTGCACTTAGTGACCTTACCTAAACCATTGTTTTTCATTGTTTCCACTGGTTTTGTTTTTGTTTGCTTGTTTGTTTTTGGCAAACATTAGACATTAAACAGAATTAAAAGATTTTAATTTAGACCAATTTTCGAAACCATTCTTAGTTCCTTTCTTAAGTGTCATTCCAGAGGCAGACATTTCCATTCCCACAGAACATTACTATCAATGTTTTCTTTCACATTGGCATAACAATAAAACAAAACAGAACAAAACAAAACAAAACACAAAACCAACTCAGTAGCCTTTCACCAGTTATGGGAATAACTCAAATGCTTCCACAATATCCTTTCACATCCTGTCACTAATTCCTGTTTTCTAATTGCTGTGTAGGAAATAAGATCTAATTTAAATTTTGAATAATAAAACTTATCAAACTATAAAAATTGAAGAAGTGAAACAAAAGCAGGAAAAATTATGATATATATTTCAACAGACAAGAGAATGTTAGAAAACTATTCTCCTTACTGTATCTATGTTCTTCATTCATGCATTCTTGGAGTTCATAGAAAAAGGAGAAGCTATATCAAACAAGTACATACTGTGTTCTTTACCAATGGCCCTCAGAAGTTCATCACATTTTATGTCAAGATAAATATATTCAGCCTCAAATTAAAGACACAATACTTCTTTGCTAGCCTAGTCTTTCAAATATGGAAGAAATATCTAATTCAATAATATTAGAAGACATCAGGCTTTAGGAGCATCAGGTCTAGTCCACTTACATTATATTATCAAAACAGAGAACTTTGTGTCAGTACATAGCTGTCATCATATCTGCAAGAAGCATAAATATTTTTCTATTGCTAACTCAGAAAAAAAATCCTTTGGTTGACTATTTATAAGCTGATTTTATTTAAATACGTCACCGGTAACTTGATAAGTTTGCGTACAAATTTCTGAACAATTTTATACTATTTTACAAGTTTTCATTCAAGCTAATTAATTGTGGTTACATTTCAGCCTGAAGACAAGTTGCAAAGATGTTTCTGTGAAAGAAAAAAAAGAACTATGAATGGAAGTAGTCTCTATTTATTCATTAATGCAAAGGAGAGAAAGTTCAAGAGGTTTATGAAAACTCAAGTTTCTCATTTCATTAAAAAAATTATTTTCACAGAGGCCTTACAATGTAATAAACTGGTTTGTTTCTGAAAAAAAATTAATTATGTTTCTCAACTGTCAGATGCTGATTTAGGGCTGGCCCAGGGAACAGAAAAAAAAAAAAAAATCCATTTTTCAAGGAAAACACTTCAGCTTTTTATTGTTGGTTTTTCCACTGAACCATAGAAAAATCTTGCACTTCTGTGAAGAAATCAGGATATCCTAGTCATTAAAACAATGGGATAAAGTCAACTAGGATTTGACATTAGAAATGGTCTAATTTTGTCTAGATTTTTTTAGCCTCACTCTGAGCATGATTGGGCCCCTTTGAGAATTTAGCAGGGTATCTCTCTACTTAAGTATGTCTTGCAGTTTAGGAGGTACATATGTATTACCACTTTCCCTCCACCTTCCAAAACTAGATACTTCTGAACATGATCAGAAGCATAGCATTAAATATGTACAGAACTTTAAGCCTCAGCAGAAAGACAGAATTTTAGATGCCTTAAGGTTAGATATTGTCAGGAAAGAGATAGTGTGGCTAACTGTCCTAACTCAGACACTAAAATTCTGACTCGATATTCAGGAAAACTTTGCCATATGCCCTTCTCTTCAGAATTTGCTCTAGTGATTTCAGTAAAATATTTGGGTATGAGTATTACAATCAAGTATCCAGGCAGCTTTCACACCAAAGGAATTAATTCTGTAATAATTATTTTCCTGCATCAGCATGTTCTTTGTCCTTCATCACTGATTCTTGCTTTGTATTGTGTTCTGCAGCTCAGCTTTAGCAGCCTGAGACACCTGTTCTTATAGTGCATAAGTATTAAAATTCAGCTTGGGCTCATGCATGAATAATACAAGAAAATTAGAAGAGAAGCCCCTGGACATAGCTCAACAGATGAGGTAGTAAATTGAGTTCTGGGGGGAAAAAAAAAGAAATTTTAACTCAAGGGAAAGCTATCAACTATTTTTGCTAACAGAAGAAATCACTACAACTGATCATAGTTTTACAAATTAACCTATAAGCAAAAGGAGTTTTCTGCACATTTTTTGCAAATTTTGCCAAAAGTGAGAAAGGTAAGTGTGGCAGGGACTGCTGTCTCATTCTGTTTCAAAGGAAACTCATTACATAGTGTAACTGAATTTCACCTTATTTTATCACTATTTCTTTTAAATAAATACTTTATCACTAAAAGCATACATATGGTTTTTTCAGCATAGCGAGTACTTCTCATGCTGTTGGTAGGGAGACACAAAGGAGATGACTCAGAATATGGAGGTAAAGAGCTGTCAAAAACCAGGCTAACTCACATGTTGGAACCATGGTTATCTTCTTGCTCTGCATCAAAAAGAAAGACAACTTCTTCACTCTTGTTACCTCTGAAATAGAATACAGGTTAAAAAGCCACTGTCCAAAAGAGCTGAGATTTTTGACTGTTAAAAAAAATACCTACAAATACTTTCAAAAATACCATCAAATAAGACATTTAAAGTAGCTTTAAAATGTCAATTAATTGTGTCAATAAAAACACTTCAGGGTAACATGTTTGCACCACTAAGAATGGAAGCTACAATGATTCTTAAGAATGTGGCAACAAAGGAAGAATCAAGACCAATGACTTAGCAGTTAATGACCATACCCAGGAAAAATACACAGATAAGACAATAAGTAAGAAAAGAGAGGAGTACACAGGGAAGAGAATGAAGACTAGATCATTCTTGCTGCATTTAAATGGTAAAACTGTATTTCTATGGGAGGAGGGAGTTGCCTATTTCCTTTGCCCAGTAGTATCTGGTAATTTCCTAACTTAAAATTAACCTCTTTTCTCACTGGTCATTTTTTATGACCAGTGATATTGGTCATAAAAATTTCTAAATGGTTACCTCTGTTTTAGTTCTGCCTGATACCTCTGAGCATCCCTACCTCAAGCCAGTGCCACAGACCAGGAACCAAGACCACTGTTAGTGAAACAATAGCAGGAATCTTACTCTATCTATTGGGCATTCTCTCAACAGAGAAAGCAAGCAAGCAGCACCTCCATCCCAGTCCTTCTTACCAGAGAGAGAGATTTGACTCTTATTGTATGGTGAGAACAGCAGGTGTGATTTCAAGTTCTCCTCCAGGTGTGTTGATCAAGCACAGAGCTACCCAGCAGATACACCCCATTCAGTCCCAGTTGCATCATTTAAATACTTTATCATCCTTTTTCTCATTTCCTGATGATCCTTTTCACTGCCCTCATCCTAATATCTTCCTCAATAAACAGAATGCCTCTAATGATTTTTTACAAATTTGTACCAGTTTTGCTCCAGCCACACACAAATTTGCTGTTACCAGGGTGGTTGCCTGGGGAATCTCAGCCTTTGAGGTTTTACTGATAGTTCACCTAAGTGCTGCTGGCCTTGCAAGACTGCTGCCCTCCAATTATTTGTGAAGATCGTTCATCTCTCACATACCTTGACCTTAACCAACTGTGAGATCCAACAGTTTTTCGTGGAGCTACCTTTGTTTGTTCTCCTTGTTACCTGTCACATTCAGGAATTTCTCATGCCCTATTTGGCAATTACTCATGTCTTGTTCTGCAGTTTCCCATGTTCTGTTGATACACTTCACTTCAGGCCAAGATCTTGTCAGGAGTTAAGCCTGCTGCCCTAGTACAGGTATGACCTGCAAAGCACAAAAGGCTGACAAGAACTCATTCCTGAAGCCTTAATCACATCACAGAGCCAAAAAGTTTCTTTGTTCAAGCTGTTAGTGACAGAAACATTTCTGTTCATTGTGGCAATGCTATATATAGAAAATATACCTTACAATTTTAATGCAGTATTCTTCTCTTGGAATATGTCACCTGCCATGATGCAGTATAATGTGATGATATTTGTGGAGTGCTGAATAAACTTTACCAGGTACAAAAGGACGAATCACCATAGATGCCAAGAATAACTAGACTAATAAGGTAACTGTATCAAAAAACACTGTAAACAAAGAAAAGAGCAATACTAACTTGGCTATACTTTTCCTGGTACTTATTTTTTTTTTCTTTTTTTTCCCAGAATTTGCTTAGCTGCTTTAAAATAATTTTTAATATTTTTAATTCTTCATGAATAAAATGTGTTTAAGACCTATTTCCAAATTAATATTTTAAACAAATGTTTACCACTCTGACCCAGCAATAGATCATTTATTGGATTTCTCAGAAGAAAAAGAAAAAGTTCTTTCAAAAAAAAAAAAGAAGAAGTCATAGTTAAAGATCCCTTGAGAAGCTTTTTATTAATACAAACAATTTGTGAAATCCAGTTGTGTAAATAGGTTTTTAAGCAAGATGCAATTAACCTTAAGGAAAGGTTAGGTTTAGAATTCAGACATCTCAATTATTCTTTAAGTAAAGCAACATCACTGTGTGGCTTAATCCCGTATTTGTGATTTTGTCATATAAGAGAAAATAATATCGAGCGACTTCCTCAGAATTAAAGTTCTTCCGTAAAGTTACCTCAAAACAGATGATGTATTTCTTGAACTACAAATAAGCTGTGATATGTAAATCAAACCCCCAGATAGAGTTATAGAATTATGAATGTTTTTCCTAACAATTTTAAAGCAGGGACTTGTTTAACTATTAATAGGCAACTTTCTTAACAGATTATGTCTCTGCTTTATTTTATCTTACAACAATAACAAAGAAGGGACATAATGCACACAGAATTCCTCATCATCAGAATAGCACTTATCCACCTATAATATATAGGAAATATACACCTATTGATGATGCCTTTTTAAAGTGTTTGACACCACTGTCCAGTTGTGTATCTAGTGTGCATATAATAGAACAAGATCTATTTAAAAAAAAATTTAAAAGCTTGACTACTATTTCTTATACTTAAATTAAATCTTATAATTAAATCTTGTCTGTAATTTTCAGGTACCACTCTACATGACAGAAAGATACCTGCATTAGAAAACTAACATTCTTCTATGAGATTCATCTTTGAAATGCCGGAATGCAGGATAAGGTGCTATAAGACAATAGGTCTAGAAAGCTAGTAAGGAGAGGTTTCTGCATAAATTTTTCAGTAGTTTAGGATGGAAGTAGACCTTAGAAAAGAACTGAGAATTTTAAACAAGTTATTTTCATTTTTATTGTCATTATGTGAAAGTTACTTCTTTAAGTATACTCCATTTAAAATTTACCTGATTTCTTTGTTTTCACCAGACTGATTCTATGTCCTTTTGTTGTTAACAAAATGAAACTAATTGGTCAAATGTGATAAGAACTCTTCAAATTGGGTGCCTCTGCCAAACCACACAGGTCTCAACATCCAACTAGACAATGAAAAAATGTTTTCATTGCAAACAGAAAGGCAAAACTCTGTATTTGCATCAGAAATTGAAAGTCATATCATATTATAAATTTCATAAGGATATGATAAGCAAAAAATGAAGAATAGCAAAGAAAATCCAGCAGTCCTGAAGTTGAGACAACTGGAACATGCAAATCAGTTAAGTCTTTCCAATATTAATGAGAACTTATTGTCAAAAAATATTTTTTTGAACCTGCATATTAATTTTTTATTTAATTTCTTTCTATATGTGGCAGCACATGCTACTGTTGTTGCTATTAAAATTTCTAAAATTGATATCTTCTAATTATGTTATAATGTAGGTATGTCTCTGTTCAATCCAGTTCTACAGTTTAAGAATTAAGTAGAGTACCTCAACTTGATATATTCAATAAATAGAGCTGTATTAAAAACAAAATGACACCACTATTTCAAACTTTGCTACTTGTGCATTCATAATGGGCCTGCTTTAAATTACTGAATACTTAGACTCGGGCCATATTCAAGGTTTCTGCTGAAGGTCTAGCATCTGATAGAATTTGAAGAGTTGTTTAACATTACTATTAATTTGATCAAGACCAGTCCAGTGTAAACATTGATCTGGCATAGAGCTGTATGCCAAATTTACTATGCCATTGCTACAATATTATTATGAAGGCCCTATAATTTAACTGCAAATTATAACATAACTGCAATCGCTCATTAAAATGACAACAGCAGGCAGAACTGACGGCATGGTCATAACTTTACACTTTTTACAATTATATCCGGAGATAGTGGTTAATAAAAGAAGCATAGCATGAAAACTTTACTACATGATAGTGGATTCCATTTATCACCATTTGCAGCCACATCCTTTAATATCGTGCTAAATATCCAGCACAGTACATGACTCTCATTTTCAAAGATCCTTACCTTCCTTTTATTTATTTTTAGATCTTCAACTGCCACTCATTCAGAATGAAAATCTTCTCTAAGCTTACTCTGTGATTACGACATTTCACATTTTCTCTGCTGTTAGTCTCTGTTAGTCATATAAGTAGGCTTACTTAATATGACATAATATTCTGATGCAGAAAATGTTGGGTTTTTGCAAATTACACTAGGTTAATATTTCTATTGAAATCAGTGGAGTTACAAAGTGTAAAAAGACTCAGATGAGATTTAGAATCTTACCCACTATAAAAACTGTGTTATTTTATACATGTTATAGTACATTATAGTTTGGATTTTTAAAAGGATTTAGGTCACCAAATTGCAAGTGATTTAGGAATACAAGTTCCAAACACTGACCATAGTGTTTTTTTACAATCCTTAAAGCAAAGCACCATTCAGAGTAGGAAAAAATGGCCAAATATATAACTAGACAGATATAAATCTATAAAACACATTGTGTGGATTCTGGATGGGAATGTGAATGGTTAAGAATTGCCATGTTATTTTCTGTCAGTATGTTGTCTATGTCTAAGAAATAATTGAGTACTCATGGAGAATATCGGGGAAAGGATTTATACATGACTAACCCCTGCTCTAGATCAAAGAGTCATTGTTCTGTTCTCTGAACAGGTTTTATAAGCCCATTTATTTGATGATTATCTTTGCTGTAAAATCAAGCTTGTTAAATATGTGCTGTGGAACAATGTTGATTCTTTCATAAAAATGTCTGCTATGATTTCCTGTCTTACATCAAGGATCTTCACCATCCTCTTCCAATTTTGTTTTTAAAATATTGCAACATGAGATGTCAGGACTTTGAAACTGTCTTTTCATATCATTGATTTGATTGGCTTTTTTTCAATATATCAATTGAAAATTCTATACAAATGGTTATTCAGGTTCAGCATTTAAAACTTTTTTGTTTTGTTTTGTTTTGTTTTTTATTTCCTTAGTATCATTCATGCTATAAAAACCCAAAAGCATTTCCTATTTTTGAGATCTGTGTACATATTTCAACTCCATTGAAATCTATTTCTTTACTTAGTGTTCTGTCTCATGTTGTAGATCCTTACCCTAATTACCATCTTCAGTAGTTGCATTTTTACCACAGGGAAATATTGTTCAAGAATTCAAGAGCCTTTGTACCACAGAAATGTAACTATCAACCTTATGAAATGTATACTTGTACTCCACTCTAATCCATAAATACGCCAAGCCTCATGTCAAGTACTGATACTAGATATTGTTCATGTAGTAGGTGTTTTTATATCTTAGCCGAGCATGTGCAAATCAGCATGTTATTCCTTTTGTATTTACATATTGGTCAATTTCCTACATTAGTTATAAGAGAGTATCTTGTCCAGACACATCTTGTCAGTTTGCAGAAAAATGAAATATAGTTCCCTGCAGAGATGCTTTGTGAGTGTTTTTGAGATTCTGCAGGAAAATAAGCAGCATTGTTGTACATGAAGTACAGTTCATGCTGTGTTGATTTAGCAGAGTAGTACCTAACTCCTGTCTTGCAAGGGAGTTTCCATTTTTATTATTATAGGCTGAAGATTGTATTGTAAAGTTAAATCTTACTTGTGAGGATATAAATCTTTACTTCTGTGTGTTCTCTAAGCATAACTGAACACTAATTTCACCAGTGTCTTTGAGCTCATTCTTCACTTCAGTTTTAATGAGGAGGGACAGTAGGCTTTCTATATATCTCATTATATATTTCATATGTTCACTTTTTTTCCCTTGCTTTTTCCAGATGTCTAGTAATAGGATAAGATTTAAAAGCAAGAGATTGCATTTCCACATGTACACACTTCTACACATCTACCTCATGTATAGTTGTTCTTGAATCCTTTCTAGTCAAAGGGAAAAAAGACACTTTGGGGCTATAAGCATTCATTTGACATGTTTTATACATCTACTTTAGAGTGAGACTAATTGTAGTTACTTATTTATACTCACTAAGAAAATATTAACTTGTTCTAATAAAGGAAAAATATAGTACAAAGTAAAACTTTTTCACTTTTGAGTAAGCAAAGCTGTAAGATTGATTTTAAGATCTGGACATTTACTTTTCAAGCCAATTAATTCTTAACAGAAAATAACAGTCCTAGGCTGTATTTAGCAAAATAGATATAGCTGTGTGTAGAAAATGGAGCCGTGATGTGATGTAGGCAAGTTAAGTTAAAAAATATTGCCACCTCTGAGGTAAGCTGTTCTTGTAAAATTTTGGGAAATGCTATATATTTAGATTTCTGCATAGCAAGCATTTCCACATCATGAAAGGCAATTGCATTTGTCACATTGTTCACAATGCAATGACGCATGCATGTAAACATCTGCCCTGTGATTGAGCAGCATTGAATATTAATGTGGTTAATGACTTCTTGTCTTTAACAAAAATTCCAGAAAACAAACTGTGGTGACAGCAAAGTTTATCTTCATCTGTGATTTATTTCTAGAAGAAAACAACTGTGACTTTCTTTTTTTAGTTCTTTTTTTCTTTTTTTCTTTTTTTTTTTTTTACCATGTTTAAGGTTTTTTACTGTTTGGTAGCAAAGAAAGCTTAAAAGACTAAGCAGTACCCTACTAAATGAAAATTGTGTGCCACTTCCTTTTAATCTTCATGCTCTTCTCTTTTGTGCTTCCTATCCTCAGTGGAGATAACTTTTTATTACAGAAATCCAAGCACCCACAGGAACTTGTAGGTTCTGAAGCTAGGAAGGAGTCTGTATTCATTATGATAGTTAACTCTGTACGTCATCATAAGTAAAACACAAATTCTGTCTGAAGTTTCTCAGTTTTTCCTACAAAAAAAAAGAAAAAAAAGTTTTAATATTTCAGGTTGAAAAAAGCAAAAGAAGAAAACATGAAGGATTTTAATAATAGGTGATATTTCGCAACAAAGAGAACATAGAGTGACATACATACATATCCAATAAAGAAGCCCACTCTAAATCAAATTCATCATACCTCTGGAACTTATTTGTCCAGCTTTCTGTACTATCAATGGATTTATACAAAGTTAGCAAAACTATGATTTCATTGTATGATTTTAGCCTGGAAGGGTAAACCTCTGGAAGGGATGAACATCTTCAGTAACTCTAAACAGTACTATGTGGCAGCTAGGACCCTAGAGCATGGTAGATGTCAATAAGTAGACCACCAGTTCCTTCACCATTTCACATTCATCTTCCTTCCTTCCTTCTATGTCTTCATTTTCACCATTTCAAAGTCATTAAAATTAAGAGGGTTGCATTGGCATAATTGAAGAAAGGATGTGAATGCTAAGCTTCTACTTATTGATATTCTATGTCACTAATTGTAAATTGTTTGTCTTTTATATTTCTTTTTTTTTTTTTCACTCTGGCAAATGAAAGGAGGAAAATATTTGGCAAGGATCAAATTACTTGTTCAATAGGCCTTACTTATTTTGTATCAAAAGCTAGTAGTTTAAAAAGTAGACAATTTAACTATTGGTCCTTGATGTTTTATACTCAGAATTTGCTGAGGAATTTTGCTGAGGAGACCAGCCTCCGGAGCAGGTAAGCCTGCATCATCAAGGAGCTCTTTTTGAAGGCTTTTAAAGCTGGGCAAAGGGCTACTCTGTGCCAGTAGCTCATGGGCGGGCTGAGGCGTCATGGGCAGAGCCAACGGCAGATCTAAACGAGGCGTAAACATGACGGGACCACTCCCACCCTTTTCCCCCCTTAGAGTGAAGTGACTTTTCAAGCAATCAGTGAGAGGGCATAACTCAGAGTGCTACCCTGGAGCACCACCACAAGGTGTAGGGAAAGGGCACGAAGGTAGGAACTGAAACTCTGTCAGCTTGACAAGTGAGTCACAGGTGAGTGAGCGTTACCCGCCCAAAAGAGCTTTGCCATGGTCTCCACTCAGAGGAAGGTCAAGCTCTCATCCTCAAACAAAATGGATGTGGGAACATGATGGAGCTTCCATGGAAACATGCAGTTGTCCAAGCCATAAGGGGCAGGGTGTGCCAGGACCTGGTAACAAGTGGCAGCTATGAAACTTCTTGTGTGAACTGTGAGCAGGTGAATGATCTGCTCTGCCTGGTGGCAGAGCTGAGAGGGGAAGTTGAAAGGTTGAAGTGTACTAGAGAGGGAAGCAGCCAGAGACTAAGAGCACCCGTATCCACCCCAGTCAGGCTAAAGGTAGAAACCTAAATGAAAAGAATGAATGGAGGCAGGTTCATGGTCAGGGCAGCAGAACTCCCCCCTTGCCCTGGTGGCCATGCTGTGGGGAGATGGCAGGGTGAGGCCGGATGGCTGCCGCTGGCAGGCGGGAGGGCGAGCTGGGCGTCCGCAGGGGTGAGACCGTGGCAGTGGGCCGCTCCGGGGCTGGCACGGAGGGGTGAGCTGTGGAGAGAGGACAAGTATGGTTAAGCCCCCCATGAACTGCTGTACCTGTCTCTTTAGTGGCCATCATTGCCATGAGGTGCCGAGATCTGAGCCTTAACCAAGGGTATCTCAGCCTGCAAGTGGTTTTGTCTAAATCCTAGAAATCCTCACCAAAATGGCCAGTCCTTCCTAATGATGTGACTGGGGAATGATCTGATCATACCTGCTCATGCCTGGAAATAAATAGCAAGCCTACTGTGTTTTTAAAATACCTTATCTTGTTCCAGCTAAGCTGTTTTCGGAATGTCCAGGAACAACTTCTAACCTGACAGGCTTTGGAGCAATGCAAGGTGGGACCTAAAGAGTTAGCCTAGATGATCCACACCAACCTCACAGACAGCAATTACATTGGAAGGTCTTTTGTTTCAGCCCTAAGAAAATGATCAACAGCACATCACTGCGCTGCACAAGATAAATTAAGCAGAAACCCCCTGGAGGATTTCTGAGCTCAGCCTTGTCTCTGCCAGCAAAGTCCCTAAGGGACTGCGCAGTGACTTTTAGTCTTGGTGCCCCTGCTGAGCAAACCCTGCCTACAAGCATCAAGAACCAGGAATTAGCACTCATCTGTTTAATGGTGATCATGACATATTGTCGAGGTCAGCTCTCCAGGGATTCGGGAGATTGTTGCATGCTTCATGTTGCAAAAAGTGCTACAAAGCTCCAGGTCTATTTCCACAATTATTTTGCTCCATTTCCAGGTTGTTTAATTGCTTAGGTGTAATGCTCCTACAAGTATGTACAGACCAGAAGACACCCCCTCACCAAAACAATTCAATAGTAGGACTGGCTGAAAAAATGCCCATTTCACAAATTATTTTAATGTATAATAATCTGGTTTAGGTCTGCCTCAGTGCAAACTTTGAACCTTTAAACATTTTTCTGAGTACTCACCCACCCCACAAGAGTCTCTATTCTAGTCAGGTCATTCACCTGGAATATGAAAACATCAGATCTGGTCACTGTGTTGTTCTCCTCTGTGGAGAAAGGGTCTGGGCAGCTGTCTATTCCCTTTTCGACCCGGGACAGGACAGTTTCATGGCTGAAATCTGGTTGAACTACATCCTTTCATTTTTGTTAAATGCTTTGAGTCTAACAAATCAGCTTTTCTTTGACCAAGAAGCATTTTTTGGGGAGAGTTCTGACCCACTCTGATCTCTGGTTTTCTTACAAATCCACCTGGACCAGCTGGAGTTCACTCAATCTATAACTAAACAAACAATGCTGGAACAACTCAAACCAGTATTTTCTATTTCTATGGATAACAGTGACACCCAACAACAGGGATTGAAATGATAAAGACTAATATTAATCATACTTGCTACACCAGCTGAGCACTCCCGCCAGGAGGGAATTTCACCCCCCAGCCTTATGCCCTATTATCTGAAGTGATACTGAACGTGATGGGCCAGCCAGCGACCATCAGATTAGCACCTCCAAAATTCACATGATTCTCTCTCACGGTCACTACTTGACTCTATAACATCTCTTTTTGTTGCTTATAGAGAATCAACCCAACTATCATTAACCAGTCTTGAACTTGGTCTGATTTTACCATGTAGCACAAGGAAGCACCTAAAAGCTGTTATTAGACACCTTTAAGACTATTCTTACTGTTACTTAACATTTGCCCCTCCCTGGATTACCAAGAACATATACTGGAAAGTGCAATTCCTTTCCAGAGAGCCAGACAGGGCACCACTGGTTTTCTTGAAGTGATTCCCTCCTTCTGATTGTCCTGTTTGGAACCTACATGATGAGCAACCACTGCTGCCAGAAATCTAATTTTCCGGGACGGTTAAGCTTGCATGGTCAAGATTTTGACCTACTGGTTGTAGGGAGCAATGGTTTTCCTAAATCTAGAGAAAAAGCTCAATAATGGAATTTCATTGCATGTACCTGGATACAGAAGACTGATTTGATAATCCTATTAGGTACATTACTTCTTTCATACAGGGCTCAGAGTTTCCAGATACAAAGGAAACAGAAAACATGAGAAACAGTAAAGTAAATGGCCTGAGAAAAATAAACTCTGAGCAAAGCTCTCACATTTTATTCTGTAATTTCATCTGCTTGCTGTTACAATGTATGCCTTTGCTCTGGGATCTGTGGATCTGGACTATGCTGCATCAAACATGCTATTAATTAGCAATGCTCACTGAAGGCTATTTTTGTTCTACACCACTCATATTTCATTTTGGGTATATTCCTACATTAGTGGCCTTGTGCAAAATTGATTTGTTACTCATGTATATTGCAAGCCTACAGAAACGTGATTTGAATACCGTGCCAGCTTGCTTCTCTTGGAAAGCTTTTCCAAAAGTCAGTGTGCATGGCCCTGTCCTGCAGGACTAAAGAAACCTTCTAGGGGGCTCTGGTCCACAGGAGACTGGTGAGGACATCCATTATGGAGAAAAATACTGAAATACTGATAATCATGAAAAATTTCCTTTATTTATCCTGGCAAAGGTTTATTTAATTAAAACAACAATCTCATGAACCTTTTGGAAGAACTGTAGAACTCCCTGCTTAGAGGGTTCTGGAGCAGCTCTGTGATCCCTGGATCACC
>JAOXNG010000001.1:163674551-163685117 GCA_028566535.1 Scolopax minor | reverse complement strand
GGGTGATGACCTGAGGGAGAGGAAGAGGAGGGAGGAGAGGTTTGCCCTCTTAAAGCCACTTATAATTCCCTTATGCTGGTTAATCTTAGTTGCTAAGAAGCTGAAATATATACAAGAAGATAGAAGTTAAAATTATCCTCTGTTTTGCATCCAATCAAAACTTCTATGTCTCTAACCTCTTAAAAATATAATTAATGCTAATTTACTCTTCCTGAAATACTTTAAAACACTCTTTGAAAAGTGTTTTCTGTTAATATCCTTTAAGACACAAACAATCACAGTGAAAAATTCTGTATGTGCAGACATCGAGAATTTGATCAGTGATATTTTTACTGTCATATTCCTTTATATATTTCAGCCGAAACTTGGGGCCTCAAGTTTTTTTCCTTGCACCCATAAAATTATTATCTACCTTCTAACCAACAAGAAATGTAGATCAAATGTTATTAAATTCTTAATATTATTATAGGGTTCTATTCCTTATATATGTTCCATTGTTATTACTCTAATTTTTCAGTATTACTACTGCACAGAAGCCCCATTTGGCATTGTGGCCATACTTTTTGGAGTGTTAGGAATATATTTGTGGTGGGTTGACCTTGGCTGGCTGTCAGGCACTCACCCAGTTGCTCTCTCACTTTTCCTGCTCAACAGGACAGAAGGAGAAAGTATCTCTTTATCTCATGGATTAGATAAAGACACAGGGCACCACTCAATAATTACCATCACCGCAAAACCAGACTTGACTTAGAGAAAAATAATTTAATTTATCCCCAATTAACAAAGAAGTAGGATGGTGAGAAACATAGACAAAAACTAAAACATCTTCCCTCCACCCTCATCTTCTTTCCAGGCTCAACTTCACTTTTTCATTTTCAGCTTCTCTAGCTCTCCAGCCCCAAGCAGGAGGGATGGGAAAATGGATTTGTGATCATAACACTTCATATCTGCTTTTCCTTACTCCTCATACTATACCCCTTCTCCAACATGTGGTCCCTACCACAGGATGCAGTCCTTCAGGGAAAGAATGCTCCAATGTACATCCACTATAGGCTGCAGTAACTACCTGCTTCACAGGAGGCCTCACAGGCCACAGGGGGACAACCTGCATCACTGGAAAAATATATACACTTTTCAAGCAATATATTGACATATTTCTGTATCCTTTTCAAAGACTGAAAGACAAGGTATAAGTTTCTAAGCGCTTATTTATATAGGGTAGGAGTCAATTGCCTTTAAAGAAACAAATGTACTTTGTGTACTACTAACTACACAAAAACTCTTGCACAGCATTTAAACTTTCCAGAAATTAATGGTTGAAGATTTGTTCTTGATATGATTTTGACCATGTTAAACAAATAAAAAGCCTGTGCTGAGTGGTCCAGAGCTGGATGGAGAACTCCAGGGGGGGCTCATGAGAGTGGAGTAGAAGGGAAGAATCACCTCCCTCAACCTTCTGGCCATGCTTCTTTTGATGTAGCCCAGGATGCAGTTTGCTTTCTAGGCTGCAAACCTACATTTCTGGCTCACATCCAGCTTTTCATCTACCAGTGCCCACAAGTCCTTCTTGGCAGGGCTGCTCTGAATCCCTTGATCCCCCAGTCTGTATTGATACTGGAGGCTGATGAAATGAAAATGTATATAAATCACATCTGTCCTTCTAGAGATTTAATTTCTGACTGGTTTTGTGTTTATGCCCCAAAAATACACTTTGCATTTTTTATTACTGTTGGAAATGACAGCCTTTTACAGTAAATAATATTGTATCCAGACCAAGATGTTAAAAATGATTGAGCTGGATCGACATGTTGGATTTGCCCTAAAGAAATGAATTTTAAAGACGCTACAGTTCATTGTGCATTGAGAATATTTAGTATTCATCTATCTCTTCTCTGTCCTGAATCCAACTTGCACATGTGCTCAACAGAGAAGGACATGAAAGGCCAATATTCATCTGGTACTTTTCCCTTGAATTTCCTCCATACATCATGCATTTCCAATATTATTCAGTTTGAGGTTGAGGACACAGAGCTAATGTGAATATTGTACAAAAGCCAGCTAAACCAAAAAGAACAATGCCAGCTACATACCAGTGTTTTCATTTTCTGATGAAATGTCATACATTTTGAGAAACTCAGAGGTGTTTAATAAGCATGCCTGGCAAGTAGTGTCAATTTTCATGTTTAGGGAACATAGGAGAAGGAAAAAAATAATGAAGACTCATGTATCAACATTTAATTGAAATAAAATAGAAAGTACATGACAAACATTGTATTAATGAAAGTTCGGGTTCCACAAATTAAAACTGCATTTTATGTTATCAGGGCATAAAGCTAATGTATCTTGCAATGCACACATTTTTCCGAGCAAAAATGAAAGAGATGATGAACCTAGGTGAAATGAGGTTAAGATCCTCTACTTTCTAAACATTTTCTGTAATTTTTACAAGAGCAATCTTAAACATTTTGCAAAATTTATTCCTAACTTAATTTCTAATTATTCTTGCCTTTTACATTATAGGTGACTAGAACACTGTGTTTTCTAATAGAAATTGCTACAAGGATCCATGTCAAAACAATTTGCAGAATTCTTCTTGAAACATAAGGTTAACAGTTTAAACACCTGAAAAGATACACTCTCCTTATTCAAATAGAGTACACCAGAGATTATTTTTAAGGAAAACTCTCAAAATTCTAGCTAAAAGAAATAAATCTTGAGTGGAAGAAAGAAAAAAAAAAAAAAAAAACCAGTGCGAGATCCAAGTCATGACCAAAACTTTTAAAGAAGTTTGTGCTTATATTAATGCTTGTAAAATAACAATATGCAACTAAAAAGAGTGATTTTTCTAGTACATAAAGGAAAATTATGAAAAAGATGATAAATATAATATAATGAAGGATCAGTACTGGCTTGTCTAATATTTAAAGAAAATAATCTCTGAAGTTAAACGGGATTTAGAGGTTTAACCCAAAACTAATATAGTAATGAAAATAGACTTCAGAGAATTTCTAGTGAAGTCTCTCTCTCTATATATGTATATATACACATATGCACTTTTCATGAAAAAAATCCTTATATTTTAAATTGAAAATATATTTCTTCAAATAATTACAAAGTGATTCTTAATTTCAGAAAAAGATAAGAATTACCTTTCATTTTGAAAAAGGTAAGATACAACATCTGTTCGTTTCAATAGACATAAAATTATTGATTCTGCTCCCACTGCTCAACTTTTAATGTTACTTGAAAAGAGAAAACCCACAATCATTTCTAAATGGCTAAATATTAACATAATGAAACATCTCAGTATGGTCAAAGACAGTTTGTGACCTCATCAAAATAAACTGGTTTGATTTTTCTGCTAGCTTTTTTGCACATTTAATAGACTCCCATAGATCACATCTGTTTAATCCAAACAACCTATTTTGATTGACCTCTACCCCTCCCCCATACCAATAAGAATGGTTGTGATTGCATTAGCATTTTTAAAGCTATGTGAAGTACAATACATAGGAAGGAGTCTCTCTGGAAGCTGTTTAGACTAGTTACATCAAAATACGATGCTCCCTTCCATGCAGATTGGAAAATAAAGCAAGTGAAATAGCATGTATGGTGGTAGCACTAATTAACTTTGAAATATAGAACAGCTCATGAAGGAAAACCAATTACACTAGCTTGTAATGTAAAAGCTTTGTGTACAATGATAATATTTTGAAAGAAGTAAAATTAAATTATGTGATCTCAGAATGCATTAATTGAAGACTTGATGCCTATTACTTTTTAATACAGTTAAACATGAGCTAACTTGATAGAGCCAAACAGCCCTGACCTAATGGATTGTGTAAATGTGTACAATCCAGATTGAGCAAATGCCTTTACTTCTACAATGGCCTGAAACAAAAGTCCATGATAAATATTTTGAAATTGATGCCAGTTTTAAATCTAAAAAGTTTGAGACCACTACAGTTTGCAAACTGATCATGGTTATTCCAAGAGTTTGTATGTCTTATGATTATGTCACTTATTTATTTATTGATTGAAGTAAAATAATCTCTAAATAGACATATTGTAGAGTTGTCTCCAAGTCCATTCCGAAGAATGCAGACACTTCTTAAAATGTTAGAATAGAAACAACAACCAATGATTTAGTAAAAAAAAAAATCTTAAAAATACAGTGGGGCGACACAGCTACATTTATCAAAATTATGTTACTTAATCAGCGTTAATGAGTTAAATAGGATATGAGAAACACTTGATCATACAAATGGCATGTTATGAATGATGCAAAAAATTACTTTGAAGTGTGCAACAATGAATGAGTTAAGCTCAACCAAAACCAAAAATGCATTAAATGTGAGTATTTTATATAGAAAAGTTCTAGGGAAAATAATATCAAACAATAAATAAATGATGTCAGCTCTGCATTTATGAAGCTTGTGGAGAGACTGAAGTGTAGTGAGAAAAGCAGCACTACAGATATGTCATTGCTTTGTTCTAGAAGCCATAAAAATATGTCTTTCATTTTAGAAATTTACAGAAAATTTAAGTGGTTAATTTAAAAAGCAAACAAATTTCTGTTATGGTCAAAAACTGGGATGACTGTTAACTGCTTAAGAATGTTAATGTACTCTTAGAATGAGAAAACATTGTAAGTGAAGGGATTAGCATTTATTATTTTTTAGTGCTGAAAAAAGGTTATAGTGTGTCTTTTCAACTGCTTTATTTTCATCACTGGGAGTTTGATATCAGTTTCCATCAAACTGTTTTTTGTTGATTATGAGAAAAGGATGGTATGAGGTCAGGAATACATGCAGAGGAGGACATAATGTACTTCAGTAAAAAACAGAGGTTTTGTCTTAGTTTTAAATTCAATCAATTAAAATAAAAACTCTGACTAAATCCCAGTACCAACTAAGGTGATGATATGTACTAATGTATATAAACCTACCTAATTAGAGGGTTTGGGAATCAAAGCCACACAAAATTAAAATGGATAGAACATAAGAAAAAAATGTTGGAATTATACTATTAGCAAAACTTCTAGAAGTGTCATATTTTGATATTATTTTGCTTTCTAGTTGACATAAGAGGTCCTTCATGAAGCTTTGCCCAGGGCACAGCTCAGATGAACAATTATTAGCAAGAATGAAGCAGAAGGAAGAAATAGCTCTAGAATATATTGCAGGTTTTGAGTCGTATTGTTATGTCCTGTTTATAACTACATGAGTTAGGTGAAAAAAAGTCACAGTTTGAGTACTGATACTAAAATATCTACTGTAAGGTATTTAGTACATACAGCATCCAGTGAGGAAATGAGAAAAAGACCAAATTACGAGCTGTCAATTTCAGTGTTTTGTTAAGGGTGCAACTCAAAACAATGCAATGCTAGCACAAGAGGAATTAGAAGTCCTGACATCATGTGGCACAACATAGCTGGTTCTTCTGTGTTTGGTTCTAGACAGTTCTAATGTACAAAAAAACCAATACCACTGAATAGTCTCAGTTGTAAGAAATCAGATCTTCTACATCTGAATTCTCTGAGGCATTTTTTGATCAGAAAATTTATTATTCATTAGGCATTAATATGCCATGCAAAATAATTTGGTTTTTTTTTTTATTTTTTTAAGTTTTCGTCTGAAACTTCTCTGAAGAATGTACAAATTTCCAGATTTAAATTTTTACTTTTAAAGCTGCTACTGGGCCACATGACATTATATGATCTCATAATCTATGTTACTTACTGAAATTATGTTTATTTTAGGTATTTTTTTTTTTCAAAAAAGTTCTCTATGATATTCAAGTGTTTTACATAGGTAATGGTTTTACTATTATTAAGATGCATCAGCAAGGATAATTCTAAACATATCACCGTTTAGCATGGCATTATGTTTATATCATGAAGTACAAAACAGAAAATGGAATTGGGTGTACACAGCAGAAGGCCAGCTACCCAGAGAAAGCAGGAGTATACTAAAAAAGAAAGCAGATAGAAATTCTTTGGGAATAACATATAAAACTTAGTGGGCCAGTAAGGCCTGTGGTGGGTAGAGAGCATTGTTGTTAGTTCCAGAACTGCTGGACTACCATGGGAAGCCAATAGTGTCCCGGCTTTTGATCCATATGCAGAATGTTCAACGTACCAGCTTGCTCAGTTAGGGTGGACAGGTAGAGGTCTTCTGTGACAAAGTCACAGAACTTATCAAAACAAAATAGCAGGGTGGATTTTTCACTTCATTACATTTTTCCAGGTGTTCTTTCCACTGAGATGATAATAATTCTTGTGCTATTGTTTTTGATGTTAATGTCAACTTGTGCTAAGAAGGAATTTATTTATTCACCATCTGGTGCAGGATCTGCTGACTTCTTTTTTCACTTCTCCATTACTCAGGAAGTTAAATTGCTAATCACTCCTGGGTTCAGCTCAAGAAAGACTGAAGTGTATTATCATTAAAATGATAACACAAGCAAGCAAGCAAGCAAACAAAAATACTCTGGAAAGCTATATCTGAGAATTACTTCCAGCCATAGCTAGTAAGAAAGAATCAAATGCAGTCACCATCTTATTAAAGATTTGCCATCAGTTTTCAGAAAAGTAAGCACCTCCTCCTCAAGTTATACACATTGACACATTAAAATAGTACAGCCAGCAGGTTGAGGGAGGCCATTGTCCCTCTCTTCTCTGCCCTGGTGAGGCTGCGCCTGGAGTACTGAGTGCAGTTCTGAGCCCCCCAGTTCAAGAAGGACAGGGAACTACTGGAAAGAGTCCAGCGCGAAGGGCTACGAAGATGATCAAGGGAATGGAGCACTTCTCTTCTGAGGAAAGGCTGAGAGAGCTGGGTCTGTTTAGCCTGGAGAAGACTAAGAGTAGATATCAATGCTTATAAATATCTAAAGGGCAGGTGTCAAGAGGATGGGGCCAAACTCTTCTCAGTGGTGCCTGGTGACAGGACAAGGGGCTATGGGCACAAACTTGAATATAAGATGTTCCATCTAAACATGAGGAGGAAATTCTTCACT
Organism: Scolopax minor; assembly: GCA_028566535.1. Lineage (NCBI taxonomy): Eukaryota > Metazoa > Chordata > Aves > Charadriiformes > Scolopacidae > Scolopax > Scolopax minor. Next base: position 163,678,100 of record JAOXNG010000001.1, on the reverse strand, counting down.
TTGAGGGTGGCAGAGCCCTGGAACAGGCTGCCCAGAGAGATTGTAGAATCCCTGTCTCTGGTGATATTCAAAACCTGCCTGGACACATTCTTGTCTAGGCTGCTCTAGGTGAACCTGTTTTGTCAGGGTTTTTGGACTAGATGATCTCTTCCAACTCCTATGATTCTGTGATTCTGTGAGATTCTCAATTAATTCAATGTGCTTTGAATATTGTTGAAAGTCTTAATAAAAATTATAGGAATAATTTTAAATTCCATATATTTGAACAAGAATGAGCAATGCATTGAGTAAGCAATTTATATTAAGAAATGGACCAAAAACATGCTCCAGTTCCACTCATATTCTGTACGTTCAACTAATTCACTCTACTTATTTGGTATGATATTTAAAGAATTTTCCTTGAAGCCCTTGACCAAGCAAGGCATTTTGTTTACCTTAATCTAGGCACATAATGGAACCCATAAAAATGTTATTGTGACTGATTTATAATTAAACTTTAATTCATGCATGCTTATTAGTTCAGGTCATATGTGCACACATTACTTATCTTCTCTCTAAAACTTACTGTATTGTTTTAATTTTAACACTAGGAAAATGATTAATTGATATTTCTCTAAATGATATTAACAGCAGACACATCTGAAGGAGCTTTATTAAAAGAAGTTCAAATTCATGCTTAGTGGAAGGCATGCTGAATGCAACTAAAATGCATCAAACAATAAAATATGTGTTGAACAAAAAAAATTCAATCTTTCTATCTGTTAGCACAGTTGTCACTCAGCAGTTATTTGGAAATGTCACTGCAGAAATGTTGTCCAAAAAGATAAATGATTTTTTTTGGTGGCAATTGCACAAGAAAAGATACATAATGTGATATTGTGAATGCTATACTGGCCATTTCTTTGTTGTTTTTTTTTTTTATTATTATTTTCATTTTTTGCTTAAAAGGCCTCATAACTCACACCAGATTCTTCTTTGTTTATTGCATGCTATGAGTTTCTATTCACTTTGATTACATCTACATCAGTTTTTGCCTCCAGCTTTTTAAAAAAGTTGTCCTGTTGTTCCTTGCTGCCTTTTTCACAGCTGAGCTTATTTTATTTTCACGTCTGTTTGTTCTCAAAATTGTTTCGTTGCTCTTTGCAGGAAAAGGAAGAATCTTTTTGTTTTGTTAGAACACTTCTCAAAAGTGGTCAATTGTTTTTTTACAGAGACCTAAAGAAACAAGTAGTTTGAATATTTCTATTTTTTTCCCTTGAAGTTTTGCATTTTCAATTCTGATTTAAGAAGAATAAAAACAGACAGTGATAAAAAAAAAAAATTCTCTGATTTTGTAAAGGTTTGGATTTCTGGAGGGAGAGCAAGTGGGTTTTTTTGTTGTTGGAGGTTTGTTTTTTTTTGTTTTGGGGTTATTTGTTTGGGTTTTTTCCCTGAGCTGAAGGAATGTGTTCCACATTTCTTTTCAGATGTTTTAAGTCCAAGGGATTCTGAGCAATCTTCATTTACCATGTATGAAGAGACTATACATGTGGAAAAAGCCATTGACCTGCAATGTACTTGAGACCTTTGCTGGAGCTTCGGGATGGACAGAATGGCACACCTTCATGCATTATAGATGTGTGCATGCATCCAAAGTCATTCTTGAGATTTCCAAGGATTTTCAAGCCTGGTGAGAACCAATAAATGTCAAAAAAGAAAAGAAACACAAAAACAAAAGAAACAAAAAAAAAAGGAAAGAGAGAACACGTTTGTTAAAACTGGGGTGCAGTCTGCAGTACAAAAAATACTAGTACTGAAATACTGTTTCATTATGATGCAGTTGCTGATCTATAGAGACTGGTAGTGATGTTTGAAAATCATAAGAGTAGCTTATATGATAACTGGCTACAAAACAGACTGAACTACAATAAATAAATTTGCTTTAAATAAATAATAATATACTCATAACTTGATCTCATTTAGACATGTTTAGTAAAGTCTTTATGATATCAAATATGCAACTATGTGTGATCACCATTTTATCCTCAATAGCATTTACACAGTCTAATGAATTTTTAAAACAGCTGATCATAGAGACTGAGGAAGTAGGACACACCCTTTAAGGACATTGAAAATTAAGAAAATGTATGTATCACTGTTCTACAAAATATTTTTGAGTGGAAAAATGCAATACCTCCTCAGTAAACAAGCTGTGGCATGAAAAAGTTCAGGAACACCATGTGGGTAACAGCTGAAATCTGAAGAGTATGAGTATTCTTTAAACACCCACGGTCAATATGTGTAACTTTATGCAAGATGGAAATCACAGGAGAATCACACATTATCAGTGAAGTGAGTCATGGCTGATAAGGACAGAAAACAAAATGTATGACAAAGCTGAACCAGAAAGTGTTAAAGTATACGGGTTTTCTCTTATTATTTTTGTGGATATTAAACTAAGGAAAAAAGAGCCACATATTTTGCATAGTTACAATTTTTTATATTCTCTTTCTTAACAAAAAAGAAAATAATATACTGGTTGCTGTGTTCCAAATGTACCCTAATTCCTTTAGTAAAACTGTCAAATATGTAATCAGTAACTGAATTCCTTCAATAAGAGAATCAAACATTATACTGTCAAAAGACATCACAGGACAACAAATTATATTTGATAACAAAAACTATGTAAGGTTTTTATTGGACTGTAAGTACATTATTTTTCAGTGTGGCTAAGATTAACATATTTTTAGTAAGACCATATGCAAAAGTAAATGTGTCATCAAATTCCTTGCACATGTCCCCTTGTTGAGTCTAACTCAATGCCACTGTATTTTTCTTCCAACATCCCGAAGGAGGAAAGAGGGAGAAACTGGTCTTTCATGACTGAGGGCGACAAAGTTCCTGCTAAGGTCTTCATGTTACTACCATAATAAATGCTTCATCTTATCACCTCTGACCTCCCTCTCTCACTACATTTAACATATTTCTTGTTTAAGAGGTTGTACTAAAAGCTCTCAAGTGGTAGAAAGAACCTAGCTAGCATACTTGATTCTAAATGTAGATTTTACCAGTAGCAGATTTTTGTTTGTTTGTTTCTTCTAGATAAAAATGTATCACTTGTATTCTGTTTTCATTTCATATCAGCCATCAGAAACATCTGATTTCATACACATTTATTTTCAACTGGAAAATTTATTTCAACAACTGGAATGAAGGAAGACAAATTTAACTTATTTTAAGGGAAAAACTGCTATTTGACTGTGTAGTTTTAATCATAAGTGAAAACTTTACCATAAGTGAAAACTTTTATCATAAGTGAAAACTTTATGGAAAACATCCATATGCAATGGATGCTGAAGCCATAAAGCCTAAACAGTCTTCAGAAACCTTGTGTTACACACAGAAGCCTCCTGAATTTGACTGATATTTTATATTTATTTATTTTTTAATTAGGAAAATTACATCACAGAATCACAGAATCGTAGTGGTTGGAAGGGACCTCAGAGATCATCGAGTCCAACCACAAAAAAAAAAACAAACAAAAAAAAATCCAACAAAAAACCACACACC
>JAOXNG010000001.1:163645534-163656529 GCA_028566535.1 Scolopax minor | reverse complement strand
ATGTCACTCCAGTCTTCAAAAAGGGCAAGAAGGACCCAGGAAATTACAGGCCACTCAGCTTCACCTCCATCCTTGGAAAGGTGAAGGAACAGGTCATTCTCTAAGCATGTGAAGGAAAAGAAAGTTATGAGGAGTGGTCAATATGAATTCACCAAGAAGAAATCAGTTTGATAGCCTTCTATGATGGAATGGTTGTCTGGGTGCATGCAGGGAGAGGGATGTTGTCTACCTTGACTTTAGCAAGGCCTTTATACTGTCTCCCATTACATCCTCAAGGGTAAGCTTAGGAAGTGTGGGTTAGATGAGTGGACAGTGAGGGGGATTGAGAATTGGCTGAATGGCAGAGTTTAGAGGGTTGTGATCAGCAGTGCCTCTAGTTAGAGGCCCTTAACTAGTGGTGTTCCCCAAGGTCAGTATTGGGTCCAGTCTTGTTCAATATGTTCATCAACAACCTGGATTAGGGGACAGAGTGTACCCTCAGCAAGTCTGCTGATGATACAAAACTGGGAGGAGTGGCTGACACACCAAAAGGCTGTGCTGCCATCCAGTGAGACCTGGACAGGCTGGAGAGTTGGGCAGAGAAAAACCTGATGGCATTCAACAAGTGCAAGTATAGGGTGCTGCACCTGGGGAGGAATTACCCCATGCACCAGTACAGTTTAGAGGGTGACCTCCTGGAGAGCAGCTCTGAGGGAAAGGACTTGGGAGTCCTGGTGGGAAACAAGTTGACCATGAGACAGCAGCATGTCCTTATGATTCTATGAACAAACAATGGCATAAACTGAAATACAGGAATTTCATTTAAACATGCAATAACCTACAGGTTGCTCAGCGATGTTAGGGAGTCTCCATTCTTGGTGTTATTCAAAAATAGACTGGACATGGTTGTGAGCAACATGCTCTTGTTGACTCTCTTTTTCATCGCCCTTTTTAGGGTATATATAGAGATGGATAAATAAATGTTGATTAATATCTATCTTTATTTACTGACCATTAAAAAATATAAAATAAGTTTATGTAAAAATTGAGAACAATGTTGCCACTTCAAACTTCAATCATTCAATATTTGAAGTGATCAAGCATAGTTTTGGGGTTTTTTTTTGTAAATTTTAATTGGGTTTTTGTTGTTGAAAATCATACTCATTTATTTAATGAAATTATTTAAATTTGATTGACACAATATTGTATCATGGTTTATTTCATATGGTTATTCCAAATAATCTTATTTATGTGTTTATTTAATAAATTATAGTGCTAGTGGCCCAAAGTGTTGCCTCATTTTTCTTGTCAAGGCTACAGCAACAACAAATAGAAATGACAGGATACTCTAGAAGGTAAGGTATTCCTCTGCAGATTAGACAGCTATGATAGTTAGGTTGAATGAACATCTGGAGAAAGCTATTTTTTCCTTTGAATATAAAAAGTTTTGTATAGCTAATCTAAAAAAAAGATTAATTTTTTGAATGCCTAAATTTAAGTGAAGTGAAATGAAAGCCAATGTTAATATTTAAAACTCTTTGTAACTCGGTATTACTGGAAACTAAGGTTTAGAAATCAGATTTGGCACACTGCACAAAATTTCTTACCCAGAGAAAAAGAATGGGAATTCCTTTACTAGCAAATTGATTTTTGTTTTTAACAGTGTATTGTATAACAGTATGATTGTCTATGTGACTTCAAACACTATTTCATATTTTCTCTGAAAGCAAAGTATTTAAGTAGAATTCAGAACTAGATCAGCAGTAGTAAATCCTTCATGTAAATACTACATAATGTAGGCAGTTATTTGAACATTTCCAGATTAGAATCTTGCCCTTTTAAAACATAGTTGATACATACAGAGGATCTGTTGACTGATTATTTTCTATCACATCTGTTTGGATGGCATTATGCCCATTCACTAGCTCATCAAACTCTTGCCCAAGGGCAAAGCTGCCAACCAAGCAAGCACTAGTTAAAAAAAGATACAGTAGACTAAAATAACAGACTGGGAGATAATGAAAACAGGAAGCTCGGAAGCTCCATAGAAACTTCAAATATAGAATAGACTTTGGTAATATTGAACATGAAACTTGGAGGAGTGGGAAATTTCTTTTTCCTGTGATTACAGTACAATGGAGCTCCTGAAATACTATATGAGATAACAAGCAACATGTTTTGTTAAAGTGTTATGGTAGGGGCAAATAAGTAGGCAAATAAGTACAGAAATAAGTAAAATCTCTGTTAACAAATGATTTTGAAAACACAATAATGGTGCTACTTGTAAGATCAATAAGCAAGCAGATATATTTACAGTATTTACCCAATCAGCATTTGAAGCACTTTAATAAGTTCAGCTGTCCAACCCTCTTTCTTCCCCATGTCATTCTTCATATATTATGCCAATAGACAAGGAAATATTTAAATTATTATCCTTATGGTACAGATGGAAAAAGTGGGACAAAAGGATACAGAAGTCATAAACCAAGACAGCAGAAATGCCTTGGACAAAATATTGTTTTGTTTCCAGTCATGGAATACAATTTAAGAGAGAAAAATTGAAATTGACAGAGTGCTTAAAGCTACACTATATAAAGAAATGCAGATTGATGTGGATAGTTACAGATTTAACAAAAGCAGAATAAACTTGTGTTTATAATCACAGTAATGAGTTGTGCTTACTGTTTATTTTAAGTTAGATTAATACACAGCACAAATATTTAACAAGATCCTCTAAGATACTATTTTTGAAGGTATTGGAAATAGCTACTAATAAAAATCACTCTAACTGCTCCCTGGAGTCCCAAGTAGAAAAAAGCATTTTTCCATTCTAGATTTCTGCATTTCTTTCACCATAGAACTACTCTTCTACTTGCAATATTAGCAAGTAAACAGAAAGAATGTGTATGCAATCCTGTTTCTCATATCAGCCTTTCAGAACTAGTTATGAATGAATGTTTTCTCATTAAAAAAGTAAAGAAGGGAAGTGAGAATTTCTATACGTATTTTCTGAACTTAATATGTATATGCTGATTTACAAGTCCTATTCTAATCAAAGTTAATTATTAAATTAATGAGTTAATGAAGAAAATATTTAATTCATTCTTTTACAAATTTCAAATATTTTGATCTTGCTTACTTTGCCCTGGAATTACTTTTCGGTGTTTTATGGTAATGTCACCAGTAATACTCAACGTGAGGATGTGCCTGTGATGTTCTGTACACCTGCAGTTTGCATGGAGTCTCTGCCAGCGTGTAAAGTAATTTCACATCTAATCCAGTATGTGCCAGTCCAAGCACTGGCTGAGAACCAAAGTAATTAATTGTTATGCTTGCTTCAGTGATTTACTTTATTAAAATATTTGCAAGTCTATTTTGTAAGCAAATCTGCAGCTCATGTTCTTTTTATCTTTTTTTTTCCCCCCAAATTAACACCAGGACAAACCTAATTGTCTACAATGGACTAAAGTAAAGTTGCAATCTATGAATGTATGTTTAAACTTTATCTACCACTGCTTTGTAAAGTATAATAAAATAAATTGTGGTGCAATAGAAGAATAATCCCAGAGAATAATACTAAATTTATACTAAAACTTCAATTCAAAGTTTTGTCTACCTAAGTAATATCAGAGCAAGTCTATTATTCCTAGTAACACATACAATTCCACACTGAAATGAGAAGATATATGTTAATTGGAAGGCAAAAATGTACATATACTGTTACTGGCTTAATATTAACCTATCTCAATTTAACTTATACTCTGAAAAATCTAGTTAGGGCTCTAATCACTCTCAGCAAGTCAATATGAATATGTGGGCATTTCAAGAAGGCAACTAAAACGGAAATTCCTTTGAGAGCTAAGTTAGTCTTTCCATAGAGGGGGTTTGCAAACATAACACCAAAGTGAGATGACTTGATGAAGTGCTTAAAAATGCAAGATGTGTAGATCGGGAAAGCAAGCAGTCAAAAAAAAAAAAACTGATTCAGTGATCCAGATACCTCAGCTTAGGAGATCTGTAGCTCCATATTCCTTTAGTTATATATATGAAAACATAGTGCACACCATAATCTTGGTCAAGGAGTCTTTCTATGGAGTAAGCAGAACAATGAAAGTAGGGTAACCTTAGAAAGACCTCCATCGTTTTTCAGAAATGAAGTTTGGCTTAAATTTATAGGTCCCACTTTTGCAGACAATCATGACCTTAAGTGAGGTAATTGCAAGATAGGATCATAGGATGTCACATCAAGTTCCTACAATATGTCTGTATACTGGAGTTTCATTTGGTTTTCTGTCACCTAAGTTATTCTACACATAATCTGTTTCTAGTCATTGCCTTTACCTCATGTGCTGCCATTTCCTCTTCAAAATGTCATTATGGATAACATTAAGTGTTTTAAAAGAAAAAACAGTAAACTATAATTATAGCTGGGAGATGTTAATACTAGTAATGCATGATTCAGTACTCCAAGAAGAAAAAAGTCTTTTGAGATGACAAAAAACCTTGAAGTTTTCAAGCTGCTAAAAATGAAGGGAATATTGATGGCATATTTTAACTCCTTTAAATTCCCTGTGGGTCTCATATAACTCTGACCACTTACTTGCTGCAAAACACAGCATACATGGAAAAAAAATCAAATAATGCACACAGGAACATACACATATGTGGACAATAATTTTGATCTTATCATTTGCTTATCTGAATAGTGTTTACTTATGTGGAGTTTTATTAATTCCAGTAATAATATTTCCATGAATAAAATTTGTACTGGGGACAGAATGCAATGTTAAAAGCAACATTTTCTGTAATTAACTGCAAGTTCTTTCATGAAAGAAAACCCAATTCTTTTTTTTTTCTGATACTAGATTAAATCTTAATAAAAAGAATAAAATTAATCTGCATGAGATTCTGATAACATGCAAGAAAGGAGGGAAATTGTCTGTTTTGTACTGGGGAGCCCAGAACTTGTACACAGTACAAGATTATGGTACCACCAGTGCTGAGTAGAGAGGAAGGATCACCTCCTTCAGCCTCAGTAGGCAATACTCCTAATGCAGCCCAGGATACCATTAGTCTTGTTTGTAGCAAGGGAACATTGGTGGCTTCAGTTCAACTTGCTGGCCACCAGGACCCTCAGGTATTTTCCTGCAAAGTTGATTTCCAGATGGATGGCCCCCAGAATGTACTGGTGCATGGAGTTTTAATTCCCCAGGGGCAGGACTTTGCACTTCTCATTGTTAAACTTCATGAGGTTCCTGTCAGCCCATTTCTGCAGCCTGCCTTAAACATTAAAAAAATTTGAATCTTTTCCTTTTAAGAGACATCTAAAATTTTCATATTTCTTTCAGGTAGATAATAATCAGTTCAAATTCTCAACATCTTCACTGAATTGTTTAACACTTCCCTAATGAGAAATGCTTTCAATCTGCAAGGTAAATTTGCGTAACACACCATTTCAAGCACTTCTGTTTAATCTGTGTTAATTATTCATTATTTTTTTTTGCTGTCCATATTTTTAAACTCTAGTCCTCATTTTAGTTTGTGACCCTTTAAATACTCAACACCTGGATACCAACTTATTTTCATTTTGCTGAAGCATACTTGAAAGAACATACCCAACTACAAAAACACAAACTTTTTGTCTTCTTTGGAGTTTTGAACAGATTTATTTTTCATTACAGTTTTTACAAATCTGTATCATATTTCTTATATATTTCTTTCCTCTGTGTATCTTCATCTTTTGTGGAGATTAATCTTTTGTCATATATCCTGTCACATTAATGGAAAAATTTATGGCCTGAAAGAGAACTTCTTGTTGTCCAAGAAGGCCAACAGCATTCTGGCTTGTATCAGGAATAGTGTGGTGAGTGGGACTAGGGAAGTCACTGTCCCCTTTGTATTCAGCACTGGTGTGTCCACATTTTGAACTCTGTGTTCAGTTTTTGGCATCTCACTACAGAAGGAACACTTTTGGTGCTAGTGCATGTTCAGAGAATCTGGTGAAGAATTTCGAGCAACAAAGTTTTGAGGAGCAGTTAAAGGAAGAGTAGTTGTTTAGCCTGGAGAAGAGTAGACTGAGGGGAGACCTTATTACTCTCTGCAACTATCTGAAAGGAAGTTGTAGCAAGGTGGGTGAGTGCTGGTCTCTTCCTCCTAGTCACAAGTAATAGGACAAGAAGATACCAGTGTAGGTTTAGAATAGACATCAGGAAAAATTTCTTCTGCCATGTTGAGTCACCATCCCTGGAGGGTATTTAAAATTATTGTAGACATAGTGCTAATGGACTTGTGGTGAACTCAGTCTTCGGTTATCAGTTTGACTTGATGATGATCTTAAAGGCCTTTTCCAACTTAAACAATTCTATGATTTCTTTACCTGCATCAAGTACTGTATAGAAATACCTGAGTTTTAAATGAACTTGTTTTGATACTAAAAGCATCACTGCTATTTTAATATGGTGCTCTTCTTCTCAGCTGGGTGAATTAGCTGTTTTACTTGGCCCCTGGTGAGTGAGCTTATTCAGACATGAGCTATCAGCATGGAATTATTTTGGAATTGCTGTTCATAAATTGCTGAATAATTCACATAATTTATTCACAATTATATTTCAAAATTTTTGCTCTTGACTCCAGTTTGATCAAGTTCAACCTGCTTCTTAAGTGTACCATAATGAAACACTTATTCTGCAACACTATTTTCTATGCATGGATTTACCTGTCATATTTTATATTGGCCCCATATGTTATTCTAACTCAGCTTTTAAATGTAGATCATCCTTACCATTCAAAAACTCAGAAGTATATAAACTTTTGAAAGAAAGAAATCAAATAATTGTGAAACGATCAATAAATTGAGCATCTACATTAAGAATATGAGTGGAACCAGTCATATGAGATTATTTCTAAACCCACATATTCATGATAACAAACTCTCCAGAGTTTTCATTTATGTAAGGTAAAAAATCCAGAAGAAAGAGCTGAATTCTGGAGTGTGATAGGTATTCGGTAGAGTCACTGTAAAGCATGGATCAAAATCTTCCCAACTGCAACTAACAGTGATGGGCAAATCGGTGAATAACACACTAAATATCAACCCACTGGAAAATTTACAGCAGTATTACTTCTGATAAATTTGTCTTGAAAAAAATGTCTTGAAAAGAAGTGCAATTCTTTTAGCACTGGTATGACCAGGTATAAGTGTGGGCTATGCTGTACAAAGAGACACTATCTGGCACAGGGCTTTTGATCCATAAATCACTGAAGTGAGAGTGTATAAATCTCGCTTTTCCCTTTTCTGGCACAGATGTCTGATAATGGCCACCACGAGACTAAATGTATCTTTGGTATATTGCGATATACAAATTTTATTCCTGTGCGTGAGTTGTAGTGAGAAGGATGGATTCATAAGTATATTTCTATTGAGTAGGAAAAATTAAGGATGAACTATGCAGAGGCAAAACAGGAAGCCCAGAAATGACAAAAGTGACATAGTGGTGCACTGTAACTTCAGACAGGATTCCCAAAGTGGAATTTGCTGGCTGCCTGGTTTTCTCAAATAAAATTGAGCAATTTATCTGAAGTTCCAGATACATGATTAAACTTAAATTAAAGGACAGTGGCTTGAAACAGATTTTTTTTCCTGTGCTTGTTCCCCACGCTGTAATCTAAAGTGCTGTGATGCCCACTGAGGGTACATCAGCCAGCAGAGCGTGCAGCAGAAAGCACATGATTGTATGCAGCCATGTGCATAGAGATGAGACAGTAAAGGATTTCATTTGTACAAATTAAGACAGAGGTTTATTAAAGAAAGTAAGGAAACAAGACCTTTTCTTAAGAACAGCACTGGGACAGTCTTCAGTTTCTTACTGCTTCTCCTTGCCTGGACACATCTTAACAAGTTGATTAGAAGATTTGCTAACCAGGGGAAGGTGTTTATTTTCAAATCCAGTCTAAGTCTCTTTGAGTTTCTCTTTTGAAAGCATAAAGATACATTTACTAAAGTAATGTCATCAAAAGTTTTACTTTCTCTTGTTTTGTGCTTTGGAAAACATAGCACAATCGGGCTCCATCTCAACTGCTTGTTCCGGATTCCTAATTATTGCAAAACAATATCATAGGCAATGTATTACTGCCTGAAGCAGAAACAAGTCTCTCCTTTGCCAAGCAGAAAGGCATTTGGCAGATAGCCCTTTTTGCCATTGGCCTAAGACATGACCCAGGACATGATCTACGATAATGTGTTTATATCATACACAAGACCTCTTTAAACAGACCTGGGGTTGTCCAAATGGCAGACAAGCAATTACACTTGCAGTGCTCTCAGCTCTGTTGCCAGGAAACTGCTTATTTTTCTCCCCTCATTTTTGGTGTCCATCTCTGCTCCTAGCTCACCACCAATTTCCATTTTCTGCTGCACCCTGTGGATTCATTTGGCAAAACTTCTGCTTCAGCTTTAGTTGCCCTGAACATGATGTGCTTATTTACGCAGCACATCATAGTTAGGGATGGAAGTGATGCTTTAGCACCACTTTTTGTGTCAGGTTGATGATGGGTAATGGCCCCTGGAATCGGTGTCCGATACTGTCAAGTTAAAATACACCAAGAAGTGACATAGTCTTGCACTGTGTACTACCAACCTTTCTTGTTTATTAATACATGAGGCAATTTATTATATACATGCCAGCAATTTTACATAACAATTTGTGGAGAAAACATGCACAGAAAAAGGACTCCACTAGAAAGTAGAGTCTTTACCCTCAGGCAGAAAACCCAAAGTGCCTGAGCCTGGATATTGCAGTGATTAAGCTGTAAATCAGCGGCAAAAGAAGGCAGAGAGAGATCATCACAAAATTTTTGCTCAGAACTTCCCTAAGACACTTAAGTTTCTAAGTCACCATTGCAACAGCTGAAAATAACTCCCATACATTTTATTTCTTTTATGAGGAGGAACTGTGCTTCTCTGACACAAAACACCCCTGGGTCAAATGCAAAACTTAAAAGTGAGCAAGGGATCTCACTGCAGTGCCGCTTCCGATGCTCTTTCTAAGAATAACTTTCTTTCAGTTAAATATATACCCAACTGCCTTTGGATTAAAGCTTGGCTGAAGCATCTGCTGGCTGCCCAGCACAAACAGTTACAGCTGTGCCCAAAACTCACTACCATTACGCTGGTAGAAATAGCCGGGAGCTCTGCTTTCTGCTCTGCCTTCATGCACCAGCACTGTAACAGGACCTGAGAGACCAGGGGGAGAACCTGCATAAAACAAGCAAATCAGCCTTACACAGCAAGGGAATGTGCTGATGGCAGGAAACTGGTATAAAGGCTTTTTGAGCCAGTTTGATTGGGGAACAATTCCATAAAGCACTTTTGTCATTGATGTGCTTGTGGACTGAGTGGCCTCTCCATTGAAGGAATGGACTGTTAAGCTTAATAATTGGTTGCACATGTCTTTAAATGTCAGCACTTAGATTTTCTTTGTAAAAAGAAAAATTGGTTTTTTTAGGTAATTTTGGTCATCGACAACAGTGGTTTCTGGCCTTCTTCATAAATACATAAGATATGGGACAAGCTGGTGAAAGGAAAAATCACAGTTAAGCATAACTCAATGAGCCAAAATACAAGGCAAATTAGCTCTTGCACTTAGTGAAGTTTAGATTGGACTGAAACAAGTAAGAAAGAAAACAGGTATGTTTACAAGGGAGAAAAAAAAAAGGCAAGCCATAACAAAACTGTCAGCCTCATGCTCACATGAAGCTAAGACTGTATGAAGTCATACAGACAGCACAGTATGTATGGTCCCTAGGCAAATGCATAGGTGGTCTGAAAACCAAATCAGAGTCCAGCTGGTAGAAATTAGCATGTACTACATCTTTTCTGACTGGCTGTGAAAAGACTTTCAGCTGGAAATGGTTTAAGAATTGCCAGAGGTTATCAACTTAGCCCTACAGGGTGGATGGCCTTGGCATTTGGGGCTCAGAGGGTTAAGTGACAAATTATTAGATGCTTTCCATGAAAGCCATTGTGGCCAAACACTTATGCAGTGCTCTTGTTTTCTTGGGTCAGACAAAGAAGCCAGCAAGCCTCAGAGACTGCTAATCCATCATCTCTGCAAGGAATTGAAAAAGGAAACGCAGTGCAAGCCAGCATAGTCATGTTAGATCCGTTACTGTCAAAGTCCAGATGTCTGTAAGACACTAAGCTATGAAATAGTTCCAGAAAGCTAATACATACCTCTCTCCTTATACCATAAATCTTTTTCTTATTCTGCAGTAGTATTTCTTGAGAGAACTAGTCATTGCACAGCACTGAATGTCTATTGAGAAGCACTAACTGGCTTCAAGTACTGTTGGCTCAAGCCCTCAGCAGTTAATAGTACTTAGAATTCAGATGATTCTTTACAGTTTAGGCTAATATGAAGATAATGAGCTCAGGGTGGGTACCCCACACCTCAACATAATTTGGCTATCAACCATTTCTTGATTTGAGTGAACTAATGCTACTGAGAGGACAGAAGATTAATTTTTTTCCTTATTTATATTACGTTAGCATCTAGAAAGAAAAAAAAAGTGCCAGTCATGTTGTCTTGATACAATTCATAAGGATAGAAAGATCTGTCCCAGATCATATTTTCATCAAAAACAGAGTCAACAAAGGGCAGAAGATGAAATTAAGGATGAAGAAGGTTAAGGAGCTACCCAAGGGTACAGAGTCATAGAATTGTCTATGTTCGAAGGGACCTTTAAGATGATCTATTCCAACCATCAACCTAACTAACTCTAATAAAAACCATCACTAAACCATGTCCCTAAGCACTATGTCAACCTGTCTTTTAAATACCTCCAGGGATGATGACTCAACCACTTCCCTGGGCAGCCCCTTCCAATGCAACAAACCACTGGCAAACCCTGATTTTCAGCCTTGTGCTGGGACTGCAGATTCAATGCATTTCACTGACACTTCTGAAAGGGACAGTAAAGCAGCCCTAGTCAAAAGCCCAAGGGAGTTTCATAACAAGC
>JAOXNG010000001.1:163581387-163595618 GCA_028566535.1 Scolopax minor | reverse complement strand
AAAAACAAGCCACTATCTGATGGTATAGGCAATAAGAAACTTGCATATAAAAGCAATTTACAGAAGGACCTGCAGGTCTATGTGGACCACAAGCTGAATGGGAAGCAGCAATGCACCCTCGCAGCAAAGAAAACCAACAGCCTTCTGTGCTACATTAAGGTGTCACTACAGGTCATGGTAGGTGATCCTTCTTTGTTTAGCACTTGTGAGGCCACATCTGGTGTCCTGAGTGCAGTTCTGGATTCCCCAGTACAAAAGAGATATGGACATAGTAGAGAGGGTCCAGCAAAGGACCACCAAGAAGATGAAGGGGCTGAAGCATCTGTCATGCAAAAAGAGGCTGAGAGGCATTGTTCAGCTTGGAACAGTGAAGGCTTGAGGAGCGAGGGGATCTTGCCACTATGTACAAATATCTGATGGTGAGGGGATAAGGAAAAGAAATTCAGACTGTTCTTAGTGGAGCCCAGTGGCAGGATGAGAGGTAATGAGCAAAGCAGATACACAAGGAATTCTTCTATGTATAAAAAAATACTGTTTTCACTATGAGGGTAGTCGTATTGGGTGTCGATTTCAAGGTTTTGGGAGCAGGGTGAGCTGCTGGAGTAGCCTCTGTGAAGAGAGGCCAGGGCTATCCTGTGCCAGACAAATTTGGACCCAGCCAGCTCCAACAGACCCACCATAGGGCAT
Source organism: Scolopax minor (assembly GCA_028566535.1). Classification (NCBI taxonomy): domain Eukaryota; kingdom Metazoa; phylum Chordata; class Aves; order Charadriiformes; family Scolopacidae; genus Scolopax; species Scolopax minor. The sequence continues at coordinate 163,594,931 of JAOXNG010000001.1, read as the reverse complement.
GGCTGAGCCCTTCAGCTGAAATGGTGGCACCTTCAAGAAAGTGTATTTAAGAAAAGATAAAATGTACGAGCATCTGTGTAGGTGCTCAGCTGTCAGATGGGGTGATCCCACAGCAGCAGTCAAACATCGGAAGAAGTAGCTGAGAGAGGCTGTGGAATCTCCTACCTTGGAGACACTTAAAACCCAAGTGGTACTGTCTTGGAGGACTGCTCTATTTGACCTCCTTTAAGCAGAGGAGATGGGCTAGATGATCCCCAGAGGTCCCTTCTGATTTCAACCATCCTGTGATTCTAAGAAATGTCATATGTCCCAGGCCTGTTTAGCTTAAAGACACAATTATACGTAGGCATATGTTTTCAGCACAATGTAGCTAAAATGATATAGGATTTTTTTTTTTTGTGCAGCTGAGCAGAGTGGTGTCATTATGATATTCACAGTACCCATTGCAGTCCTTACACATTGCAGGAAATCATGCACAGGAGTTTGAGGTGAAAGGTTTTTCTCAAAAAGATTTGAGGAATGTGACAGATACTGGAAAGAAAACTTTTGTTTTGCCCATATTACTGATAAAGATCAATGATGTGTCCTCAGAAGCACACCAGAGTTCTGTTTTAGAAGTAGCTCCTTGGGTAACTGGTGGAAGAAATGAGAGTTTATGAGATGTGTGTGGTTGAAAGACTTGAATTTGGAAGTAGATGGGAAAATCAGTTAGCTTACATATAGGCATAATCCACCACTTTGCCTTCCAACAGGCTGGAGAAAAATATTCCTCACAAATTATGGAGTTAAAAAAAAATCATGTCCTGGGCAAACAGAATACAGTTTTTTCATATTGACAGATGGGCTAAAACAAATGATTTGTTGTTCTCTTATGTGTATAAAGTTTGGCAGCTTGAACCAGCTGTAAGAAAGCCCATTGGTTCTGTAGGTACAGCAATATGTACAGTATCAAAACACTTGTAGGTCTAATCATGCACAGATAAAGACAGATATTGGCTGGAAGGTTGACTAGATATATTTGATTATGAACAAGTAAAAAAAAGTTATTCACAGATTCGGCAAAATGTAGACACATTTGCATAATAATGTGAGAAAAAAGTAGTTTGCTGAAAAGACGAATGTGTTATTTAAGTAAACTTAAAAACATCTGATCAGTGCTTATAAATACTTAAAGGGTGAGTGTCAAGAGTATGGACCCAGTCTTTTTTTCAGTGATGCCCAGGAATAGGACAAAAAGAAACTAGCACAAACTTGAATATAAGTTTCCACCTAAACATGAGGAGGAACTTCTTTACTTAGAGAGTGGCAGAGCACTGGAATAAGCTGCCCAGGGAGGTCATGGAAACTCCTTCTCTGGAGACATTCAAAACCTGAACAACTTCCTGTGCAACCTGTTTTAGGTGGACCTGCTTTGGCAGTGGGGTTGGACTAGATGATCTCCAGAGCTCCCTTCCAACCCCATGCGATTCTGTGATCTTTGGCCTTTTTCTCAGAGTCAGATGATTTTATAATCCAAAAGTTTACCAAAATTCAAAGTGATGCAGGCTATCATACAAAATTTCAGCTCAGTTGTCTCAAAAATATGACTAAATGGAAACCAGGCTTGAAAACAGGAAGACAAACCTTAATAACCAGGCATTATTACATGCATCCTACTATTATGCCTAGTTAATCCATCCTTGCACATATGCTAAATTGTATATGCCATATGCACTGCTATTGCTATCTATTAGTATTTCCCAGCACACCTACTTACCATGTAATGTGTAAATCTATATATTATAGACTAAATCCCCCACTTGGAAGTTTTTCACATACTTCTCACATTAGGTCAGAATAAAACAAGTTGTTTAAAAGAGACATTTTAAAAATAGTACTGTGATATCTCATAGAAGTGAAAAATAAGAACTTAATTTTATCGTTTTCCTGATTCCTTAATAATATAACGATTGCTTTGATAATTTAATGCCGGCTACTCCCAGAGTGTTGAAATGGCAGAGTACATCATAGGCCTCTCGTTACTACAGTGTTTTTATAGAAATTAAATCCAGGTGGAATATCAAAAAGACATTAAAAACTTTTAAAAAAATACAATGCGTGTTACATCTTTTCTGAGGTACTGCATTTTTTTCCAGAAGCAAACTATTTTAGGAAAAAAACTATTTTTAGTGATAGCAATAAAATCTTCAAAAAGTTGGAATTTCTTATTTGTCTGAAAATTTCTTTTAGAAATTAAAACTTCTGCAACCCTTTTTTTCCAGACCTCTGCGATAATATTTTGTTGATGACAAGACTAATTTGGTGTCTATCGCATTTATCTCACTAAAATTACTCTTTCAGGGAAATAAATCTATATAACAATATAACTCCCTATCAGTCATCCTTCACAGATCAAGATACTCTGATTATACAGCTTGTTTCTTTTAATTTCTCTTAGGAGTGATTTCCAGAGAAGATTATTTGTGTCCGTGTGAGATTTGTCTATTGTTTTAAGAAGTTGTGATAAGCATAGTAAAATTGCTTATTGAGACTCATGTTTTGTATATTACTGCTTTCATCATGTAAATACATGTGTAACAGAAGGAAGTGCCCTAAATCACCTTGACAGTACAACCTGTGATGGGAATAGCTACAAGGGAAAAATCACTGTAGGCTATTTAAACATTCAGTAACTGTTTAATGTCAAACATAGCAAGACAAAAGGTTAGTTCACTATAACGAGAAGATGGATATTTAAGTTAAAGCTTAGATCTATATGAAACAATGTTTTTCTCGTTAGTGTATTTTCTTTCTACATTGCTAAAGGATTTTCTGCATGTTGGTAGAAGAAAGCACATTAAAATTGACTCAATAAAATATGTTTAATATTTCATATACAACTTATTCTGAATATAGACATTTTCTATGTGGCCTGATAAGTTTAAAGCAGCAATAGAAATATAGTATGAAGCTTTCTATCAGATAATATTTTCAAAGAACAATAATAATTATTAAATTAATATATTAATTTTTCACATAGGAAAATAAATAGTAAATTTTAAAAGTTATTCTCCTTGTATAAAAATTCAGCAGTACACCATTTAACAGTGGCTTATTTTTCACTAATTGTTTCATGTATTCGTATAAAATATATTTGAATTAAAAGCTCTAGCATATGTAGAAATTGCTTGCAGAGATTTGTGTAGGTCAGCCTGAAATTGATCAAGGAGATCAGAATGTTTCAAAGTGTCTTACCAATTTCACTTATAAACATGCATTTAAGCTCACATTCTCACACAGTAACTAAAAATATTAATTTATAAAGAAAGTAAATACCATCATAATAAGTGTTTATATTAATTACACATTCAAAAGATCTCTAATATCTAGATGTATACTTAGGCAAAAAGACTCCTGTTAAAGGAGAACTGAAAGTTCAAAGAGTGTTTGTCTGTATACCTGCTAAAAATTAGAAGAAGCTCACTTGTTACACAGAATTTCACTATGTGTTGTATCTCAGAATACTTAATTGCTTTTGTACTGCCTTGATTCCTTGCTGCTTATGTGACCTGTTTCTCCACTCTACACCATGCAGGTATTTTCTTCTGGAGAACTAGAATCTTGATTCTAGTAAAACAGTGAAGGAATGTAAACTACATAATATATTGTTAAAATTAAAATTAAATTTAAAAAAATGTTAAGTGATAACAGTTAAAGAAGAGTCATGTAATGACTGAAGAATTATACTCTTAAAAGGAAAATAATAGCTGTGTTAGTACTTGAAATATTTTTGTTGTTGCTTCTGTTTTGTGACCGGAACTTAAAAGCAAGATTTTATCTGTGTTCCAGTTTCTCAGAAATTGCATCTATTTTAAAAAAACAAAACAAAACAAAACAAAACGAAGCTGACAAAAAAACCCAGCAGATTTTTTCATATTCCCTTGGAATTTTTGAAGTGGGAAATTAAATTTACTGTCTACTGACTGTTTGTTAATATTTTTTGACTCAGAGATTTATTTCTCCTGTGAGGTTTAATGTGAGATAGGTCAGATATGAACTACCAACATTCACTGTATTTAACATGTTTAGTCTGCTGTTCAACTATTTCTAAGGGGAAAATTAGAAGTGGCAGAGATTCAAATATGTAATGCAAGCATGGATTCAGCTTTGTGTTCCTTCTCCAAAATTTAAAATCGGAATGTGAACAACTTTCTTATCTCTAAGTCTAATATTCCTTTTGCCATCAAACCAGAAAAAGTAAGGAACATGATAGTATGAGAAAACTGATAGAGCAGTGATCTGTTTTGGGTACTTTTACAAAGAGAGTTTTAAGCAATTAGTAGATATGTTAAAACATAGCATTAAAAAAAAAAAAGAAAAGTGGTAGTTGGAAATGGGACTTTTAATTTCCTTAATTGGTTTCAACAGAGACAGAAATGTTAAATTAAATTCACATATTGTGAATTGAAAGCTTGATGAGCTTGTTAGAGCTCCCACTGTTAATTATAATTTTTATTTTCTCTAATAGTAGTAAAGTTTTAGGAATAGTATCCTGTAACAATTGTTTCAAAATGTTAATGTAAATAGATCCATATTGCTGCTGTAAAAAAAACATTAAAACACCTTATCTTTTTTAACCAAATTGTGTGTTTACATTTATATATTCCTCCTAAAGATCTCTTTTCACATACATTAGTTGATCTAAATACATTTGTACCAATGTCATCTCTTTGCCTTTCTAACCCACATCAGATTTCCTTGAGCAAATTAATATAGTACAAACTTCAATAAAAGCAATGTTTTCTTCAAACAGTGTATAAACACAATTGTATACTGGACTGACAATGCATTTAGGTAATAATAATGAGATGTAAAAAAGTAAACCTTAGTCCTGAAAAGAGAAAACAGATTATAAAAGATAGAAACCAGGATATTTTCTTTTTAAGTGAGATCATGGATTTGTGTTGACTTAAACTCACTTAGATTACTTCTGCTCTGCATTTAAAGTATGGGTGTATCCTTCAGCCTTGTCTGTGCCAGATGTAATGTATTTACTCTCCAAATTATTGTCAGTGGATTTATCATAGAATCGTAGAGTAGATTGGGCTGAAAAGGACTTCCAAAGATCGTCTAGTTCCACTCTCCCACTCTTGTCAGTGACATCTTCCACCAGACAACATTCCTCAAGAACCGATTCGACCTGTCCTTGAACACTTCCCATGATGGGAAATCCACAATTTCCCTGGACAACCTCTTCCAGTGTCTCATCATCCTCAGTTTATAAATTTAAGATTATTTTTCAAAAAGCAGTCAGTCAGTATCTGACCTCAGTTTCTCTGTTGAAGAGGCACAAAAGCAGACCAGACACTATATTCAAAAGCCAAATAAGTACATGCAATCGCAGCGACACCAGTTTTATATGTTAGAGTATCACCACAGGCCACTGGTGCCAACATCTATTACTCTATCTCTTACTATTAATATTTCCAATGGTGGAGCATCAACATCTCAGAATAATCTGTTCCAGTGTCTCACCACCCTCATTGTAAAGAGTTTATTCCTTATATCCAATCTAAATCTACCCTTTTTAGTTTAAAACCATTGACTTGTGTCCTTTTGATACAGATCCTCTTAAATAGACTTTCCACCTTTCTTATAAGCTCCCTTTAAGAATTGAAAAGCTGCAATAAGGTCTCCCCATGGTCCAGGCTGAACAACCCCAACTCTCTCGGCCTTTTTTCATAGCAGAGATGCTCCAGCCCTCTGGTCATTTTTGTTTTCCTCCTCTGGACCTGCTCTATCAGGCCTGTGTCTTTCTTATAACGTGGACCGCACTGGATGCAGTACTCTGTGTTCAATTACAGGTGTTAGGAAAATTATACAGCATCTGAAGCATAAAGTTAGCACTTACTCTTTGTTTTAGGAAACCAAGAACAGATTTACACATACTGTGGATGAACTGGGAATGTTCACAGATTACCTGCCTAACTTTAAGCCATCAACATGTATTTTCCATGCCTTGGGGAAGTATCGTGTTACTGATGGAGGACAGACAACGTGTGTTTAGGCTTCCTGGGTGCAATATATAGACTCTGAGTTATGGGTATCGTAAGGCCCTTATGTGAACAGATGGAACAAAGGTCACAGAGCATGCTGTGTTTCAGCCTGCTTTTGAGCCATCCCACTGAGGACTTGCATATATACCTATAAATAAATATATCTTCATTAACTCAAATGAAGCACTCTTTTTGCTGTGCTAGCTGTATCCTGATTCAATAGGTACTTACAATACAATGATATTTAGCTGAAAGTAATTAACGTGGGCACAGAAAACAAAGAAATTTTGAAAGTTTAATTGAAATTGATCAGAACTGCAATAAACAATATTATGATAATTTTAGCCTAATTTTTTAGTTTTTGTTTTAAAAAATCAGATGTTTCTCACTTTACACACCAAACTATTATTTTTCAAGTTGATTTCCTTTCATTAAATGATTGGTAGTAAACCATGAATCAAAATATTGTAAAAATCTTAATTTTAACTTAAATTATTATGATTTATTACGATATCAACATTTACTAATGTAATTATTATTACAATATGATTTTGGACAGACAAAAACTAGAAGATTACTCTGATTTCAAAAGATATATGTTCATATTGGAGTTTACCTTGGCAAATTTCTCAAAGGACAACTTCCATCATAACCATGAAATCCTGACTTCCTTTGTAGTTAATTCTAAATCATCTGACACCACTGTATACAATATAAATTTTGTTTGAACTCAAGACCATGCAGTACTAAATTATAGAAAGAAAAATCTAAGGAATTTATATTGGTGCTACTGTAGTTTTTGATAGAAAATCTTTCACTGCAAATATGATACTGAGGGTGTATAACAATATATTACTATTCTCCTGATCCAGCACCAGTATAGCACCAAAATTTCCCTACAGTCTGGCATTAAGGACAATATCTGTTCTTATATTGCCTCTTATTAACAACTGTTACTGTTGTCATAACATTAGGTTTCTGTATCAGTGCCTCCAGAAACAATATTTCTTGTTATACATTTTAATTATATACTAGAAAAAATGCACTGTCTTCCTTTAGAAAATGTATTGAAGAATGTCTTTCTATGTGGTTTTATTTTTTAAAGGAAAAAACATGACTATGTGCCCATACTTGTACCTCAAACATTTGAGAAATTCTTAATTGAAAAAAGCCAATACCAAAGAATTGGACAACATTCTTATTAACTGGCGTCCATTCCTGGAATTAATGAAATTAAATGATTTGACAAAAGGGGACTGGAGGAAAAAGACCTTTTATCCCCTCAAGTATTCTCACCTCTTTGGTATGACTTTCTGGGATTTTTTTTTTTTTTTGCATACATATGTCTTTATCACTGCATCTGCACTTGTATCTTCAACTGTATCTACGTATACATCTACATCTAAATCATCTAGATGTACATCAATCTATGCCATCTCCCAATTGATATCTATGAGTGAGTTTACTCTCATATCAGTCTTGGATGGGCAAATAATAACTACAGAAGAAATAATATTTGCTGCTGTTTGATAAACAGTGCTGAATGGAATACTAATAAAACAGATATTCATAATACCTAAAAATTTTGGCTTCCTAGATCTTTGAGATAGTCACCTAGACAGTCTGCTTTTGCTATCATTGAAATTAAAAGTATCCTGAAATTTCATACCTGAAACTGCAACTCTTCTGACACTATAGATTTTCTGCTTTCAGTTAAACCAGATAACAGAACAGAGAGAAATTAGGACTGTATTTATAAATAGCTGTTTTCATTCTGTCCTTGAAGACTGTATGTGGAAGTCAAACTAACACTCAAAATGCAATAATGCATAAGCCAATCACGCTGTGTTATTCAAGGCTAACAGTTCTGCAGGTATGCATCAACTAAGCACCAACATTTTTGCTTGTTTCCGTACAGCACTCTTGCTGGAACCACTGAAAGCCACCATCCCCACCTTTCCTCTGGGCATTCAGCAGTTGACAGCAGTAGTCACTCATCCAGAAGTTACAGGCAGAGTCCTGGTAGCTTCTGTGCCTTGTTAATGAATATGAATCATAAATACTGCCACTGCTGACAGATGTAATTACTCAGGGAAATCCATTTCACTGTACCCCTTTGTTTGCCTTATAAGTATCATAAATGGGCTCATCTCAAAAACCTGACATTCAAGGGAAATACAACCCCAGTCGGAAAGAGATGTGAGACCTGACAAGTGATGACAAATGTCAGTAGTTCAGCTATTCTGTTGGCAGGTCTGCTCCTGTTAACATCAACAGTATTAGTAGAATGGTGAAATAACCTATTACTTGCATGCCAGGGTTTTGTTTTTAACAACTCCCCCCACCTTCGTAACTCTCCCCATCTCCCCTGACAGCTACCCAGCCAGTGCTGGTCTTATAAGGACCTCTAGGACACAGTATTTAATTTTTTTCCCACTCAAATAAAAATGTTAGATAAAACATGAAATTTCTGAAGCTACCATATTATAAAAAAAACCCGCCACACGTAAAGTTCTGTCAACCATTTCATTTCAGACAAATATCTCTTGGATAATGAACATATGAGAGATCTTTATTTACTACAGACTATACCTGAAGGACAGGTTAAGGATATGTGCAATCAAACAAGTTTCTCCTTGTAAGTGTGAATTAGTAGCTTGCTAAACAATCATAGTGATAGACCACAGGAAAATCCTTATCCCAGAACCTTGCCTTTAAATCTGTTAGTCAGTGGCCTGGAAAGATCAGCTGATGGCTGTCAAAACAATAGGTCCCCTGGGTCCTCACTCCCTCATGTGCCTAGGCCTCCAGCCCCTGTCCCAAATCTGTATGTCAACACCTCTCAAGTCTTAGACAGTGTGCTGCTGTGGCACAGTTCAGTGTCAATGGGTTGTCTATCCACTTTTACATCAGCTCACATTCTATGTGGCCAGTACTCTGTCCCTTACTGACTCATGGATGGTGGCAAATGTTCTATGGGGGTAGTTAATGCTTAGGAATTTGAAAAAGGTAGAGGGAAATGAGAAATTAAATTTAAAGTTTTAAACATTTAATTTCATTATGTTGATTTTGGTAAGGTAGAAAAGTGCATTTTATTACTGTTGCCAAAAAAAAAAAGAAAAAGTAACAATTAGAGTATCTTCATGGGCTGCATACAAAAATCTGCCATCAAAAGGCAAATGCCCTTCAGCTTTGTGAAGCATCTGAGCCCAGTTTTTACAAAGATGTTTTAGATGATTTTAGATATGCTCCTACTTACTGAGATAAACTCTTCTTCTCTAATGGCATACATTTTCACACATAAGCACAAAGAAGATCCTTGCCCTGTACAGTCTAAACCAAACATGACATAACAAGTCAGGCTTATAAACAGACGTGGTAGATGTAGAAGGAAAACAAAGGACAAGGTTGAAAAAAATTGTTAGTCACATACTTACTCAGTTCCATGGCTCAGTTTCTTCCACTCGTACATTTTATTGGATCTTCTTCTCCCCCCTTTTCCTTTTTTAAAAAATTCAGAGGTTGAATGCACTTTCCTTCCTTTTGCTGAGCAGGCAGTGAGCAGAGTGTAACTGCTCTGTGAAAGTTACAATATAATCACTTTTAATACAGTTACTTTATAGCACTAGTAAATTAGCCCTTATTGCTTTTTAATGTCTGTGTGGCTGTGTGTGGAGAATTTTTTGATGTGTTAGGGTTGTCTAAAGTAACAGTGGTCTCTTGTTGTGTAACTGTTATCACAGGTCCCTACCAAGCCACTCTTGTCATTTTTCCTCCTCCACCCGCACCCCTTTGCTTTTAATGGAAAAGAATCCTTTGCTTGTGCCTTGGGTAAGAGCTGCAGTCTACTCAATAAAGGTTTCATGGAATCCGACCCCAAAACACAGCTACACATCTGCCTATGTGTGAAGAGAGATATCACCAGATGAACAGCCCAATACAGCAAAGTCTGTGAAGACAGAGAACAAGGAGGAGATTTTGTTAAGCATTCATACAATCCCTGTTCAAATTTGCAGTACTATAAGAAGAGAAACTGAAAATAGCTCAGAAGTGGATAATGCAGTTTAAAAAGCCCTGAAAATGAACAAGCTATGAGGAAAACCATGAAAAGCTGTATGGATTTTGTAGACCAAATCCAAAACAAAGGAAAATGCAAATATGATCAGAGAAAAACAACCTTTTGAGCTATGGAACTACAGGCCCAGAATGTGTTATCTGTATTATTCAACAACCTGTACTCCCAAATAAGCAGGTGTTTCTTTCTTTCAGTGAAGGCTAGGGTACACTGGCAGTGAAAAGACAAGAACATTCACTTGTGACTACAGTCTTTATTATACTATAAAGCAGTTTGAATTAAGCACTTGAAAACATATCAGATTAGATACTGTCCACCTACCCAAAACAGAGACTGTCCATGAATCACACTTGAACTTCCATTACAGCAAAACCTTACTTTCTGTCAGACACTATGGAAAGGTACAAATATCCACTTTCCCTGTGTGTTGCCAAGGTTCAGTGAAGCCAAAATTTCCCAGAGTAAAATAAAACCAGGCTGCTAGGGTCTAAGTTCTACGTTTGACGTTTCTCATTCCCTGAGTACTTATCTTTTATTCCTGTATCTTTTGGGAAATAGAAAATGCTCTTGGGCCAAAATTTGTCTGGAGTCAGATATTTCCAATTTCTCGAGGGTATCCATTTTCCCAAGGGACAATTTTTATTCCATGGCCAGACATCACTATTGATCTTCTGAGATAGTATAAATTGACATGAAATTCAAAACAAAAACAAAAACAAAAAAACCCCCAAAAAACCCCAAACAAACCAAAAGCAAAACCACAACAACAACAACCACCAAAATAACAACAACAAAACCCACCCAAAACAACCCAAAAAACAAACAGTCCTGGCATTGTAAGTTCTAACACTGACCTGTACTACCTTACAAAATCTAGGTATTTCTGAAGACAGTACTACATCTGAAAATTCTTTAATACTTGCACTTAGATTTTAAAATAGTATTTAGGATTTTCTCATCAGTTCAATATAGAAACTTCAGATCTTTGTGGCCTCTGTATTTTGCAGTAGAATGGCTCTATATAAGCTACAGAAATAGTCCTGAAATAAAGGAGTAGAAATCAAGTGTTTCTTTTCCGAAATAGATACTGCAACTAAAAGGCTAAAGAATTATCCTCTGTTCTGTTAAAAATCAGCCTGATAATCTTACTCACTTCATATTTTCATATCTTTTAACACATTAGAACAGCTTTCTCAGAACAGCTGAGGAATACTTTTGCTTAGATAAATGTATAGTCTTGATATTACATCACTCTACGTCAGAGAGAGAAGAGAATGTCCTCAGGCTATGACAGGAACTGAACTCTGGTTACCTATGGTCTAGATGAATGCTTCACTAAAAGTCAATCAAATAAAAGAAGATGCAGTTCTGTCATCCTACAGCACTGTTTTAAAATAAAGTGGTTACAGCAACACTGCATACTTCAAATCTGGATGTGAGTTTGTTGGTATATTTGTTTTGTTTGGTAGATGAACTTTTTAAAAGACAAAAGAATATATTTTTGTAGGCTTGTTGAACTTATATAGGAATAAAATTGAGAAATTTTGGCTATACAATAATCTATAATAGAATCACAGAATCATAGAATGTTTAGAATTGGAAGGGACCTTAAAGATCATTTAGTTCCAGCCCCCCTGTCATGGCCAGGGACACCTCCCATTAGACCAAATTTCTCAGTGCCTCATCCAACCTGGCCTTGAATACCTCCAGGGATGAGACATCCACAACTTCTCTGGGCAACATGTTACATTGTCTCAGTACCCTCACACTAAAAACTTTCTTTTTAATATCTGATCTAAATCTATACTCTTTCAGTTTAAAAATGTTACCTCTCATCCTATCTCTATATTCCCTGATAAAGAGTCCCTCTCCACCTTTTCTGAAGGCCCCCATTAGATACTCAAAGGGCGCTCTAAGGTTTTCCTGAAGCTGCCTCTTCTCCAGGCTCAACAACCCCAACTCTCTCAGCCTTTCCTCATAGGAGACATGCTGCAGCCCTATGATCATCTTCATAGCCCATCTCTGGACCCACTCCAAAGGTCCATGTCCTTCTTATGTTGGAATCCTCAAAGCTGGATGCAGTACTCCAGATGGGGTCTCACAAGAGCAGAGTAGAAGGTCACCTCCCTTGACCTCCTGGCCATGTTTCTTTTGATGCAGCCCAGGATGTGGTTCACTTTCTGGACTGCAAGCGGCACATTACTGGCTCATATTGAGCTTTTCATCAACCAACGTCCCCAAGTCCTTCTCCTCAGGGATTTTGTCAACCCATTCTCTACCCAACATATATTTGTGGTTGGGATTGCCCTGACCCACGTGCAGGACCTTATACTTGGCCTTGTTGAACTTCATGAGGTTTGCACATGCCTACCTCTCAAGCCTGTCCAGGTCTTCATTGCTGTCTTTAAAATTTGATGATGGTAAAATACACATAAATAAAAAATACATGGCTACTGTCTGTCTAAAAGTGCTTCTAGTGGCTTTGGAAGAGCTACTTTTTATTTTCCTTTTATTCTATTTTTTTTCCTAGATTATGTCAACTATCATGTGCAGGTTTTATTCCAGAGAATCAAGCCTTTGCTCCTCAGTTAGTCAATGTCTGGCTGTCTAGCTCATGCAACAAAATATCATTATCTACCTCCCTGTCTTACCTTTTTTACTTGCACTTGTACTTTATATAATAAACATGCTGAATTTATATTGGTGGGTAAGAAATAGAAAAAAAAAAACTAAAACCTTTTTTATTGTTCATTTGATATGTATAACTTTGTAAACAAATGTATTAAGAATATGGAAACAACATGATACTACTCATTAAATCCTCACTGCTATCATAAATCCAATCTATTAGGTGATACACAAAGGGTTATCCAAAGAGATTACAAGATGTAAGCATTCATAGGACACTTTTCTTGAAAGTAAAATTATCTTTTTTACATAAATGTTCACAGAGTTGGGACATGTGATTTTAATGTTCTCTGGAGTGAGAGGAAGGAAAGAGAATACATTATTTCCCTCCTTTTTTTTGTTTTCTTGTATTCCCTGAGAAGTCAGTTCTCTTATTCACTGTTACATATGTTTGTTTATATTTCCTTAAGCTAAATGATTTTAAAAATACTATATCAAGAATTCAGCAACATCAAGGATTCATTCCTCCTCTCATGTGATTGAAAATAAATACTCAGTGAAATGGTGCCAGGGTCAAATAACTTGACTGCCAACATCTGCCCATGTCAAGACAAAACATCCCAGGATACTTTCATATTTTGAAAGAGGTAATCTGTTTTTCTTTCCTAGCTTTGGCCCTCGTGTCCTTTGATTTATAAAGCCTGAGGAAGTGGGTAATAGTTTTACACAAACCACTGCAATATATTCACAGCAAAGGGGAAAACATGTTATTCAAACCGACAAAAGATTTCCAAAAGGGCATGGTT
>JAOXNG010000001.1:163566827-163579434 GCA_028566535.1 Scolopax minor | reverse complement strand
TGTATCTGACATCTCAGGTGTTGTGGCTTTTTAAGTGCATTTTCCTTTCTGTTTTCAGGATTGCCCTGACCCAGGTGCAGGACTTTGCACTTGGCCTGGTTTAACTTCATGAGATGATACGTATTTGTATACAAATCTGTTTTTTTGCCAGGGTACCTGTCCTTGTTTCCACCCTTTGTAGGCTTTCAGTTTGGGTTTCTCCAGGAGCTTCCTGTTCATCCATTCGGGTCTCATGGTGGTTTTGCCTCACTTCCTCTTTGTTGAGATGTTTTGCTCCTGAGCTTGGAGGAGGTGATCCTTGTATATTAACCAGCTTTCTTGGGTCCCTCTTCCTTCCATGGCTTTATCCCACAGCACTCTACAAAAAAGGTCCCTGAAGGGGCTGAAGGGGCAGGATTTGAGATAAAGGCAATTTAATAAATAAAAGCAAAGGCCATGCATAGAAGCAAAGAAAACCAAAAAAGCTTTAATATCTACTTCCCATCAGCAGGTGATGTCCAGCCACTTCCTGGAAAGTAGAGCTTCAGTATGCACAGTGGCTGCTTCCTAAGATGAATTCCTTAATAATGAATGCTTCCTTCCCTCTTCCTTTCTCTTACTTTTTATTGCTGAGCACATTATATAGTATGGAATATCCCTTTGGTCAGCTTGGGTAATCTGTCCCAGTTGTATCCCCTCCCAACATCTTGCCCACCCACAGCCTACTAGCCTTTGGGAGAAGGGTTGTAGAGAGAGCACAGATGCTGTGGGAACACTTCTCAGCAGTAAACAAAACATTGGTGTGTTATCAATAATGTTCCGGCTACTAATACAAAGCACAACAATTTGAGGGTTGCTATGGGAAAAGTTACCACTATCCAAGCCAGACCCAATACACATAGTCATGAAACTGAAAACTTAAATTATTAAATATTTGTCCTAACTCATCATCAAAATTATATATGATTTAGATATTATATAATATACATATATATTAAATATTATCTGAATATGGAAGACTGGAAATTATTTCTCTGTATTTATTTTGCTCACTGCTCCTCAGAATATATTTTTCTCCACACTGTTCATAAGTTGTTTAAGGGTCTACTGTAATTTTAAAATCTCTTCCAAAAGTGTCTTTAAATAAACATTCATATTTCAGTTCTTTTTTGGTAGGGTCTTTTTTCTCAAACTTTTCTGACAGCTATCAAATAAGTAAGAAGCAACATATGTGTTTTCCCAGATGTGTTATGCACAATAAATTAAGACCTTCATAGAATACATTCTAGTAAAAGCAAAATAAGCTTTTATATAATGATTTTCATTCTTCTTTGTCAAAGTGCTTTTAAAATGTTCTAAGAAAAAATTCTTTATTTCAAAAGATGTTGAAATTATAGTGCAGAAGGGTGAAATGACATAAAATTGAAGTAAATTTGCTTTCTCTATGCTGTTATCAAAAATATGGCCCACGTGAGTCATGATTAATACAAAATACAAACTGGATTTCTAGTGAAAAATATACTGAAATAAGGATCTACCTTTGACTGATGTAATTCAAGATGTCTTCTTTTGTCTTTAATATGGATATATTCTTAGCAAGATGTGAGTTCTCTGATATTTCCTGAAATGATGAAAAGTAGAGTTCTAGACTTCCTAATGTTCATCTGCAGGAAAATTTCAGCAAATACATAATTGAAAAGGTGTTCTGGTGCCTGGATATGTTTCTTAAGTATTAAGAGTATATTAATAATGAGTTGAATGAGTTTGCAGTTAAAGGTAAGTACTTCCTTCAGAACACTATTGATTATACAACTGTATTCAAATACTTCGTGCATTCCATATAATCCAATCAAAGCAAGCATTGTTATAAACAATCATTTTCCTTCTTTTTAACTTCTTCTGTGGGTAAAGAGTGAGTTAAAGAATGGGCTTGAAAGAAGATTTAACTTTCCTGTATATTTGTTTCTTGATTTTCCACACTACATTGTTCTTGTGGAAAAGAAACACTTTCCACCCTAAATAGTGGGACTATGCTGTAAAAGTCATTGTACCCTTCTTCTGTGAATATAGATTTCATGAAGTACTTATATATCTCTCAATATTTTTTACACTGCCATTGCAAAGAATGTTGGTATATCTTATGGACAGGAAGTATGTTCAACTTGTTAAACTTTTACATATGAAGTGTGAAATTCTGTTAAAAAGAAAAAAAAAAAAAGCAGTGTAAATATAGTACAGTATAACTGAAACATTAAAAACTACATATCTAGTAAGAATTTGGTTTTAAAATGAATAAGCAACATGCTCACAGAAAAACAATCTTCAGAGCTAAGTAAATATAAAGATTATTTTTCTAATTACTTTCAGTCAAATAAAAAAAAAAATTCAAATCATAGCTATTATTGTCTATTGTGTAAACAGACATAAAGATAGCATACTTAGCATTTTGAAATTATGTATAAAAAAGCCTTATGGGAAATAGATAAGTTACTGAAGATCATCTGAGCCAGAAAATGTCAACCATTTTTATATCTAGGGGGAAACACATTTATATTCTTATAATCTATCCCAAAAGTAACATAGTATTTTAAACAGACTTTATTGAAGAGTTTTTAATGGAATAGTGGGCAGTTTCTTAGTTGACTTAAATCCAGTTGATGCCAGAGGTGCATCAATTTACACATTTCAGTGATTATATGCTAATTTATACCAGCTGAGAATCAGTCCTTTAAAAGATTGTATATTTGTTTAAAGGTTTATTCATAATCCTGGATAATACTGGATAATAAGAAGGGATGTTTGTGAGGATTATTTCAGTCATTTTAAAGATGCAATTAAGCCAAATATAAAAATTTTGTTAATGTCTATCAACAGAGCTTTGTCATTTTTAAATTACTTTTTTTTTTTTTTTTCTATGCATAGAGATTTTTGGGTAGAGATAAATTGGTCTCACAAGGAATAATGTTGCTTCTTCTTTACTTTTTACTCCAGCACAGAGATAAACCACAACCCGAATTTCCTATATACTTATCTGTACATTTAAGCCACTATAAGAAGATAAAAAAGATTTTATTTACCATTAATATTTAAGTTCAATAAGATCTATTTTTTTATCAATAGGACATAAAGACAGCTTAGCCCTTGCATTTCTCCACAGTACTTTCTTTCAACTTTGATTTAAACAAGGGATTTAAAATGTGTCTGACTTCAACATTTAAATTACCTATCAGTATGTAACTGCATTATAAGGGCAAATTTCTGTTCAGTCTGTTTTGGTCTTTATTCTGAAGCATCAGTTATTCTCATATGTTGAACAGAGAAGAAAATATTTCATACTCAGTATGTTCCTGTTTTTCAGCAGCTGGATATCTAAGCATTGCAATCAGGTTAGATTGTTTTGGTTTTCTCCTGGACTTGTACTTGAATTTCACTTGTATTTCTAATACATTTCTTAACACTGACACTGAATTTCACAACAGAAGCAGCCTGGAGCACACAGCAGGAGAAATGCAGGAAACGCAAACAGAATATTAAAGCTGCTTGTTAGAGATTCTTGTTCTCAGTATCATATAAGCAGTAGTACTTCATATTAAAGCTCAGAAAGCCAAACATGCATAATACAGAATACAACTGTCAAAGACCTTAAACTAAATTTCTCCAAGTGTCTCACTGTTAAGGAAACTGAATATTATGGTCCTTGGGGCACTGGGGATTCCTCCTTCCCAGTCTTCTGAGACATCCCAATTTGGTGCACTTTCACACCCCAGAGAACCCCAAGCTGGTAGCTGTAGCTGCTACTGTTTCCTTCAGTAGATCCAACCAGTAAATAGATGTTTCAAAAGATGTATTTGCATGTTGTGCACACAGAAGCATACAAGCACACACACATACACATATACAGACACAGAGACCAACACAGGCCAGTACCTTTAATGACAGTAGCATTCACATGAATATGAACATTAGTGAATCCTGTTACTCCCCTCCAACTCATCAGGAATGAAGTTTTTTATTGTTAGATAGACACCTTTGCTCCCTAACTCCCAGTCACACCTGCATTCACGGATCTCTTGAATATTAGCACAGTCTTTAAGTTGACTCATGCTTGGCTCCTAGGTCCTCAACTCATTCACTCAGATCTTTCCTAGGGTCCTCTTACTGGCTAGAAGATCCAGCTTGAAGTTTAATACCAGAACATACACACACAAAAAAAGTCTGTCTAGCAGCTGACTACAGATAGAGATCTCATTCTCTCCAATTGTTGTCTCCTGTATCCATATCTGGCCTGAAGTTCACTAGGAGTTCACACATATGATCTCAGAGTAAAGACTGTAGTCACACAGAAAATAGTGAAGAACAAAGTTTAATAATAGGGTTGGACAGACTAAAATGATCAGGTATAGGGCTCAGCAGGAAAGAAAAATGGTTGAGTCTTTTTTACATGCCATCAGTCACTTGCACCTTCCGGTCTCTCCACTTTCCCACTTTTGTTCCTCCCTCATGCACATGATCTCTCCCTTTATTGTCCCTTTTCTCCTCCAGCTAAGTAGTTCATACCTTTGTGTTCCCTTTTAGGCCTGAGTCTGCTATATCTGTATCCAAATTTGATATTTCTGATAGGGTTACTGAAGCACTGGTAGCCTTCCAAGGTCCCACTCCCCAGTAGGTCTTCACTGGTTCCCTCCAATTACCTGAAATATGCGTCTGTCTCTCACATAAATTCTCTTAACCACATGCAAAATCCTCCCATTCTCATGCTGCTGTCTGAAACTTTTGTCAGGTTATTACTTTCTTATTTATTATGTTCAGCAGTTTCTCATGCTAAGTTCATGTATGTTCTCCTGCTTTTCATGTTCAGTTAGCTAAATATCAGGTCAGGGCCTAGTCATTTGCCTGCACACCTCCACACTAGCATTTATACACATAAATGTGTGTGTGTGTGTTTATTTTGCTTTAAGCACCCTGATTTAGGGGAAACAAAATGAAAATGAATAACATTGATGTGTATTGATATAAAAAAACAAAGCACATGTTCAATATAAAAGAAACAGTTCTTCATGGCCTCTCTTCCCCTATGTATATGGTGAAATTGGTTTGGTTTGGTTGTTGTTGTATGGTGGTGGTGTGTTTGGGTTTTTTTGGTTTTTTTTGGTTTTTTTGGTTTTTTGTTGGTTGGACTCGATGATCTCTGAGGTCCCTTCCAACCACTACAATTCTGTGATTCTGTGATTCTGTGAAATGCTGATCATAACAAAAAGGTAAGATTGACTGAGTATTCTTTAACATAAACACAGAATTCATTTTTTCATACAGAAAAAAAAAAAAGTGTTACTTAGGAAGGTTGTCCAGAAGAAAGGTGCAAAGCCTGCATAAAGAATGCAAAGCCTATATAAAGAAAACTGTTCTGAGAACTTGATAAAATAATCTTCTCAGTCCTATGTCATTCGCTATGCCCACTTTAACTCATTCTGAAAGCAGGAAAGGAGAGACAAAAGGGGTTCTGTTGAGCTAAAGTCATGAATTTGCACATTTTCAGTGGCCAACTAAGTCTATTATCTAGAAAAGAAAAAGGCAGTTGTATTCCAATTGCAATTTCAACATAAGAGATGGGAGGGAAGTTATCTAAGTGAGAAGGTAATTCAGAAGCTGTTTTTTGGTGGATGAGATTTTCTCTTCTACTGCTGTCATGATTATACAGGTACAATAGATGCAGTAAGCCAACAGAGGAGCAATAAGGGATGAAATAAAAGGGAAAACAGTTCTCAACTGCCTTTTTCTGTAGAAGATAGTATCAGCTGTCATCTAGTTTCTCCTAAAAGCATAGGGATTTCTTTAGGGAAAATTTGCTGACTCCCCAGTGACTGTTCTCTGAGTGACAATCCAAAATGTCTGAATGGGAGCAGAGAAGAAATTTAATTGTCAGTCCATATGAATGATGTTTGTCAGGCGTACGATTCTATAAAAATGGGCACATGGTACATAAATTATTGCCCTGAAAGAGAAGAATAATCATACTTTTTTTTTTCATTATGTTATTTTTTTAATAATGAACTACCAAAGTTCAGCCTAGTTTTATGTAATAATGGAGACCACAGTTTACAACTGTTTTATCAAGACTGAACCTTCATGCACTGTGATCCTGTGGCCATATAAAACAAACCAGGTAAATGTTTCATAGGACATAGCCACATAGTTTCTATATATTCAATTTAGTGGAGCAATAAAATAAATTATTTTTCTTTCTTCAGTAAATAAAACATGAAATATTAATCACTGCATAAATTGTTTATAACAGTTATTTCATCAAGTTCTATAAATGGACAACATGAAAGCCTGTTTTAGATTTAAAGATTATTTGATAAGAACCATTGCAAAGATAAGTACCAATCTTCTGAGTTTTATGAGTTACTGCTGTTCATAATTCAGCAAGGCTTTTCTCTATTCAGCTATCTGAGATTATTTTATCAAACCCTTTAGAACACCCTTATTAGGCTTTTGTTTTGATACAATACAAACTATTCTGCATGTTCTCTCAAACATTTTTTGTTTTTTTAAAATCTTTTTAATTCTTTATCTTATTAATGTACTATAAACATTTGAGTGTCCATGAAAAATAAAATGAAACAAACTGTCTATGATAATTCTGTAATTGTCACTTTGGATGGAAAGATTTCTTTGTATGATATACTTCTTATTGAGGAAGTAAAACTAATTTTGTCTTTTTAGCTTACAGAGCTGAAAGAATAATTCACACACATGTACAGGGCTTCATGATTGTTGTAGCTAACTATGGAATAAATAATTATTTTTTTGTAGTTGTTGAGCAGGTTTTTATTTGAGAACAAGACAGAACATCTGCATAGGAGATCACTTATTTCTGAAGCACAATTTCAACATTAAGAAATTTTGAACCATCTTCAGAATTTCAAAGTTCTTAATAGTGAATGTCTCACACCTTGCTTCTATATCGACTGTAAGTAATAATATGCAAAAAAAGTCAGAAATATAAATCTAAATCATGTTATCATGCTGTAATTTCCCACTAATGAGTGTGAAGATTGTATTACCTTATCACATAATTACTTACTATTAATTTAAGAACAAGTATTTTATATCAGAGATTTAACAATGTAAAGTATTTTTTTAATTTTGATTTTAAAATGAAAATAAATTTAACATGCTTTTATTTCAATTAATAAACTGAATATATCTATTCTGAGCCAATAATAATTTGTTCATATATTCTAAGTAAATGAATGATAATTCACATTACTTAATTTAGTTCTTGCGATAAACCGGATGTGAGAAGTCACAGACCGCAGGATTAAAGAGAATGAAATGACTTTTCTGCCCTGTAAAATTCCAACAACCCTTATTTTCACAAAAATTTAATGGCACTTGTAAGGAATACATATATATATGGATATGGCCTACTCCATAAAATCAAAAGCTACTTTTAGATTAAGCAGTTACATACAAATCAATGCTGAGAAACCTGCTAATTTATCAGATGGACTAGTGATTATTAGGCTGACCATAAGAGCAACATAATGCTATTAAGAAAAAAATAAAATAAAATAAAATAGTCACCTTCAGAGAACTTATATAGTACAATTACAGTCCCTGGACTTCACTTGTGTTGGTATTTAGCCCTGAACAGTAGGGTTAGATTTAAGTCGGATTTAGAGTTTGAAGACTTGGGGATTACTCAGTCCCTTCCCTGAAGATGATTCTGTCTTTCTTTTTTTCTTTTTTTTTTTTTTTTTCAAGTGGTATAGTAGTTATAGGTATTTAATAATATGCATTTGCTTCTGAATTAAAATTTTCTTTTTATCTGAGTGTGTTTAAATGTAGGACAAATTTAACAACCAATCTGTTTGAAGAAATAAACAATAAAAAAAAATGAGGGGAAGAAATAATTTGGGGCAACTGAAGAATAATAAATGATAGCAGTGCTTGTCTCCAGTCCCTTAGGTCAGTGCCTTGAGGATTTGGCAGATTGTGGAAAATCTCAATTCCCTTCTTGCCAAAGGGATTTAAACCAGTATCTCTACTTTTGGGGATTCCAGATAAACTACACAGTGCAAAAGGTAGTGATTTCTTTTCTTCTCTTGCAGTTGATCCAATTTTACTTCAGAAATACTCCAATAGTCTTTGCAGTGGATGTTTCTCTGTGATCTGGTGGTCAGAATATTAATACAGACAGCAAAAGGGGAATGGCTGCATAGCAGCCCTGTCTAAAGCCAATTTTTTATTATTTGTATAAAGTGGAAGAGCTCCAGCACTACTGCTTGTGCCAGACTAAGTACTAGTGCTGTGCTATCAAATTTCTAGTTTAACAGTGTAACCTAAATCAAGGGCCGGTTATGTACATTTTCATCTGTTCAACAGTAAATATTCTAAGGCACTATCATTCCAAAATAAGTTAAACATAAAATAATAATTTAAAAAAATCAATGTTCTTTTAAAATAATTAATTTGGGTCCTAAATTTCATGCTAACCTATCTAAACTGTTTGAATTCACACTGTGTGACATTTTGCATTGCCTTCAAAGGCATTTGCAAAAGATTCTGTGCTCTCTCTTTCCTTTTTAAACATCTACTTTTTCTTTGAAGTGCATTTGCTGAGTCTACATGGTTGTCATAGCTGAGGAATATTTGAATCTTACTTGATGAGTAAGATCTTTACCTTTTGCTGATCTAGTGCAACTGTTGTGCAGATTCAGAAGTCAGTCTTTCACCTGCTTCTATCACGGTAGTAAAGCTGAGTAAGGTGTGGGAAAAAAAATGGCAAAAATTAATATTGCTGTAATTAAAACAGATTGAAGAAAGATAGTCCTGAGGAAAATGTAATCCATCACTACTTTGCATCTTACTGACAGGTTACTTCACACCACCTAACTCTGTCTGCAGGATGTGTTTATATTCTTTCTGTTTGAATATAAAAAAAGCAGCACAAAAAAAAGTGTATCCGCATTTATGTATCTACATGTATACACACAGACATAAGTGTACACTATTATATACCATTTTTCTCAAAAATTTAATGATACTAGAAAGGTGAAAATGTAATTAAGTTTCTTCAGAAATCATCTGACTATTTTAGTGTGAGAATTCCATTGCTAGATCACATCTTGATTGTTCCTTGCCATAAACTTCCATGATAAATATATTTACTGAAGAAACATAATTGCTCTTTTGGAGTCAAATACTTGCAACCACAAATTCCATTCCTTAGACCTTGCTCTCTGACCTTGTTTCATTCTTCTTAATTCTATCCACTTATTCAAAACACATAAATTAGGATCCTATTCATCATGAACTCCTCTGTAGTTAGCTGAAAGTGAAAAAAAGAGTCTTTAAAAAGCAATTCAGTCTTAGATATATCAACTCCTGAAGAGAACTATTTCTTTCTACTTAATAGGGAGGAAGCCCAGATAATCATGTTCCTGCTCTGTGCCTGTCAACTAGATGCTTTTTGCTAGGTGGAAAGACCCTTTTTTTAATATACTTCAGCCAAATTATCTTTTATCAGCCAAATACCTTTCATGCCCCACTAATTATGGCATCATAAACATAGCAACTACTCTTTATATTTGGCTTCCAAAAGAGAAAAGCACTATATTCTTATTTTATAGAAATAAACAATCATTGTAGATGAAACGCATTTCCCAAGATAAGTGAGCACAAGTCAGAACTTCAGTGCATGTTTTTGCGTGTTAATTGGGTGTGGGCACAAATTGACCAGTATACATAGGTACAGTATTCTTTACTAATTTTACTTGTCTCACTTAAATCTTGCTGCCTAAAAAATGTAAAGTATACTTGTGCAGTTGTTTTCCATGATGGAAGTACCTATTTTCTCTCTATGATAATAGAAGGAATTTTGTTAGATGGATTATTCTAGATGCTTAACTTGTATGTGGCTGAAAGTTAAGTAAGAATAACACCTCCCCTGACTAATTTGCAGTTTTCTTACAGTTGCACATGCTGAAAATTTCCTGGTTTTCAAAGCAGAACACTAAGGATTGACTGTTTAATTTTAGAAATCTTAATGACAGACATCTGCAGCTCAGTTAGTTTGAGTGGAACCCTTTCCATGATTTAGAAATAATTACTGGGCAATAAACCACAACAACCTCATATAGATATCAAACTCCATTAACTGCATGGATTAGATGCTAATTGTAAAATACAAATTGAGACAACTAGATCACATATATTAATCTTCCTCTAGAGAAAGAGGCAGACAGGTGAGGCAAAACCTATTCTGAGTGTTTAGAATAAAATTAGTGTAAGGATATTTGGAAGTAAAGAAAATCAGTGAAGCAAAATACCAGATCAAATAACTCACAATCCTGAGCATATCCATCTCAAACAATTAAGCATATGATTCAACTCAGTCTTAGATTTAAAAACCAGAAATGTCTAAATCTGATTAAATATGCAAGACTGTCTGTACAGTCAAAGGCAAAAGCCAGACACTTCAAGAGATTGGTTCATCTAATTTATGTCAACTTCTCACTAAATAAGATCAATCAAAACCTAGGGGAGGTTCTTATTTCTGTATATTAAAAATAAGACAATCTTAAGGTGATCTGTGCAATCTTAGCCATCTAGCATCTAGCCATGAGTAGATACATAGGTTACAGCAGATTAATTCAACCCATAAGCCTGAGAGATAAATGTAAAAAAAAATCTGATATCACCATTTCAAAACTTGTCTATAAGTTTCCCAGGTTATGAAGTAAGACTGATGGGTCTATAATTTCCAGGATCTTCCTTTAAGCCCTTCTTTTAGAGAGGGGTGACATCAGCCTTGTTCCGGTCTTCTGGACTGGGTATGTGTCCAGATATGGGCATGCCCATGCAGGAAAGATACTGATATTCTTTATTTATTATAGCAGATCCAGCTTAATAAATGGGCTGCAAAAATTATTTGAGGGGCTGGAGCATCTGCAAAAATGATTGATTCACTGGAGCATCTGCCATATGAGGAGGTAGTGGGAAAGCTGGAATGATTTAGCTTGGAGAAAAGGAAGATTATGAGGGGACATATTATTTATGTTGTTAACATAGATTATTACCTGATCAGGTAAGAAAAGAACACAGACCTTGATTCTCCTCAGAGACAGGCCATGACGGGAGAAGAGCAGTGAGCACATATTCAAATACATAAAATTCTACCTAAGAACACTTACTGTAAGGGTGATCAAACACTGAAACAGGTTGTCAAAAGCTTGAGGTCTCTATCCTTGGAAACACTCAAAATTTGTCTGGAAATCACCCTAAGTAATCTACATGAGCTGGCCCTGCTCTGAGCGGAGATGTTAAACAAAGTGGAGGTCCAGAGGCCCCTTCCAATCTCAACAACTGATTCTGTGAAGAGATATTTCCAACAAATCTAGCTTTTCACCATTTTTCTAATTAACCATGTTAGATTTTAAAACTTTTTCAAAATTACTTGAGGAACATTTTATCAAGAAATTTTCAGCTTATGGGATTGTCATTGCACAACTTACTATGATTATTACTTAACACATCACACACACCCTGAAAAAACTGTTTGGTATTTACAGGTTGGCATCTGTTCCCCAAGATGTGCTTTTTTTTTCCTTTATTCAAGAAAATAAGAGTATTCTTGCAGACAAAGAAACAGTATCCATGGCCATATGACTGCTTTTAGAATGAATGCAAATTTTTGCAAACATTTGGAATTCTGGAATTCTGTAACTGTTTCAAGAAACATATCTTTCTGCATTCAGAAAGATTTCTATTCTTAGAAAAATTGCAGTCTAGTCTTTGAGTATTTCCAGTGAAATTTTGTCTTTATTCAAATAAATAGCTACACATTATTTTATTTTTCAATAATCAGCCAGCTGTGTTACTGAATTAATAAATGGTTGATTTGTTTTCTTTTAGTAATCATAAACAAATTTGAAAAATTTGGTATTAAAATTTTGCAACTATTACTGACTTGAAATTAGCTTGATAGAATGGGTGGGTTTTATTTGAGACGGGTATCTAACCTAGCTTCAATACACACAGAAAATGTTCACTAGCAACACATCAAAAGAAAAGCAACACATAAAATGGGACCTCTTGCAGAGCTGTTCTCATTAAGTGGCAGTCAAATTAACAGTTACTGACAATTTAGCAGATATTGAGCTGAGAATTTAAAGTCACTACCCTTTATTTTAAAATCACTATCTTAAAAATAGTTTTTCTTACAAATTAGAAACATAAAGAGAAGCAAACTTAAAGCTCACTAAAGGGCAGATTATGATATATCTTTTTATCAAATGGGTGGCCAATTATCATTGGAGAGTTTGTTCTCAGATGGTCTGTCTTTATATGCAGTGGAACTAAGATTGGATCAGTCTCCATGGCTACTAATAGCATTGTTCTTCCAGGACAGATGAGGTCATCACATCGTGATCCTGGTGTCAGTAGGTGGCTATGCTTATAGTCTGTGGAGTTCATGTTCCCAAGTGAACTAGCATTATCACTGTGTATAATCCTACATCCTTCTGTTGTTCCCAGCGGACATGTACCTAGAAGACTTTCTCCCCACTTCCAGAAGTGCTCTGTTTCTCAACAGGCATAGCCCAGCAGGAGGTAGATAGTA
>JAOXNG010000001.1:163500736-163516278 GCA_028566535.1 Scolopax minor | reverse complement strand
ACTCTCTCAGCCCCCCCTCCCAGCAGAGGGGCTCCAGCCCTCCCAGCATCTCCGGGGCCTCCTCTGGCCCCGCTCCAGCAGTTCCATGTCCTTCCTGTGCTGAATGTGTTGAAGTTCTTCAGGATAGAGCCCGGTCATCACTTAAGCCATTTTAATAGTTGCTGGCTTCAGGGTACCGTGCCTGGTTTTTGGCTTTTTTACAAGTGATTTTATTTAATTGTCACTACTGAAATTTCATCTGCGAAAAAAACCCCAGAGTGATTGTTGTGTGATGTGAGCTGGTGCTGTTCGATTGGCAGCTCTGTGCTGGGATTTAGTCATAGAAGTTAGCAGGAGATACATTTTGTCCTCCCCTTCTCCGGGATTGTTCAGCACACCATTGTAGAATAAATCTGTTTTTCTTCATTGCTATTCAAATGATGTGTCCCAGACATATTGATTAATCTCTAAATGTGGTCTGCTGAGATTGAAGATAAGTACACTCGTTTCTATTGTTCTAGTTCTGAGCAGAGTCTATTACAATAAATGGTGTGATATCTATTGAATCCGTGCTGAAAGGTAGACGTAATGTACAGATTTCATTCGTAGCGTTGTCATGTGGATTTTTTTTTTTCCTTCAGTGGCCTTCTCTTTAAATCTAGAATATACTCTTTTATTTCAAAAAATGTCTCAAACCAATAAACACTGGCAACTCAATGTAAGCCATTAATTTTAAAAATGTACTTACTATTGTCTTTTACAAAATCTGTCCTGAAATTAGTTTTGTTGGAGGGCTGAAGCCCCAGGAAATGTAGTTTGTTTCGCTCTGACTTGCATTTTTTTGTTGTTTCTGCTTTTGCAGGAGTTTTTTGAGAATCCTGCTTTTCGCCCTGACGGCATGAAGCTGTATCCGACGCTGGTGATCCGTGGCACCGGTCTGTACGAGCTCTGGAAGACTGGAAGATACAAAAGCTACCCCCCCAGCACCCTTGTGGATCTGGTGGCCAGAATCCTGGCCCTTGTCCCACCGTGGACACGTGTGTACCGTGTTCAGAGGTAATTTTCTGTGGTGGGCATTATATATTGATTTATCGCACTTGGAGGGTGTCTTACTTTAATTACAGCAAGGTCTGACTCAGGCTTTTATTATTTTTTCAGCCTTAATCGTTAACGCACTTAAAGATTTTTGAAACTGCTTCCTCTCTGTTCAGAATGGGAAATGGCAAGTGGGATGAGAAGCTTCAGTTTCAATTGAGCTGCTTCTCTAATGCGCCCAGAAACTTCAGGATTTCTGGGGGACTCGCTGTCGCTGCCAGTCAGGCAAGAACATAGGATGTGGCACACGTAGTGCTTAAATGATACTGATGGATAATTGCCTCTTGACTGTGGGTGAAGTTTCCTATATTTATTGCAGGAGCTGCAAGGTGTGTCGTTTTTCTTGGCTACAGACACTTCCTTTCTTTCCCCGTGGGTGTTGTGGGGTTTTCAGAAATAGGCGATGGTTGCGCCGTTATTTCCAGCACTCGCCTCCCAGGACGATAGATAATTCTTCCATTTAACGCTGTGTTTTCAGTGTGGGGTCTTCCTCGGATTATTTTTCTTCTGTTATCTCCTACCTCAGCCTGATACATTAGGGAGGCCAGAGCGTACTCGCCTATTTTTGCATGTGGAGACAATTCCCAGTTGGCTTCCAGCTACATGAGCTGGAAACAGTGCCAATGCCTCGCTCTCCAAGAGCATGAAGAATGAGGGAGCCCATGTGCATTAGATCTCACCTGCCTGGACTCTTCTCTAAGGTGTTTAACTTTGTGCCCTATCAGAAATATGATGGAGCAGGGATAGGCAGAGAAAAGCGGTAGAGAAGAAAGTGGCTGAAGGCAAGAAACACAAGGTAGATTTGACAAAGAAAGCAGGGACTCAGGATTATTAGTGGAGTTTCGCAAACATCCATTCGAAAACTAATCTTGCTCAAAAATGTATATATTTACAGTGACACAAAAAGTAATAGGGCACTGAGGAAACCTTGCAGGGCTGGGAAGCACCGCTGAAAGAGAGAGGATAAACCAGCAGGATCTGGTGGTGGTTGAAGCTGGAGTTGGGGATGAGATGCAGTTCGGGGAGGTTTGGGATGGGATAAGATGCAGTTTGGGGAAGTTTGAGGTCAGACTCAAGAGGGGGTTTTGCTGTGAATCACGGGATCACAATATGAAAACATCACAAGAGGAAAAGTTCTTCATGTCTTGGTCTGTAATAAAAATAAGCCACTGAGGGATGCAGCCGTGAGAAGCATTTTTTTCAGGATAACTCTTTGTAGAGATGAGAGTATTAATGCAGCAGCCAGACAAGGTTTTGGTAAGACCTTGTGGTACAAGATGTCAATGCACTGCTGCTGAACATGTTATATTGGTTTTCTTATTTTCTGGGTTAATGGCAAATAAACACTATTCATGCTTTATTTATTTTGCAGTCTGTTCAGTTTCCTGAGTGCAGCTTCCTGAGGCCTCTACTTTGGCTACTAAACTGACAGAAATCTACATCCTTCTCCAAATATGTCAGAGAACCATAAAAGCTGAAAACAAAATCTTTCACTGATATTATTTTACCGATAAGCATATTTAGATGTGCAAACATATCTACACCTGTAAAAAGAAACAAAAAACTCAAACATAAACTCCCCTATGAGTATATGCTTTGTTTCTGCTCTTTTTAGATAGTTTAATCTGAAACCCATAATAATCAGACAATAAAAGAAAGATATCTTTAATGTAACATCTACCTTCAAGCTAAATCCATGACCATTTCTTTCTTTTCCTTATGTGGATCAGCTTCTTTAGCAATCAAGAACAGTTTTCCCAGCAAAGATATTCTTTAACCACTTTAGATAGTTTAATTGCTGTATCAGCTTGTCATTAATTTGTTTGTTGTCACTAACAAGTAGCAGGTCACACCTACACCATAGGGTCTGTTAGACAGGGCACTAGATCATATAACCTATACCATCTCCTGAAGAGCGTACTGGCCAGAACTTGTATGGACTGATTGAGCTATAGAAAAATCTATTGTTTTGATGTTGCTCTAGCCCCTGTAGTTCAAGAATTTTAGCTGATAGCAGGAAACCAGCTCCTTTCACAGCTCCTGGAGAGTTCTACTCAAGTCTGGCAAGATAGAGTAGCATTTTCAATAGATTTCCCTGAAAATATTTGTTGCTGACAACTTGCCTTTAGCTGTCAGACTGTAAAACTGCCTTCACCTAAGCGATTGACCAGCCAAATATATTTAGGTTTCTATTTATAAAAGGGCAGACTTTAAAATGTTTCTCTCTGTCTAGACATAACTACAGGAAGCATGAGGTATGATAAAAATTATGCAACGTGTGCCACCACACTAACAGATGTACAGGTGCCTTTGGCAAGAACCTTTTAATGAGAGCCATAGTGAAATCACACTCAATTTCATTTTCACCTAATCTTTTGGTAAACACTTATGAACTGCTGGCATGCATTTCGTGGAAATGGTGAGAAACTTGAGTAATCATCCTTAGGTCTGTCAACAGTGCTCATTTGAGACTTTTCCAACTTTGTACCAAATGGAATTGACATCTTCTGTGCTTTTAGAATAAGAAAAATTTTGTATTTCAGACTTTATTTGCACTTACATGTGTGTCATGGTTTAGCCCTCTGACAACTAGGACCATGCACCTCAGTCCTCCCTACACTCAGTTTGGTCAGTCCTCCCTACAGTCCCCTTCCCCAGGTGAGATGGGGCAGAGAATTAGAAAAGTGAGAAAACTCATAGCTTGAGATAAAGACAGTTCAATAAGTAAAGCAAAAGCTGTGCACACAAGCAAAGCTAAAAAAAGAATTAATTCACTCTTCCCATTAGCAGGAAGGTATTCAGGTGTCTCCAGGAAAGCAGGGCTCCATTATATGTAATGGTTACCTGAGAAGACAAAATATCATAACTCCAAATGACCCTCCCTTCCCTTCCTTCTTCTTCCCCCAGGTTTATATACTGAACATGATGTCATATGGCATGGAATATTCCTCTGTTCATCAGCTGTCCTAGTTGTGTTACCCCTATTCACTGGTGGGGCAGTATGAGGAGCAGAATAGGCCTTCACTGCTTAGCAACAACCAAAAACATTAGTATGTTACCAACATTATACTCAACCTAAATCCAAAACATAGCACTATGTCAGCTGTAAGTAAAAAAGTTAACTCTAATCTCAACTGAAACCACCACAAAGTTTTATTAAACAATAAGAACAAATATGATGAGTAAGGCAAGCCACAATTTAGGAAGCAGAATAAAAAACTTTTCTGCAGATCTTGATCCATGTACATTTTCAAAATATTGGAAGTCTGCAGGAAAATGGGTATTTGTGTTTCAGGTGAGAATGCGAGCCTTGACCTTGTGCTAACTTCACTTTAAAAGCTCTTTGGCATTACTCAAGTTTATCTCAAATATGATTCACTTTTGTGGGTAGAAAAGGGAAAAAAACTTTCAAGTGTTTCAAGGTACTTAGAAAGCAAAATGTCTGAATTCTTTATGGAACAAGAATTAGGCCAAAAGAGTGAAAAATTGTAATAGAATTTCACATAAATGAAGGCCTTTAGAAGTTAAGTGTCTGATTTATGCTACTTGCATGGGATGTCTCAGGATGGGATTAAGAGTTGTTAGGAAGACTTCCGCTTCAGAATGAAGGAAACCAACATTTCTCACTTAAAGTAGACATACCACTTTTAAATCCTTGAAATTGGATGTTAAGTATAAGAAAAATGTTACTTTGAGAAAGAAGGTTAGCACCCATTAAGCTGTCTTGTAAACAACTTTCACACCTTTTTAAATGCCAGAATTAGAATATTTTTTTCATGTTTGGGAACAAAAATAAATACAAAATTTTGTCATTATATACATGCTTACCTGAGATTAAGTGAATAATGATTTTAAACAGATAATGTTAAGGACAGAATTTAAACAGCATTTTTGCTATTATTTAAAGTAAATGTAGTAAAAAAACTCCAAAAGCTTTTTAATCATATTTCAGAAAAAAAAGACCAACCTTGTTTCAAATGTCTTGTTTTTGATGGTATTGCTTTCCCAATATAAAATTTCTTTATGAATACATTTTTTTTCTAACTATCTCTAAAAATGATTCTCCAGTTTAGTTAAAACAGTTTCCTGTTCTGGTTTTCTGCTAGGTTGTTTTTCAAAATACATGGGTGTGGATGTTTAAAACAACATTAGTTTTTTTCCAAGAAAATCTAAGTGTACAACAGCTAATTTTAGCATACTTCTAAAGATTTGTTTAAGTAATTAAAATTTATTTTCTTTTTTTTTCTATTTTTATTCAGATCCTCAGTTTCTATAAAGTTATTACCTGTACTTATTCTTAGTTGTTGATATTGTTAAACATTAATTATATATATTTATGCATGTATGATTATAATTAATCTAAAATCTAAATCTAAAGACTAGTTCAGAAATTCAGTTTCTTATTATATACCCTTCTGAATTTTCACTGGTTTTTTTGTTAGATAACTGTTGTGAATGGTGTGATGCAATTCACTTACAAGAGAGAAGCGATGATATATTTATTGATATAAAACAGCAATTTAACAAAGCTTGATAGTAAATGCAACAGTGTTTTTTAACAATATTTGATGGCAAAGTACACGTAGTTATTTACTGCATAGAGGTCAGGGTCAGACAAAATTGTTAGGATGCCTCCCATTGAGTCACGAGATTCAGAGAGGACCCCTTTGCTTTGTAAACTCCTCAAAGAGGAGTCTAGATGCAGCTGGATCCAGTTCTAGTCACAGACTTGATCAATGTTTTATGTCTAAAAGATTCTATGTGCATGAGTAAATGTAAGATATAATATTAGTGAACCTTCAAAGCTTAGCATGCTATTACTGAGGATCTGTTACAGCAAGGAATCTCTCATCTTCAAGACGTAATCTTGAAAGGTGTCTTTACCCAAGGGGAGATCCTAACATGTAGCCCACTGCCATGCAGGAGAGTTCAAAGGGCTCTTAGGCTGTTCATTATTTATGGGGGTAAGATGACAGACTTATAGCTGCATTGCTCAAGTTAGACCTTGGCTATTGTGTTGTTATCTGTCTACCCCAAATCCATTCTGAGCTGGGTGCAGCCATCATTACCAGACACACCAATTATGACCACCACTGGTGGTTATTGCCTGGGCAGGGTTATGGGAAATAAAGGTCAGGTTGATGGAGGTGGTGGAGAACACCATCACAATATCTTCCTACTCTGTGAAGATTGTTATGTCTAAATCAGATTTCTAACCAGGGCACTTTTCTGACAAATCTGAAGCAATTAATATATTGACATAAAGAAATGGACACACACTCTCCTCTTTCATAGTTTCTTTATTCTCTGTGTCTTAATTTTGTTCTTTTATGCCTAATCTTTTCAGAATATTTTTCTTTTCTCTCCATCATTTATACCTCTCTTACCTCTCTTGCTCTTTCTTGTTTTCATATGATTTCTCTTTGTAATTTTACATTTATTGTGTCTTACAATATTCCTATTTTATGTTTAATTTTTCTTTCCATTCCTCTAGTGAGTTTATTTTTCAAAGAAGCAGTAAAGACTGGCATTTCGGATTTAGCTTCCAAACATGGAAATTTAGTGAATGAAGTCAGAACTGTCCCTTCTCCCACTTTGTGATAAATATTTCTCTTTTACCTAGCTACAGGGGCTGGAGTGAAAGTGGAAGATTTTCTTCTGACCTACTGTTAATAATAAAAAGGGCAACTTTTCAGAAAGAAGGCAATGAATATAGGTAAATTCTAAAGGACTCTTATTCAATAATTGTGATGCTTTAGGACTGAATACAGGAAGAAAAAATAAAAGTGAAGTACAGACTGTTCTAAACAGTGATTTTCACTTACTCTTTAATGTAACTGTCCTGGTTTCATCTGGGAAAAAGTTAATTTATCTTTCTAGTGATTGCTGTGAAAGAAGCATCAATAATACCTATTGGTTTTATTTATTGGTAAGTGATGTTTACATTATTTGAGGACGTTTTTTTCAGCTTCACATAGAAGAAGAGACAGAACAAAATGAAATATTCCATAACATACACATCATACTCAGTATATCAATGGGGGTTAGCTGGGGGGTAGGAATATGTCCATGATTACTGCTCAGAACAGTGCCAATTCACGAGAATGTGGTGTTATTGTTAGTTTTATTTTTTCCTTCTATGATATTTTTCTATTAAATTGTCTTTATCTCAACCAATGACTTTATTTTTCCTTTCTCTTTCATTTCTATTTCTTCTCCCTTGTTGAGGGAAGAGGCACTGCATGGTGGGAGTAAAACCATGATAGTAACATATGCTATATTTTTAAGGTTAACAGCATAAACGTGAAACTCCAAAGTAATTGGGGCTTTTGGGGTGTTTTGGTTTGTTTGGTTTTTGGTTTTTTTACTAGAATAGAAGTTCATAATATAATATGAAGCTCTGCCCTTTGTTATGGTATGTAAGCAGGTGACTAGAGACTGATGTAAATTTTAGCTAACAGAACACGAGAAACTGCTGCAGGTGATGTTAGATATAGCTGGACGTTACAGGTAACTGAGCAAGAATGAAAAATAGTGCTGTGAGGGATGTCCAGATATCACAGATAGTTCAGGGGAGATATGCAATAAACGGCTGAGCTTTGAGGCCAGCACTGGAGGCTATTTGGGAAAAGGAATCTCACAGATACTTTACAGATAGGTGATGTTAGCACTTATACTGAATGTTTCTGCTCATATGTGTGTTCTGACTAACACTGTCATTATCAAGCAGATGTAAGAGTTAGGATAAGGAGTCTGTACTGAACTTAGTC
The DNA here is from genome assembly GCA_028566535.1 of Scolopax minor. Lineage (NCBI taxonomy): Eukaryota > Metazoa > Chordata > Aves > Charadriiformes > Scolopacidae > Scolopax > Scolopax minor. The sequence continues at coordinate 163,508,434 of JAOXNG010000001.1, read as the reverse complement.
TTAATACAGAACAGGCTAAATTGACTTTCATAAGGTCTGGAACAGGATTGGGGTGGGGGAGGGTAGAAGCATAAAAAAAACTCTCTGTAAGCCAGGGGCTACAATAGTATTTCATCATATTGGACATAGACATAAAAGTGACCTTAGGATTCCCACTGACGAATGTAACTAAGAAGAGTAATAACAAGCTTGCTCTCCTAGAGGGGAAATGATTCCTTATTGCTTTGTTAGTTGGCACCATTTCAGTTGATGAAAAGGCACTGTTGGCAAACTATATGGAGATTATGTTTTCATCCTTCTGGCTAAAATGAAAGTAATGATGAAAAAAGAAATAGGAATCAGCAGTGACAGAGCTCAAGAAATGTTGAGACAAAAGAAGCGGCAGCAATTACTTATCCACCAAGACAAGATTCAGCCTAAAATCAGGAGCAGACTAAGTCTGAAATGATTGAAAAAGGACATTCACCAAAGAGAAATTATTAAGTGCAAAAAACCATCATGGTCCTTCAGTACTTCCTGATGATTATTCAAGCATTTAAAAACTTTAAAATGTCTATTGTCACATCGTTAATGACATGCTTGAGTTTACAGAGATTTCTTCACACTGAAATCAGTAGAAGCCCAATTATAGAATGATTTGGTTTCAAAAGAAACCTTAAATATCATCTAGTCCATACTCCCTGCAATGTGCAGGGACACCTTTCAATAGATCAGGTGGCTCAAAGCACTATCCAATCTGACTTTCAACCATTCCAATGGCGGGATGTCCCTAGTTTTTCTGGGTGTCATGATTTGGACACTGGGCAGCCAGTTCCAATGTCTCACCACTCTCATAAAAATTTCTTCCTCATGCCCAATATAAATCTCTTTCAACCACTGCCTGTTGTCCTCTCACTGCAGGGCCTGGTAAACAGCCTCTGCGCCTTTCCTATAAACCCCCTTCAAGTATTAAAAGGACACAGTAAGGTCTCCCAAGAGCCTTCTCTTCTCCAGGCTGAACAATCCCAACTGTCCATCCTTCTGATCATTTTTGGGGCCCTACTCTGGACCAACTGCAACAGGTCGATGTCTTTTCTGTGCTGAGGACTCCAGATATGGATGCAGTACTCCAGGTGATATCTCACCAGAGTAGAGTAGAGAGGCAGAATCACCTCACTCAAGCCACTGCCCATGCTTCTTGTGATGCAGCCCAGAATATGGTTGGCTTGTTGGAGAAGAGACACCCACAAGTGTCTCTCCTCAGGACAGCTCTCCATCCCTTCATCCCCCAGCCTGTGTTGAGGCTGAGGGTTGCCCCAGCCTATCTGCAGGACCTTTCACTTGGCCTCATTGAACTTCATGAAGTTCACGAGTCCACTTCTTGATCTTGTCCACATCCTGCTTGATGGCATTCCTTCCCTGAGGCTTGTCAAACATACCACCCAGCTTGGTGTCACCTGCAAACTTTCTGAGGGTGAACTCAATCCCACTATCAATATTATTGATGAAGATATTAAACAGTACCCCTGAGGAACACCAACATAGCCCAGTAAGTCAGATTTTGTTTTAGCAAAAAACACTGCTAAAGAAAGTTTGAGAAGAAAAAAACATACAGTGGTCTATCCATGAATAAAACAATAAATCCAGAATATTATCTCAATAGCAGCCAATACAAAATTTGATGTCAAAATGTGCATTCTCATTGACATCTATGACTTCAGGAATACCACAGCAGGCAGCTGTGTATAGAATAAGAAACAAAAAGACTATGGAAAAAACAAAATCTATTTGAAAGGACAAACCAAAGACACCAAGAAGGTAGTGCAAGAAGAAAGCTCTGTGCTTTGAAGAACACAAACTTTTGTGGGTTTTTTCATTCAGATAAGATAAGAACACAACAGAAGATCTTATGCATAAGTATCTGTGGCATTTTGATGAAATGTGGTAAGTTGGATACAGAAGGAAAACAGACCAGTGAATGAACATAGTTGGCTAAGACCTTAAAGGCATCATAGAACCAAAAAAAAACAAGTAATAGACTGTTTCTGTTTTTTGGGGGAGGCTCCCGTTTCCTCTAGCATCAGTCATCCTGCAAGAAATTCACAGGATTCTGTACAATGATGTTAAGCTATTATTGCTCATAAGCTTTGATAGAACTGTATACATATTCTGCCTTAGCAGATGGTGTTTAATTCTAATCTTCTATTGGAAACAGTACCGCACAAGAAATTTGCCTTGAGGTTGTCTCTGCACAATTTCATTGGCTGACCTCTCAGCCATTCACTGTATTTTAAGAAGTAACAGAAAATATCTTCAGGCAATCTCTTTCCTGATACACGTACTGGATGCCTGAAGAACAGACAACCTGCAGGACCATTGCTTTGATGCTCAGTATTTGACAACACTCGAAAATATTAGTGTTTGTAAGCTTATCCTACCACTTTATACCAGAAAGGGCATAAAGAAAACATAAATTGACTAAGATGATTTATGTGGTGGCTGAAGACTGTTCACATTCTGTAGCTGTACAGAATAATGATGATTATAACTGGACCATGACAGATTTTAGATGAAAGAAAGATTTTAATATATCTTTAAGCATACGCACACTTACACACTTTTTCCCTCTGAAATGTGATGACATTGTTGTTAAGATAGCTGCCCAATAGGGAGCATTTAAGAATACATTCTTTGTGAGATAGGACATTTTGGGTGGAAGAAAGAAGTCAGAATGGCATTGTCTTGGATCTTGCCATTTTTCCTTGGTTTTGTTTGTTCTTTTTAAGAATTAAAAAATAGGACAGATATCTCTTCCAACCTTCTGTTTAAAAAGTGATGTTATGTCTTTTTGAACAACCTATCTTTGTGCTGACAAAGACAACAAGTCTTTGTGCTGAAATTGGAAGCCCAAAGGCAAAATGCTTTTTTGTGTTGAGGAGAGAGATGAATCAATCTAAAAATTAATCCCAAATGCATAGAATAAGTCTTCTCCTTTGAGTGTAGGTGGTAATTTCTTAAGGCCTTATAGGGCTGAGTAAATTCACTCTTTGTACACTTTCTGTTCACCCTGTCTGTACGTACACTTAACCTTAACACCTGGAACTGGAATTTATTTTTTTTTTTGTCCCTGATTTCTGAAAAATGTAATAACAAGGACTTGCATTCATTTGATCCATTATAAGATTTGAGATACTTGATCTAAGGTCAAAGATCCTCAAAAACACCTGAGCACAAACCAAACATATTTAACTATAACTCAAAGCATATAATGTTCAGTGCTTTATTTTAATGTTATGCTTTTGTAAAAAACATAGGCTTTATGCTTTTTTATGTGTGTTTTGTTGTAAGTATTTAATGGGAGATTCAAATTTCTTCCAGTTTCCTCCAATCAAGAAAGAGGAGTATAGGATGCAATAATAACCTAAATGGCCCACTGAGCACAATGTGTAGGTAAGTGTAATGAATTCTACATTGCACAGAAGACTGGACTCACAACAAATCTGGTAATTCAGTCACCTGCACCTACACAGTAAATCTTATTTATAGAGCTTGCTTTGAATGTACAGATCAACATACACTGCTTGTTGGTTTTGAGAATCATGGAGTCTGAGCTATAATGGTCTGTGCTTTAAATTGAAAATTAGTGGAAAATTTCCCTTCAGATCTGCAGGAAAAAAAAATAAATCCCAAATATCTGTAATTCACCTTTGTCAAAAACAGTTAAATATTATTGTATTAAAAAGATATTTACTCCGAGTGAACTGTTAATGGGGAAAAAAAAGATTGATAAGGTCTAGTTATGACAAGGTATTATGTAGTGATTTACATAAAATTTATTAATTTCTTGGATGCTTATGATATTGAGTGGGATGCTTATGATATTACTTGGGATTTAGGTTGACAACTTTTGTATACTTTAATACATATTTTCACGTAATAATAATATGTGATAATAAGTTCTAGTTAACTTTAAAGCTGGACTAGTCTAGTAGCAGGTGTTCCTTCCCATGGCAGCGGGATTGGACCCAGATCATCCTTAAGGCCCCTTCCGACTCTAACCATCCATTTTATGATTCTATGATTCTATGATTATATAATGCCCAGAAGATAATAACAATTGGGGAAAAGCATTATATTAATTAAGACTGTAGAGTCCTAATGTAAGTCCATTGTGTAAGGACTTTTTTAGTCAATGGACTGACTTCAGCTATCTAAATATTGATGGCTGGTTTTGATGTTCTAGGGTTTCTGTGGCATCAGCACAAGACTGGAAGAATTTACAAAAGACCTGTGGGAGAGTTGTGTTCTTCTGAAGTGGCAGATAGTGGTCAGAACAATTCTTAAACTCATAAAATGACACAAGGCATCTTTGTCCAGATGATTTATTTTTCAAGTAGTTGAGAGAGTCAAGATACCCTATAGAATTAGTCAGATGAACAAATGTAATTTCTATAGCCACAGTGTTTCTGAAAGGATATATACTTTCTGGTACTTCATCAGTGGTTGAAGGAAAATGTGATCTTGTAATAAATTCTAATTATTCAATTTGACTTTCTGAAAAGACAGGAATGTCCTGTTGCATATATAGTAGCTCCTTATATGTAAGCACATACAAAAATAACCACCTTTATTTTAAAATTTCAATGATAGAAAATATTATAAAATCACTGCAGTTTTCCTTGATGACTAGTTACTCTCACTCTTAGAAAGTATGTTTGGCTTTTCAGTCATTATGGCTTCCGTTACCATTCCTTGCTTTTCTGCTATACTGCATAGCCATCTAATTTCAATTTCTTGTTCCTCATGTAGGTCACAGGTCTGTGATTTATTCAGCTATTTAATCTTGTTAAGAATAAAGTAGATTTATGCAGACCTTGAATTGCTTGCAATAAGGCACACTTTCTGATCCTTTAGTGATTTTCCTGTCTCTTGTCAGGTGGGGTTTTTTTGTATCTCAGTATTCTTGAAATACTTCTTACATACCAAAGAAGGTTCTTTTGAAGTGTTTAAATCTGAACTGGACAGACCATTCAAAATTAGCCACTTCAACCCTGGTTGTTGAAATAATACAACCTTTTTATTTAATATCTCTGTGATACTATCCTAAATCCTAGCTGGTTCTAAGTGGTCCCTGTAACAATACACTGAATGGTAACTTTTTTTCTTCTTTATTTCTCTAGCTATTTCAATTCTACTTTTTTTTTTCAGTGGAAATTCCACAGATATAATCAAATCCTGTACTTATATAAAAATTAATATTGTACTATTCAGAACTGGTACCAGTAAATGTACTTTAGAAGCTCTGACAGGTTTTTTTGCTTAAAGTAATGGCTTGCATTCAGATCTGTGAATGAGATCTAGTTTTAGAAAACACGCTTCTCTGTTCCTTAGATTTGCACAATACTTGAGGTGAGACCTCACCAATGCTGAGTACAGAGGCACATTGACTTCTCTACTCCTGCTGGCTACGCTATTCCTGATACAGGCCAGGAGGCTGTTGGCCTTCTTGGCTACCTGGGCACACTGCTGCCAAATTTGAAGCCAAGAGGATGCCCTAGGAAATAATATATCCAGAGGCACAGAGAATTCACTGCTAATAGAAAATTGTTTCTAATAGTAAATCTTTAAGCTACCAGTTGGAATTTTCCTTACTACATGCTTACTACATACTCTCCACAGCCTGAGGATCCTAATGTTACCATCTCTGATTTTCACATTGTGAAAGCCGGGTGAAATACTTGAAATATTTATTCCAGTGGTTTGCCTGGGAGAGCTTTGCCTTTGATACTTTCTATTGTGTCTGGATCCCACAAGGAGAAATATTTAATGGATAAAATCTAAGTATTACAATGTCTCTGACAGTTTCAGACATCTGAGTGCTAGTACCTTTTCTATGTCCAGATAATCAAATATGTATATGCCTTACTGAAATAGGGAATGCAAAAATAACACCTAAGAAGTTAGATTTGGGTTTTGTTTGTTTTCCATGTATATGTCCTAACAAATACTACACAGCTATCTGTGTATCATGTCCCTAATCATAATGTCTAGGTGTAGCAGCAACTGCAAAGGAGTAAGCGGTGCACAGAATTTCACAAAGCAGGGCATAAAAAACCCCTGGCCTAATCTATAAACAGTACAATAAAATCTGGAGGTTTGATTATATATGCCTAAAAACCAGATTAATTAAGAGGATAGTATTTACTTTTCTTACCAATGCCATTTATTTTTGGACAACAAAAAAAAGACTAGGATATGTAAATGTCTTTCTCTTATATTTAGGCATATTTTTCTGTTGTTCCTTCAGTGTGTAACATTACTATTTCATTTAATATGGAACCTATTTTCCTATTTCTTTAAAGTCCTTTGCATTGATATTAAAAAGATCATCATCTCACTGAACATACATTACACTAAAATGTAGGGATGTTTGATAACAACCTCTTTAAAATTGTTTCCCAACTAGCAGGTATGTTCCCTAGTGCAATTTTGTGCAGGTGGCTTTGAAAACAAGTAAATGAGTCAGACCAAAAAATACCCACACTATTAGAAAAAAATAATTACATAGAATTTTAAGCAATATTGGGGTGATTGTGAAAATATGACTATGGAAAAATCTTAGATGTTATGTCTGAAGGATTCTTCTCCTTGAAATATAACCCATTCTAAATCTGCTCTTGAATTAGCACTTTCAAAGACTAATACATTATTTCTGTATTTCAAACACAGTCCCAGCCCATACAATACACACAGATCATGAACAGAAGTCTATCATTAGGCATAGGCTTTCATCAAGCTGTGGGCTTGAATTTTTATAGTGCTTAAAAAGATTACTGCAAGGCATTCTGTATTATTCTGGGAATGAATCAATGGAGAGAATTGATACTCTTATACCACAGAAGAAAGTGTAAATAAGTTAGAGGACTACATTGATAATTGCTATATGTGGTATTGCTCATTGATTTGTCTTGTACATGTACACATGCACACAAATCTTTCAAATTAAAAATTACAAAATGTTGCAAAAATAAAAAAATATTTTACACAATATGACTAAACAGAAGTTTCTAAAGAAAAGGATATCTAGACAGAATTTACTTGAAAAACAGATTTAAGTATTGCATGATTTTACAACAGAATAGATAATAATGAAGAGTGAATAACAAATAATTAGCTAGAATTAAAATTACATTTTGGAATTTTATTATAATAAAACATTTTGTTCTATGTATCATATTTCATCATATGGCAATAAATTATTGGTTTGTTCTATGAATTAAACTGTTTCTCTCTTTATATGTATTGTGAACATTAGGTGATTTTTTTTTCATTTTTAAAATCCTGATAATCCATAAAAAAGATAAATGGCCTAGTGATAGTGCTCTGCAAAGGTTGTACTTAATTTTAAGCTATATTATGACTTATGAAAGTAAGAACAAGGTCAATGAACACTTAGAGCTGGATTGACTGTAGAAGACGGGAACTTGTAGCTGAAGTACAATGTTTCGGTTTAGGTATTACTCTCACGGTGCAATAAGAAACCAAGGCATTTAAAATATGCACAATATATAAAGAGAGCTGGGCATCTTAGGGGGATGGTCCAAAAAGGCTGGTGTTTTGGTAAGAGCTATATTCCAACTTCTTCCTCGAGCCTTCCTCGAGCCTCCATCCAGGACTTCAGATCTGTATTTCTGACACCCAGGACAATTTCTTACCACT
>JAOXNG010000001.1:163329695-163339695 GCA_028566535.1 Scolopax minor | reverse complement strand
AGAAAGAGAGAAAGAGAGAAAGAGAGAAAGAGAGAAAGAGAGAAAGAGAGAAAGAGAGAAAGAGAGAAAGAGAGAGAAAGAGAGAGAAAGAGAGAGAAAGAGAGAAAGAGAGAGAGAGAGAGAGGGAAAGAGAGAAAGATAAAGAGACAAAGAGACAAAGAGAGATGCCTAACAACTTTATCTAGAAACTGCTTACACATAGAAACATAAAATTGCCTAGGTTGGAAGGGACCTTTAAGACCATCTAGTGCAACCATCAACTTAACTGTGATAAAAAAACCAAAACCATCACTAAACCATGTCTCTAAGCATTCTGTCAACCAGTCTTCTGAATATATCCAGGGCTCATGCCTCAACCACTTCTCTGGGCAGCTCATTTCAATGCTAAATAACCCTTTCAGTGTAAAAATTTTCCCTAATATACAATCTGAACCTCCCCTGGTGGAACTTGAGGCCATTTCCTCTTGTCCTATTGCCTGTTACATAGGAGAAGAGACCAATCCCTGCCTCTCTACAACTAGTTGTAGGGAGCAATAATGTCTCTCCTCAGCCTCCTTTTTTTTAGGCTGAATAACTCCAGCTCCCTCAACCTTTCCTCATAAGACCTACTCTCCAGACCCTTCACCAGCTTTGTTGCCTCCTCTGGACATGTAAAACACTGGACAATAAAGGAATCTATTGTGTAGTCAAACTTTCAAAAGCAAACAAAATTATAATATCACTAGAATATTATGTTTCATTTAATTAGGCAGGAAATAAAAATGCTCTTGTGCCAACTACATTATCTTACTTATTCATGGCAGTAGAGTTCCAGAAAATGTTATTATAACCATGTCATTATAAAAATCATCTATACTTTCTAAAGCATCAAGAAAGAAGAAACTGATTGACTCCAGATCTATACATCCAAATGCAAGTTTTTTACAGTTCAGAGATGAGCAAGGTGCTGAAGTTCCCTTATGCAGTCAATGGTGCTCTAATCATCACAGTCAGTGAAGTCTAGAGAACTATTCTTTTGACTAAGTGTCAATTTTAGACTGAGATGGAGCATTTTTAAGACTATTCCAGACACCAGCCTTTAAGAGTTGAATGCCACATTGCAAAGAGATGCTAAAAATCTCCTCAATTCAAAGAACCAAAAATAAATAAAAGGTAAATATGTGATAAATAAGCTAAATCATAATACATCTATGCACTTTCATGTAGTAGAAAATATGACTATGTATATCCCAACAAACATTTCCTGATTTAGAACTACCCAAAACCAATAAAGCTTCCTCTACACAACACGGTATGCTTTTAATATTTTTTTTTAGAACATTGCCCTGAAATATCAGTGAATTGGGATAGCTACATAAGTGTATGCTAGAGAATATAAATAAAGAATTTATATATATGAAATATCTTTCTTTGTCATGGGGTTTTAAGAGTGGAATAGGAAATAGTTAAATTACTTGAAAATGTGTCTGTAATATTTAAAAAAGGTCATCCAAGAAATCATTCTGAGGATATAGAAATATAATAGATATACCACTAGATAAATAGCAATTTGATTTTGTGACATGACAGGTCTTTCATGTTTTTTGAAAAATATGTTATCATTATCCCTTATGGTAAGTCTCCTATTCTTTTGTTATCTGAATACTTTGTTGCTTTGCTTCATTTTTATCAAGGACATACATGGCCGTGGAGATGCACAGTGGCTGTTTGGTAGGAGCTATTTTTCTTGCAAACTTATACATCAATAACTTATTCATTGGCTTACAGCCAAATAAAAGGAGAGATAAGAATTACTCAAAAGAGAACATAGCAGATTTTTGCACTGTTAAATAAAGTTAAGAAGTGTGGTAAGAAACTTTTTATATACCACAAACTCTTTTAATAGCTTATTAATAAAACATATTAATAGAAAAATATACATAATTTTATAGTAAATAAATATATTTAAAGTAGCAATCAACATAGGAATATAGTTTAGAGTTTTAGGATGAGCTACAACTTGGCTACAACTTGTGAGGAACACAAAATCAACTGAAAAAAGTAAGTAAGAAGAAGATTAAAGATACTAAAGGTACCTTAATAAATCAGGAAGTATAAAAAAGTATAGGTGATACAGAAAACACCAGTGAATTGGTTATTATGTTCTGATCTCTAGAATATAATATTTGAGTTGTGATTGAACAGTGGGATAGTAGCATGGACCTGAATCAGGCAGGAATAAATTAGAGAATAGTTACATAGATTAGACTGTAAGATGCCTTGGTGAAATTTCACTAAGTAAAGACCTAACTAAAATAATCTTTGAACCACCAATGATGATTGTTCAGCTCTTGCTGATGTTACAGGTTTAGAAGGAGAATCATTGGACCTAAAATGACAAAAAAAGTGAGAAAAAGATGTCTCTGGAATGAATTAATATCAAAATACTTTTGTTTAAACACTGCAGAAAAATAGAAAAAAAATGTGGATATTCAGTTAAATATCTGAACTTAATAAAACTGTACACAAAGAAGAAAAATAGACTTGTCAAGAATCATCAAGTAGGGACTTGTCAAGATCTGACTGTGTCAAACTAATGTAAATTAGTTCTTTCATAGAAAACATGGCAGAACTCATAAAAGAAATAATAACACTGATTCACTTTGGCTGTGGTGGAACTTTACTTCCAAATGACATTTTCATGAAAATGTACATGAAGTAACAAAAAGGTGGTAGTTATGCTATCTGATTGCATTTCTAGTGGGGATTCACTGGACCTATGCTGAAACTTGTTCTGGTCAGTGTTTTCAGATGCAATTTGGATAGAATTAGAGAGTGCACTTAAAAATTTCTAAATGACATAGAGCAGTAGGCAGTGCAAACAACACTCGCAACACTTTAGAATTCAAAATCATATTAGTAATACAGAGAAATGGTCAGAAATCAGTCAGGTGAAGTGTAACAAGGACTAGACTAGACTAGACTGGAATAGAATATTTCAGTTGGAAAGAATATGCAATGATCATCTAATCCAACTGCGTGACCACAACAGGACTGGCCAAAAGCTAAAGCATGTTATTAAGGGCATTGTCCAAATGTTCTTTAAACACTGACAGGCTTAGGGCATTGGGCACCTCTCTAGGAAGTCTGAGCCTGTTCCAATGTTTGACCACCCTCTTGGTAAAGAAATGCTTTGTAACTTTTAGTCTGAACATCACCGAATGCAGCTTTGAACAATATCCACACATTCTATCACTGGATATCAGAGAAAAGAGATCAGCACCTCCTTCTCCACTTCCCCTCTCAGAGGTCTCTCTTAGCCTCCTTTTCTCCAAATTAGACAAGCCCAAAGTCCTTAGCCTCTCTTAACAGGACATTCTTTCCAGATGTTTCACCAGCTTTGTTGCCCTCCTGTGGATGCATTCCAGTACCTTCACATCCTTCTTATACACAGTACTCAAAGTGAGACTGCACCAACATCTTTTGACCAGCTGGTTATACTGCGTTTGATACACCCCAAGATATAGTTTGTATATAATTACATTCCTATTATCCAGTTCATGGACTGACATTTTTACATTAGGAGACAGAAAGTTAATAGCTTTCTGAGAACTATTGTAATACAAACTTCATAGATGACTGAAACTTTATAAAAAAAATATATATTACAAATTAACTGCAATCAACATGCATTGCAGGATTTTGAAAGCCTGCCCTGGGAAGTGGATGAATCCTCATCCCTTGAGGTATTTAAAAGATGTGTAGACTTAGGGTCTTAGGGACATGGTTTAGTGTAGGTTTTGGCAGTGTTAGGTTAAGAACTGGACTTCATGATCTTAAAGGTCCCTTCCAGCCTAGCTGATTCTATGATCCTGTGATTCTATGATAAAGTTCTCCTAAATTTTTCTGCTAATCATTCCAGTTATAACAAATAAAAATATCAATATATCACACAAAAATAATTAGTGATATTAATGAAATACAAAATTTTATGTTGCACAGCATAGGGAAAGAAAATCTACCTGTCAGTAATACTGGTGAGGATCTGTCAGGTAATTATAGAGTATGATACTCCATGCTACTTATTCAAATTTTTCCTTACCTTGTCAAATATTCAGAGAAAATTTGAATTTATTAGTATTCTCTGAAATGCATCTGAAAGAATTATTAATACACTTTTTTTGCAAACTTTGCATGTATTCAGGCTTCTAACTTAAGTTGGTGAAACTCAGTGGTATGCAGGAGGATTACTTGTATGTCCGAATTATTCTTTTCACATTAAACTTGAAGAAGCTATAAAGTCTATAAATTAGAGACTGCAACTACAGTGACTAATTCAAATAAGCTGTCCCATTCAGAACAAATGAATTCTTTACATTTATGAAAAATACTTGCACTAACTTTGTCAATCAAGATCATATTCTTATGTTTATTACTAGAATTTTAAAATTTTTTTGTGTGGTTTTCTTTTCAAGAATATGATCCTCTGGTCTTCACTGACAAAAATGGAACCTTAGTGAATGAAATTTTCAGTATGATTGACTTTCCATTGTCTCAGGATACAGAACTTACTACAATAAAAATTCAGAAATATGGAGTTCCTGTGTGTGGTACAGATCCCTGATCCTTCCTAAGCTTCTTAGAATGGTCATATTCATGTTCTTGAAATTCTTTTATTTCAATTCCATATGTAGTTTTAGAGAAATACAACCCTTTAGTGTGAGTTATGTTAACACATCTTTTTAAGTACCCTATTCCACCAAACCCACTGCACAACAGAATCTCCAAATAATATACTAAATCTTACAAGATACTTTCCTGATTTACCCATTTGTTCATGTGGTTCCATTTCAGTTATCCACACATGGTCAGAAATCAAATATTTCAGAATAATTTGTACTTACTTGCCCAGTTTTGGTTGAGCGATATATGCTTATAGCTAGCTGGAAAAAAAAAATAAAAAAAAAGAAAAGAAAAAAAAAAAGGAAAAGAAAAAAAAAAGGGCAAGGAAAAAAAGGCAAGGAAAAAAAACACCAAGAAACTGCAAGAACTAGGAAGATAACAAACTCAGCTGGAATGGGGAAGAAGAAAGGAGGGTTGAGATAGTTCAGTTCTATCACTGGAGTATTTTTCTCTCTTACATTAGACCAACATTACATAAAAGAAGTAGAGACCAAACTTCAGGCTGTTTGTTTTCCAAGGTAAGCACACCATTTAGGTTGTCATTATAATTCCCATGATTGTTCTACTCCAAGTCCTATAAAACACTTAGTCTATTGTACACAGTATCAAAATTTAAAGGTGAACAATAGAGAGCGACTCTGGATAGGAGATTCACTCATGAAATCTGAAAAGGACTATCGAGTTGGAACTCCCATTTCCTGAAAAAGTAGAATCATAAAATTGTCTAAATTGGAAGGGGCCTTTAAGACCATCAAGTCCAACAAGTAGTCTGAAAAGAAATAATTACTATGTATCTAAATAATTCTATTGAAAAGTTACTAAAACGATTAACTCAACACCATCACTTTGAGGAGGCCTGGCTTATGTGTGGGTTTATCTATTGTATTCTATTACTCACTTCTAAGCATGTTGTTCAAGGAGTGAGAACACTAAGGCAACTAATTTCCTTCCTCCAACAGGAAGGATTTATATACATATTCAGAGTTTTAGATCAGTTTATTTTAGTTTAGATCAAAACTATAGTTTCTGAAGCAAATCTCTCACATTTTCTCATTTACTATGCTATTGTACTTTGATTTGTACTGCAGATTGATCTTGGAGCCTGCAAACTGTTTCTTTCAGTGGAAAATAAAATAGGACTAAACTTTCTTTGGATTAAACTAGTCTTAGATAAAAACCCTTTGAAGGCTTATACTCTACCAATGCACTTTTATCACATTGCACTATTTTCCAGTGTAAACAGAGACTTAATCATACTGTGTATTTTAACAATCCCTTGCCCAAATTAAGGGTACTTGAGCTGACCTAGAGCAGGCTCCAGGCTATTCAGAAAATAGTATTGCCATATGAAACATGTTACAGGAAAGATCAGATTGCTTTACGTTGTGACATTTGCAGACACTGCAAATCTAGGGGCCCCCAAAGTAGCTAAGATGGATACTTAAATGCTTTCACTTTAAAATGAGAGTATGCATACTTAATATTCTTGCTGAACTGGGGAGCTAAGCCTAATACCTCCATTAAATATCAGTTAAGGTGAATGAAAAAAAAAAAAAGCTACCCCATCTTCTTTGATATTGAGGATTGTAAACCATTTAAATGAATATTAGATATTGTTTTTGTTTCTAGTACCTTTTACCTTGGCAAGCTGAAAACATGCTGGATGTCTCAGTCCATCACAAGAAGTATTTTATGAGATTCCCTGCAGCCACAATTCAGCCACAGGTTCAATGGCATTTATCTCAACCTAGGATTAGAAATACATAGAGGTCAATTTGATAGGCTTTGAAGTCCAGAAAAGAAATTATATTTCCTGCACTTTTTTGTAGGTTATAATAAGATTTAGGATTCTTCTGTCCACCAATTGAATTTCCTTGCAGTATTGATAATCTGGTGAAAAGATTGTACTGAAAAGAAAGCAGAGCAAGACATAAGGGTAGTCACAGCAACCTTTGTACTTGAGTACATGACAAGATTTTCAAAAATTACCCATAAATTACCCACTTGACTAGGCAATATAAATGAACCTTTGACATTTTAAAGACCCAATTGTTTAAAGTCCTGAGCAACCTAGTCTGATCTAATAGATAAACTGCTTTGAGCAGGAGGTTGACTAAAACCTAATATACAGAAAGAAAATGCAGAAAGTAAGGATCCTGCTATTTGAAACAAAATGAAAGAGCGTAACTTTCCATTTACTCCTACTTCATAGTGTTGCAAAATACTCTCTCTCTGACATTTAATCCTATATATTGTGAGTGTCATATGAATATTTTGTAATGTTAGCAATACAAAAAAAGCTTTTAGAGTACATTTATGTTAGTAAACCAATAGTATGTGGAAACAGAGAAATAATGGGAATTTTATTGTGTGTTTGCTTGCTTTTGGTGTTTATCTTTTTTCTCTTCATAAACCACCAAAGTCTAACAAAAATATAAAAGTGGCAGTAAGTTATACACTAATATTCCATTATGGAACATATTGTGGGCAGTTTCTATCATGTAAACACACAGTTCCATATTGCCTTCACCTGTTCTGAATGCTTACAGGTATATAAACATAACATTTATTTTAAAAGTTAAAGACATTTGACATCAAGTGAGTGAGTGGGTGTGTGGGGTTTGGTTGCTTGCTGGTGTTTAATTACCAAATCTCTTTTTTTTAGGTCACAAGAAAATAATTTCAGTGATCCAAAAGTCTTCCGATCTTGGTGAGCAGAAGTTCAAAGAAATATAGGTTCCCACTCAGACAGGAAGCAGAAATCTAAATAATATGCTCTGGAGGCACAGAGGAACTGCAGCCCTTTCCCACATAAATGCATTAAAAAAAATTTAGGCCATTTGGATCATTCTTCTGAAGGAAAGTACTTAACTTTTTTGTTTTTAAAAAATCTATTTAGAAATCTAGATCTTGTCAAGTGACATTTGTTATAGAAACATATAGTTGCAATAAAAGCTGATGCCCTTTGAATAGAATTGTGGGAAGGTGGTAAGAAATGTGGAGTAAGCTAACGAAGTAACTTATATGAATTTGGCTTTGAACATAATTAGGAACTACTGAAATGTTTCAAACAGTATAGAGAGGGAGCTGGGCAGAATGACAGATATAAGAGAAATTATTTTGTCAGCAGCTTTTTGGACTGCAGAGATCTGGGAGTATGTTTAAAGAAAGAAAAAAAATATTAAAAATATTCAGATATTTTTTTAACAAATTCAAGAATATATATTATAAAATTAAGTCATACCTATAATCAGAAAAAAATTGCAATGTTATTTAGACTGCTGTTGGGCACAGATCATTCCTTGTCTTGCTGAATAATATTGCCCTATTCTATGTTGTCTATTTGAGTGCATCTGTTACCTTCTGTTCTGTATTGAACTTGTCAATGTCATAAAGCAGGATCATCCTTCTGTTTTCTGATGGCATAGTGTTTTCACTGTAAGATCCTGATACAAATTGGGCTTTTTCAGTGTTATAGTAATACTCATACAAATAGATTTGTCAAGAGAAAATCAAGCTAAACAATTTTAAATTCTTTCTTCAACACAATTTCTGGTTTACTGGGTAAAGGTAACATACTTGGTGTGTTTGTTTGGTTTGGTTTCTTTTTCATGGCATACTCATAAGTAAGCTTAAATAGTTTAAAACCAAAGATTAATTCATTAAAAGATTAAATTCATTAAAAACAAGGGCAAGATATTATGTTCAAGCAAGAAAAATCAAAGAAATTAGAAAAAGGTAAATATCTGGAGGAAATGCTCACAAAATATGATGGGTAATAAAATGAATCAAGAGTGTGATCCTATGGCACAAAAGTCAAATCTCATTATTATGTATATTTAAAAGATTATCATAGGTAAGAAATGACTATTAATCAATCAGCTGAAATTTTAGTTTCAATTTTTAAATAGAAGAGATGATTGTATACAAATTATATTTACCAAATTTAGAAGTGCTGAAGCGTAGGAAATTATTGAAAGTGGTGTTTTAAAGTGATGATTAAAGAAAATCTTTTCTTTTTATGGCAATTATTGGGTTTTATACAGGAATGGATAAGACAATAATGTGTGTAATAATCAGGGAATTGGAAATTAAAGAGTTAGAAAGCCTTCTATGCAGAAGCATTTTTGTATGTCTCTTACTTTGAGTATCTAGTGCTGCTAGAAACAGTTGCCAAAAGTAGGCTTTTGTTTATCCATTACAGACTGTGTTTTAAAATTATTACATTCATGTTAATATTTAGCTTATAAAACAGATGTTCATATGTATGATAAGAACAATACATTCTAATTATTGTAGGAGCAGCAATGTAATAATATATATCAATTACAGACAGTTGATATCTTTATTGGAGCAGAAGCCATGCATGAGGGCATGGTTGTGGGATACTGGTACAAACCACGACATGAAGTGAAGAGCTAAGATGAAGTATTCTTTATAAAATTAGATAGTCTTATGATTTAGGCCTCAAAACAGCAGAAACACTAAATAGGATATAATTATGAGATCCAGCTGTATGAGCTGTTTGGAACCAGCTGTATCTTGCTATGATGTGGAGTTTCAGTTTTTGGTAACACCAAAGTCTTGAAAATATGGGCACAGGTTGGTCCCTGCATAAATGTGACCTAAGGGGATTTTGTTTTCAAAAGACAAGCAGCAGCAGCTAAGCAAGAACAAAACCATCATTAAGCAACAGGATAAAATCACTTGCCATGTCCTGGGATAAGTGATCCCCCACCCCCCCCGAAAACATGCTGCAGTATGTAGTCTAGGGTAATACAGCAATGCCTCATGAATAAGACAGTTAGAACACTTATAATCCCCCACCCCAACTTCTTCTGTTAAGAAATTTTCTCTGGCTCCTCCTGTATCCCCAAGAAGCAGGGGAGGGCTGTGCTAAGTTTCACTGCCATAGCATGTCTCACTGGGGAACAACTTGAACCTCATGGCGATGGCCCTTCTTCCTCAATCCACTTAATTAATGGCCACACAACCGAGAGATTTTAGCCTAGGCAGGACTGAGGGAGGCCGAGCCCGCTCCATCTCTCCCGTAGAGGCAGAGCTTTACGTTTCACCGTGAAGAAATGAGCGAGAGGCGGCAAGAGCGCCTCAGCAGCCGAGCCAAGGCAACCCGCTCCGTCTGAGCCACCGCCGCCGCTCCCAAATGGCGGCCGGCGGAGGGGAGGAGCGGCGTCGATCGGCAGCTCGGCGCTCCACCGGCAGGCCGAGAGGCGGGGAGGAGGACGGGAAGAGAAGGGGAGAGAGGCGAAAGGGAAGGAGCCGAACGCCGACGGGTCGATGGGCGGAGGATAAATGTCTCGCTGAGTGTGAGGCCGCC
>JAOXNG010000001.1:163309712-163323587 GCA_028566535.1 Scolopax minor | reverse complement strand
GAGAAAAGGAGGGGAAAGGAAGAAAAAGGGAGGTGAGAGTACTGAGGGAGCACGCCTAATGTGAATTTTTAATGGGCTGATCTAAGCTAATTCAAGCTTCTGATGTCCTGTCTTTTCAGAATGTGTGTGGAAATCGAGTTAGGTTAGTGGTGCAGTTGCTGATGCCTGTAGGGTTTGGAGAGCAGTGTCCTTTGTGCTCCAGTCACCGTTCAATCCAGCCAGATGTTGTGTTCAATCCATGTCCAATGAGGCACGCGTGGATTTAATAAGATGTTAAGTGACATCTTGCCCCCATAATTTTCTTCTTTGCCTTTTGACTCCTGCTCCAGTTTTTCTGGTCTGCGGCTAATGTCTCATACAGCCAGTTCCATGTGTGCAGTACAGCATCTTTCTGGATCCTTCATCTCTTGTGCCAAGTGCAGCTGGTGGTTTAGAGCTAACTGTGCCAGGCAGGGAACCGAGTTGGACCTGGTTTATCCTGGCTGTAAGTCTGGGGCTGCATTGAGTACTTAGGGTACAAAATGTCATAAAATGATCAACTTCTGAACTGATACAATTTTTGAAAATAATATTTTTTGCCTTGTGTTTTCCATTTATTTGGGGATAGGAGCAAAAAGAAGTTGTTACTTAATCTCTTAATCTTGTTACTTAATCTCTGTATGAGTATGGTTTACCAAGTGCCACTGTGTTTAATACAGTGACAGAGCATCACCATGAATCTCTCCTCTCATAATAAGCTGGGGCTGAACTGGGATTTGAAACGGGTGGAAAATGAATTGGGAAGGGAAGGCAGTAGAACTGCCATTGCCAAAACTTTTCCCTCTGCACCTGGTAACACACTGGTCCCCTCCCAGCTTGGTGGAGCCTGATGAAGCTCCTGTAATTGGGACATATTTTGTCTTGTTTAACCTCCTGTTACGTTTGTTTTGAAAATTTTAGCTTCACTTCTCAGGAATGTTCTTTGAGAGGCTAAGGTTGCCAAGTATTTTCTAGAGAAAATTTTGCAGCTCTGTGCTAACCATCACCATTGCTATCTGGTAGTTATGTCAGAAGTTTAAAAAAATATTGTGCATGCTTTAAGACTGAATATGTCTGTAAGTGTTTGATTCAGGTAGTTGAAGGTTTTAAATTAGAAGAAACTTAAAATTACACTTGCAGGTTTCAGTGTTCAGTTTATCTTTTGGAATTAATCTTCACATTGAAATGAGGTGGATATGTAATAATTTAAATCACACATTCACAAATTAAACTTGTTTTGTTCCCGCACTCTGAGCGCTGCTGTGTATTAGCTTGCTTTTTAAAGAAATGGGATGTCTGGGGTCAGTCTGTCTCTTCCCTGCTCTGGAACACATTGCACCATTTCATAAAGAATTGATGAGAAAATGAAAAACTCAAACTGCAGTCGTATGTTTTCTTCAAATTAGCTTTGATAGGCAAGGAGGAACATAATGTGAAGAAGGGACTTAAATTAGCGCTCCTGGTGAAAGGCGTTTTGATTATTCTCAGTGTGGTGAGTGTTTGAAGAGGTAGCAGGCAATTAGCTGGGCAGTGTGTAGCCAGCTTCCAACTGGTTCCAGTGCGTGGCGTGGGCTGGTGGTGAAAAGTCAGGTAAACTGCAAGAGGGGGGCAGCCCTGAGAGTGCTAGACAGAAAGCCATGGGGAAACCAGGCTGTATTCTGCTACTCCTATGGTCTTTTCATATACGGATTTAAGTAAGATCAGTTAACAAAAAGAAATAGAGAGTATGAACCTGTGTAGCAAAACACATTCTAAGTAATTCTCTTAAAAAAAGCAAACCAACCAATTCCCCCAGCCCCAGTAGAATGGTTACCTTATTCACCAGAGTGTTTTACTGATGAATTGCACATAAAAATTAGTTCTAATGAAAGATGATTTTGAGATGTCTATTCATCCATTGGTATTTCAGGAGACTGTTGTTGTAGGGAGTCTTTATGCTTTTAGTATGTATGACAGTGTTGTTAGTGTTACAGAGAAACACAAAAATTGTACCTTGCGTGCTGGAGAAGTATTTAGATTTGGAATTGGCTGCTTTAGCACTGATATATGCTCCTATTAACTTCTTACTAATTATCTTATGAACATTTTACTGCACAGTGAAATAATTATTCATAATGACTTTTATTTCATAATCGCAATATTCTAGCCTGTTTGCAAAGTGTTGCTCTGTAATAATTGTGAATTTTCAGATTTTACCTGCTTTTGATCAAGTTCAGGAAACTGCATTGGATATTAAGAAATATTTTAAAGTGTATTAGTTTGTACAGGAATATGAAAACATAGAACAGAAAAAGAAGCTTTTTGGTCTAATATAAAATAAAAATTGTTCCTCTCTTACCTCTGATGTATTGTTTAAAATTTAGCAAACTCAGTTGGCCTTAAATTCTGATGTATTTGAATAAACTGTCTCATTAAGAAAAACGTAAAATAAAATTCAAGACTATTGCTTAGAAGTCACGAACCTATTTCTTCCTTGCCTGTTCTGAAATAATCTTACAGTTAAATAATTTACTTTTTTGCTAAATGCTTAAAATATGTTAATTTTTTAGAAATGTTCTTGAAAATATTTTAAACCTTGAGGGGAGAAAGTCATTACAAAGATTACTATGCAACATTTGAAAAGTGAAAAGGTCTTTTTAATTTACTAATGTGATTTTAATGAGAGAATTGAAAGGCTACTTTAATTGCTTTAGTTCAGTAAAAAAGAAATTTTCAGTTAAATCTTTTCCAAATGAACTTCTGTCCTTGGTAACACTGTAACTTCTCATTCTAGAAAATGTCAGTGCCACATGATCTTTAAACAGAATTATTATTCATACGTAGTGCATGGACATTGAATTGTCAGTGTTTTAAAAATGTTAATCAAATTGACTCAGAATTGTGTTAATACCATTTTAAAGATAACTGCTTAAGAACTTTTTATATTATATGCTCTCATTTCCCTTTTGGGAGAATTCTGTCATTTGGGCATACTTGCCCTCAGAGCTCCTCTCTGCAGGATGGTGTTTTCTGTGTGTGTCTGTGTCTGTGTGAATGATGTTCTTATTTCTCATTATCCTACTCTGATTTGATTGGTAATAAATTAATCTCCCCAAGTCAAACCTCGTTTTTCCCATGACAGTAATTGCTGAATGATCTCCCTCTCTTTATCTCAACACATGAGCCTTTTGTCATATTTTCTCTCCCTTGTCCTATTCAGGAAGGGGAGTGATAGAGCAGCTTGGTGGGCACCTGGCATCTAGACAAGGCCAACACACCACACTAGGTTACCAATTTAGCTTTCCCTGTAGCAAAAAATTAATATGGAGCTGCATGCTTTTCAGGAAAATTGCAATTTATTCAACGAAAATCAACACATTAGTGCCCTATACAAACCTTTTGTACTGCTATGTTCTTTAGTTTGGGTTTTAAAAGGGAAATAAATACAATGGAGTTCAAAAAACATTCTTGAGAAATATTATATGCTATTGCTGAATCATGGAGATTTTAAGGGATTTTACCAAGGAAATCATTTTATTTGTTACCACAATAAAAATGTAATACCCTCTCTGGCTATTTAAAGTTCATTTGCATTTGAAAATAATGTCATTCTTCTTCCATCTTTATCACAGCTCTGGAAAAAACCTCGGGTTTCTTTTTTTTTAGCAGTGTATTTTTGTTTAATATTTATTACCTCACCAAAGGACATTGATTCTACATATTTTTCAATTATATTGACTTGTTATTCAACATGAAATATGTAGATAATATGTGTATAACAGAACAGAGACAGATCTTCCAGAAATCTTTTGTTGTTTGTCTTTTGTTGCTTGTCTTCTGTTGACGGTCTGAAGAGTTAAATACTAGAATGTTAAGTGTTGCGACTGAGGCCTCAGAATAATAAATGGCAATTCTCTGCTCAGGTGATTTGCATCAAAGATTTTAATCCCCCAGCTAGTATGCTAATTTTAAGGGCTCCACACTAGCAAACTGAATAAAGAATCTATTTCGGCATAGGCAGATGCTTTTCCATTGTGTCTGGCTCTTCTGGCTAGCTATCTCTTTTCTAGACGGGGCTTGGGAACAGTTGAAGAGCTAGCACCAACAGTAATTCTGATAAATAGCATGAATAAGGTCATCCTGTCTTTGAGAGAATAAGTTCAATCACAGAGCTATAAATTGTGGCCTAGTACCTGTCTTTAGGGACAGAGAAAGGGCTTGACTGGGTTTTATTTATAGCATAGTTTTAGTCAAGATGATTCAGTTTCCAATATATGCTGTACTACTGACTCAGCATAATGCTTAGCAATTAACTTAAAACTGGATCCCTAGGAGAACCAGTCAGTCAAAGGAGTCTAGAGACCTGTTCAGTTAACCAGCTGGATTTGTTCAATTTAGGCAACATGAAAAACTCTCTAGACTCCATTGACTATATTGATTATATTTTCTTAGACTGTAATGAATCCTTGCTATATAAGTATTTATATTCTCCTATTCACCTGAATTTATTAATCTGAATCGGCAACTGAATCCTACCCAAAGGTCTGTCTATAACTGAAATGTAAAAGCAACTTCCAGAACAGCTTTCAGTCTACAGTATTGAGCTTAATGTTTAAGATTATTCATTCAACTGTGTTTTATCCAAAATAATTTACACTTCCTGATTTCCAAGTGGTCCTTCCCTTTCAGTCAGAACAGAAATAGCTACCAGTTACCCTGTTGTTTTAACACATACTTTCCAACAACATATTCTAATCAATTTTTTGAGACGCTGGTCCACATAGTTTTCAGTGTAAATTTCTTTATATCAATTTTGTATCTCATAGAACAAAGTATATTTTTCCTCTAGTGCTTTAGAAATACTGGTAATGTTAAAATAATATTGGTACCAAGAAACAGGAAAAAAAAAAGAATTAAAAGTACTTCTCTGAAAAAGCAAGGCATTTGATGAGGAATACTAGCGTAGCAGGACACTGTCTGTGTGCATACTTAGAGTGCTTAGTCTTCAGTTCCAGGTCAGGCCCAGGAAATCCGCAAAGTCTCTGCCTACATAAGACAATGGAGCGGCAAAATAAGGCATAAGACAATCTGCAGCAAAGTGAGTGAACCTATAGGCCAGGATTTCAAAGCAGGTAATTGGCTGAACTTCTAGTTCACAGTGAATCAAATAGTTAAATGATACCAGAGCTTTCTGGGCCAATAATTTTGGAGTTCAAAAATACCTCCAGGCAGTTCCTGCTCTGTGAACACTGATTAATAGATACTATTTACATGCTTAAATATGTTGTTTATCTCCTACTGAAAAGGAACTGTGCAGTCCAGGGGAGTTCCGCAGGGAGTTCCTGATGTAGACAAATGGCATCAAGCAAAAGCAGAAGGACAATCTTGAACTAGTCTAATAAATTTTGTTCATGCTTATACAGGAATAGTCAAGAACTCTGTAAACACCAATGTCAGTAAAAATGGATTTTGGGGGAGGTGCTCAAGGCATTAAAGCAGAGTTTCTCCAGATGGTGAAGATCATGGTGATATGGTTTGCTCCCCTGCAGCCCATGGAGGACCACAGTAGTGCTGCAAGTCCACTTGCAGCTCATGGAGAACCCCACACCAGAGCAGGTGGACACCCAAAGTTTCCCTATGGGAAACTCATGCTAGAGTAGGCTCCTGGCAGCACCTGTGGACTCATGGAGGACTCCGTGCTAGAGCAGATGGATACCTGAAGGAGGCTGTGACCCTATTGGAAACCCATTGCCCACATTGAACAAGTTGTAGACTGCAATGAGGTCACCCTCCAGCCTTCTCTTCTCCAAGCTGAACAAACCAAATGACCTTAGCCACTCTTCATAAATCTTACCCTCAAGACCTTTCACTATATCTTGGTTGCTCTCCTGTGGAGACACACTCTAATAGTCTGATGTCCTTATTTTGAGACATCCAAAACTGCACACAGTAGGCAAAGGGGAGTCCATTTGAAAAAGAGAATAGTACAGCATCATCTAATAATGTGTAACTGTATGTTTTGGTTAGGTTATTAAAAAGTCCCCCAAAACAATTTTAAAATACAATTAAAAAATTAATGATCATCTACAGTAAATATCACCAACAAAGCTAATTCAGTCTGCTTGTTTGAAAAAATACATAGTTGATATTTTTGATATTACACCCTCTCTAGGGTGTAAGTAAGTCATAGGAATTGATACACAGAAAAAAGCCAGCTTGCCTTTTATATTGTTTAGACGGAGAAATTCCACAGGATAAACTCAGCCACAATGCAGTCAGCTAGCTCTCCATGTTAC
This sequence comes from Scolopax minor, assembly GCA_028566535.1. Lineage (NCBI taxonomy): Eukaryota > Metazoa > Chordata > Aves > Charadriiformes > Scolopacidae > Scolopax > Scolopax minor. The sequence continues at coordinate 163,317,294 of JAOXNG010000001.1, read as the reverse complement.
ATATTTTGAAAAATAAGATTAAGTTTTCAAATAAATTTTGAGAAGTTTGCTTCAGGGACCAATCAACCTTGTGTTTTTTTCAAACATTGCGGGGTTGTACAGGAAGATTCTGGAGTGAAGTACATGAAAAGCTATTTGTGTGCTAAGTTATGTATAAAATGATTCACTTACTAACATATGTGACTTCCTAGAACATCCTGACTCAGAAAAGCAATTAAGCACATGCAGAAGGATTAAGCATGTAGGTATCCTGTAAAGTCTGAATGAACAAAGAGCTGACTGGCAGACAGCAGATTGATGTTTACAGCTGACGAATGTCTCCTTGGAAAACATTCAGAAATCAGCGGAGTTCTGGAGACAGTTAAGGAAATCAAGGGTTGAAATTGCTGCAAAGACTCTTCCCTCTGAGAAAAAAAATGTTTTTTGGGGCCTCCAAGGTATACCTGAAATATACTGTTTGCTGATGAAGCAGAGAAGCAGGGAAGTGCCACCTAAAACTGACTGTACACTTAGGAATAATGAATGAGTGTCTCAAAGGATTATACCTACTTTGTTAATATGCATCTATTAATTTGCATTACTTTTTCATACACTTAGATTTTTCAGTCACTTTGCTCCATACATCCAAGTCTCTTTATTGATTCTGAAAAGTTCTACATTTGGTGTCTCTCTTTCTTTTTTTTAAAAAAAGTAGACAAATAATAAAAACCTTACTTAATGGATTGCATAAATGTCCTATATGGGAATTTCAAAAACAGTTAAAACCTGAGGTCCCAAATGACAATGTCTTAACAGATGCATGGAAGTCAACGTATTCAAAGGAATTACTTTTGCTGTCACAATATATTTTATAGATTAATTTAGATGATTACAGCTATCTAATTATATTAGATGTATTACAAATACAGATGACAACTGTATTTGTAGTTTTGAATTTTTTAAACTTTTTTTTAATGGAAACTCTAATTTGTGACATAAGAATATGAACTGAACAACAAAATAAAGAAAAATTCTACTATTGTACATCAACTGGACTTGGAAGCAACATTATAATGTTGTTTTGAGGGCTGTAATAACTAATATATTTGCAAAAGTAGGAACTCATAGTTATCTCTATAAAGATTAAATGTTTAAGCTGGAAGGAAAAACTATGATGATGATGATGATAATAATAAATTCCTAAAGGAAAATGAGAAAAAAGATAACAGAAGAACTGCTTGAGAGACATCAATTATTTCCTAATTTCAAGGCACAGAATATGAGGAGAATTCCAAAAAACCCCAACAACTTATTGCAAGATGTACAGGTCATTCAATTGATGAAAGTACTAAACTGCTTTTTGGACACTCTGCCTTCATACTTTAAATTGATGACAAATGGTATCTTTACATTACATTGCAATGGCTTACTAAAAAGATTTCTAACTCATAGAGATTTTGCTATATGAAGCAACTTTAAAAGTTGGTTTATCTAAACCAGAAGGCACAATTGTTTTAAAACATTTAAATTTAAATTAAATCATTTAAGGATAAAAGAAAATGCATCTCCTGAACTTCTGTATATGCTGTCCTGTTTGGCAAACTTCTTAGAATTACTGATTGAGTTCTACCTATTCTCTTCTGTCATGCAATCCTACATTGGTTGTCATGGTTTCAGCTGGGATGGAGTTAACTTTCTTGCTATCAGCTGGTGTAGTGTTATGTTTTGGATTTGGGATGAGAAACAGTGATGATAGCAGACTAATGTTTTTGGCTGTTGCTAAGCAGCCAAGGCCTTGGCTGCTCCTCACACCACCCTGCCAGTAAGCAGCTGGGGAGAGACAAGAAGCTGGGAGGACACACAGCCAGGACAACTGACCCCAACGGACAAAAAGTTTGTCCCATACCATCTTATGTCAAACTCAGTATATAAAGCTGGGTAAGAAGAAGGAAGGGTGGGACGTTCAGAGTTTGGCAGTTGTCTTCCCAAGAACTGTTACACATGATGGGCCGTGCTTTCCTGGAAATAGTTGAACACCTACCTTCTGGTGGAAAACAGTGAAGTAATTTCTTGCTTTGCTTTGCTTCTCTACAGAGATTTTGATCTATATATTAAACTGTCTTTATCTCAACCCATGAGATTTTTTTCCTCACTTTTACTCTTTTGATACCCTTTCTCAGATGAACTGGGGAGAGTGAGCAAGCAGTTGCATGTTCTAGTTGCAAGCTTAGGTCAAACTGCAAAAACAGTCAAGAAAGAAAGTCATTAGCTGAGTCTTTATTCAAGACATTGTGTTGCCTTTTAAAAGATGAGGCATCAAAGAAATTACTTTAGTTTAAAAAGACAAAACAGGAAGACATAATAGTATGTAAATGGACTCACACATCTGAGAAGAACTGCCTCTGGCTGCCAGGTGCTAATTCTTTCTATATTAACATTTGTCCTTCTACCAATGTTTGTTCTTTCTTTCAATATGTTGGTGTAATTATAAGCTGGATGGTTTTCAAGACACTGTCTGTGTCATATTTATCCTGAGAGTTATTTATATGCAATTCAATACATAGCTACACCATTTTACAATTTAATTATAAATATCAACAATCCTATTTCAGCAAACTGGTTTGCAAGCTCCAAAACCGTATAGCTTTATTACTTGTGAAGGGTGAACTGAAGCCTTTAGATACTGAAGTCAATGACTGACTTTAATGAGAAAGGTCAACAAGACTGAAGAGTGTGGTGTGTAACCTTTGCACTGCACTGCCAATGTGTCACAGCACTGACAGCAAGTAAAATCAGATCATCCATTTTCCATGGGCATTTCAACCTTGGCCTCTCTTTTCTGAGAGCTATCAAAAGTGATAATTAACACCAGCAATGGTGTAAATCTTGGTCTGCTAGAAAATTGATTGAAATATCCTGCATATAGTATGTGGTCTATGAGTAACACATGATGATACAGACTCATTGACTTCAACCAGATCCAAATTAGCTGCATACTGTGAAAGAATATTCCAAAAATGTTAGAAGCAGCATTTTCCACATTGTTTTTCTTCTCTCTTAACTTATAGTCGTAATTCTGACTGTTACTTCTATGCAGATAAAATGGTAACACAAAGAATTGATTTTATTATCTATTAACCCATCATTATCTATCTGATAATTTAAAGTAAAAAAAAAATAGTAGAAGTCATATTCTAACTTATTAACATGTGGAAAAAATACATCTGTGTGTATCTTAATAAAGTAAGGTTCCAATGACTTCAAGAACTGGAAGAAACCTTAACATGGAAGATGATGTTCCATAACAATTTTTCAGGAACGACTTCGGAGTCTGAAATTTTGGCCTATGGGATTAAGAGTAGATGAACACCAAATACCTTGTTTTAGGCCGGTGACTGGGAAGCCAACCCTGACAATATCTATATTTAAAGGAACTATAAATTAACAGCTAGAATAATTCTGAAATATTCCCATGTCCTTTAAAATATCTTGTCCTCACCTGTAAACTGAAGTGAAAAGAATAAATCAGAGCTGTAGTGCTGAGTTAGAAAAGCATTTTAAAAGTTTTGATGTTTGAAACAATGCTCAGCTATTAAATTAGAAGAAAACAGGGTAGATCTCACAGGCAAAAATAAAAAAAAAAGTTGTCATTATCATTAAAAGTGACTTAAATTACCATGCTTAACTTTTCCCAGATTTCTCAGTTACGGCTGTAACTTCATTTAAGTAGTTATCAGGTGTCAGTAGAGAAATAGCAAATTAAACCTTCTGTGTCTTATTCATAACAATCAAGTACTTTATGCACTGCCAGTGAAGGTTCAAATTTACCTACCATTCTACTGAAATACAACACATTACTCTGAAACAGCTGACAGGCAGCTTCTTTTCACACAGCTTCTTATATGCTTGCTACCATCACTCTGTCACAGTAAGTACATCCTTACACAGCAAACATTGCTGTATGTTTTGTATAGTTAATAATCATTACATGAACAATTTCTAAACTGAGAATAAAAGCTGTCCAGGGAAATCCTACCTTTATTAAATTTTCTTTTCATTTCTATATTGTGTAGTACTTCAATAAGATATTTATTTCAGAAATAACATGTTCTAGTATAATTTAGTAAATTAAACGAAACAAAAACATTATGGAGAGATTTTATATTATTTGATGTCAAGATTTCAATAGATATTCCTAGATATGACATAGGGAAGAAATAAATCCACAAAACTCACAACTCCTAGTCACTATGGTCATTTTAATCAACTAAATTAATATTCTTAATAAAACTTTTATCTCCAATTGCTTGATCCAATGCTTATTTTAGATAAAGTTCCTGGTGTCTCCAATGGTACAAGGTTAGAGTTTTTTTGAGACAACAGCTATTTAAAATGCCACTAAAAAAAGGAAATTCTTTAAGGAACTTGGAATTCTTACATTAGTGCTCATTGATAGGATTGTGTAATTGTGCTAAAATAATGACTGGGAGGTCAAACCATACTAATGTAACAGCTTAAAAAGTATCAGAGTACAGATGATCATTCCCTCAATAATAAGAAAACTATGAAACTAATAAAAATGGAAACTGTTAAAGGAAGCTGTTTCCTATGACTTTTAATGCTGCAGAGATTACTTGGGCCTCCACTTACTTGCTGCTGTTCCTGTTCACGGGTCCAGCCAGTAGCAAGGTAGAGTGCATATGGTAGAGATCTAGCTGCTCATGCTCACAATACACACACAGCACTTACATAGAGTATGTATGAGCAATCACTACATTCGTGTCCCATTAATTCCTTTCAGCTGATCAGGATGGAAGCTCATGAATGGACCCACACATATTCTCCTTTTATTTGCAGTCCTTCCCACATTTGAGGATTCCTCAAAACCTGGGCCAGACCATAAGAATCTACGCCTAGACACTGGACCTTGTTTATCCAGGCTTTCCAGACTCTGGCCTCCTTCTGCGCACCATCTGATCTAGATTGAGATTTACTAGCAAATCATAAACACAGAGAGAATGGAAAGCAAGGTCACACAGTACATAATTAAGAGCATAGATTAATAAAACTACAGGACAGACTGCATGATCAGGAACAGCAATTGGCCATACAAGCATACAAATCTGCAGCACTTTATCATGTTGCTGATGTTCTGTCCTCCCTCTCCATTTTTACATACTTATTTCTCCCTGATCAACCTTCATGTCTCCCTTTGGCTCTTCTCCTAAACATCCCATTATAAGATTTGTACACTCCCACAATCAGGTAAGCTTCCTGTAGTAAGTAAGTTTTACACAATCCCACAAGTACCCACAAGTGTTTCTCCATAAGTATGCACTCTCCTATGAGACCTGTGATCATTTTTTACCAGCTACAAAATTCTGACTGAACGTCTCCTGGCTGCAGTAAAGAGGTTCCTCCAATGGCCCTGAGTTAGTGAGCTAAGAGCTTTGGTATTTGAAAGTATCAAAAATAACCCAAAAAAGAAAATAAAAATATTTCTAACTTCATTTCATTTGTTAGGCAGCCCATTTGACCACCTCAGTCAGCTTCTTACCTTCCTACTCAGTTACCTTCTTACCTGCCAATACAGGCAACTTAATTAACCTGCCCACCTAAGCTGTTTTGGAAGAAAAGGTATCTAAATATGCACATCTATAAATATAATTACAACTAAATCTGTTCACTCCATCCAGTAAATGGAATCCATGGAGTTCTGGAGTTATTTTGCCAAATAAATAGCTTTCTAGGCCCCATTGATTGTGTACACTTGCCTAAACAGAGGCATTTAGTATTCTTTCAAGAAGTCTCTAGGGCACCCCAACTGATTTCTAGAGGTGGATCATAGAGGTAAGGTCTCTGATGATATCCTAAATCATGTTGAATAGCCCTGTACAGAAAACTTGGATAACCTGTGCCAGTTCAGAGACCAATGGATGTCTAACTATGGCAACTGCATCGACTCTCTCGGGGACTAAACTAAGCCACCTGAATCACATACCATAGCCTGGCATTGTTGCTCATCATTTATTAAGGATGAAGTACAAGATAATTTTGAGTTTTGTTTCTGTTGCCCATGGAAATGACATCACAGAAACCATTGCTATGACTAGGATGAATTGTTAAAACAAAGACTGGGGGAGGGAAGCCCAGAAAAACCTAAACTGTGTAAAAGTAATGAAATCTAAAAGAGAAACAAGTAATAATAAAAAAAGAAATTGGAAATTATGTGTCTTGATATGAACAATATAAAAATGACATATATTTTCCAAATATCTGTTCATCGTGTATGTATATATTCACTTTTTAGTGTTTCTGAGAGATGCAGAAAACTGTTATTAGAGAAGAATATTTTTTATCTAAAAGGATTAAAGTATCTGCTTATGTCCAAAGAAGATAGATAGTAGTGAAACGGTAAAAAAATATATTCTCATGTTCATCATTAAGTAAAATAATTTTGCTCTTCCATAATTTCTTTAAAATAAATTAAACTTTTTGTACAATCAAATGACAAGTTAGAAACGGAAGACCATATATTGCAGATATTGTTTCAACTGCCAATGTTTTTTGACAGTTTTCCCAGCTATTATTTGCTGCTTCATCTGAAGTCAGTGCTTCATGATCTGCTTACAAGTCAGTATTATCAGAACCAAATCAGTCATCTAAAGAGAAAAACATATAACCCATAAGCAAAAACTAAAATAAAACATTCGGGTAAAAATACACATTTTGTACTTAAGTTTGAAAGTGTGTTCAACAACTTCATCTTTCTGTGACTTTCGTCTTTGCTACTGTTCTACACATTATTTGCATTATGGACATAATGACTGCTTTTGGCTTCATCTGTCTTTCACAGTCTGCAGTGTAAATATCTATATCTGGGCTTGTCATTTAGATGGCACTTAAACTCAATGGCAAAAAAAAAGGTACTTGTCAAGAATGATTCACCAGACCTATTTTAGTTGTTTATGTAGATATGAAATCAAAGACATTCTATAAGTTCCCATTTCTGCCCTGTAACCATAAAGGAAGTTCAGACAGTGAGTTGAAATGGAGACATCTACTTTCTAGACTTCTGAATCTACTTTCTAGACTTCTGAATTCAGAGGTAACTCAGAACTCTTTTATGAGGAAGAATTTAGCTCTGTGCTGCTTTGAGGTGGGAACACACTTCTGTTCTAACTAGGGAAAAATACTCCTCTGCTTTATACTGGGGAATCGCCATGAGTGGACGTGTTGCACTCCATTCCCCAGGAGAGCTCTGCATCTGAATCCCTGGCAGAGGGAAGGAAAGCGAAAACAGTCTGGCTTGGGAAAAGGAATAACAATAAAGAAAAAAAAATTGGGTTAGAGACTAATGGAAGGAACTCAGCACCAAGAAAAAAAGATGGAAAGGTCTATACTTCTGCTTCTAAAATTATTTGCACATAAGTATAACCTATTTGCTGATATAGTTATTTATACTAATTATAATATCTATATTATTTATATAATTTATTTTATTCAGAGATGATCAATAGCTGTAAGTGAAGATGTGGTGACAGCCTTTTTGCAGAATACTAAGAACATTATTATTCTGCATGAATGAGATATAAACTTCCTC
>JAOXNG010000001.1:163270310-163287652 GCA_028566535.1 Scolopax minor | reverse complement strand
CAGAGGCCATCCTTCAGCACTCCCCCTTGGTACCAAAACCTTATCATTTACACAATACAAAAAGGGAAGAGTTTTACACCCAAAAAGGAACCTTTTTGGCTCAGGTGCACATGTTTTAGCAAAGTTCTTTTCTAGTCTACTCTATAAAGGGGTGTTTACGTGTATTGGAGAGGCTTTGATTTTATATGTGTCCTGTAAGAAAGTTTGTACTTCTGGAAAGATGCTGCAGAGGATCTATGTATCATTTGTCATGTATATCAGATTTGGGTTGTTCCTGGCTTGCCATCTCAAACTGAATTGCATTTTAGACTAAATTTTGTTCCCTTGTAACCCAGTAAACATGCTGGAATACTATCACTTGCCTATCTCTGGTGAGGACAGGGGCAGTTGCTGCACTTGGGCATTGTTAAAGGTATGTAATTTTACATGGCTATAGAGATCTGATTCTGACTGTGTGCTTTGGGGTTACAGAAATACTAAAAATAATTAGCTAGGGGTTATATTTAATGAAAAGTTATTTTGAAATCCTGGTTTAAAGTATTTTGCAAATATCTGATTACATATTGCCAAGTAAAGAATTGGAGTACGTTCAGAGCTTATGTATGAATTTTATTTGCATAGAAAAGAAGCAATTCTTTCCCCAAAGAATTACAAGAAAGGTAATTTCTGTAAATGTTCTGTTGTACTTTCTTGTCATTGGAGTTGAAACATTGGAGGAGAAAAATCACTACTGTCTATCTAGATATTCATTTAGGAATCAGCACGAAATCCATATATAATGCTAACAAAGGTTTTCCAAATACTGGTGACAAAAGTCTGCACAGGTCTTTTCAAGCAGACAGAGTTGTTGGAAATACTAATCAATGCATACTCTGAAAGATAATGGGCACCTAAATCTAATATTTGAAATCAAATAGAAATTCTTTCAGAAATGTCCCAGCTGAAGATAAATAATTAGTTTCCATAAAAACAAACACCACTAAATTATTTCTTCATGGAGGTACTGCTGTAACTAAAATGCCAAGACTGCATTGGCTGTTTTAACTAATCTGACATTAACTTTAAGGCTTACAAAGTCAACATAACACTAGGACATTATGCTTACTTAGCCACATTGTTTGAATGACCTGCTTCAGAAGAAGCTAAGTAAGTCAAGATTTATTAGATAATTTCAACAAAACATACAAAAATATCTTTAACTACTGCTTGCAAGTTTAAATGTCAACAGCAGGAGCAAACACTTCCACAGATGCTTTCTTCTCCTGAGGAAATTTTTAAATAATTCCTTCATAGCATTTTGATATAAATGATGCCCTCATGTGCTGTCAAGCACTATTGACGATGTCTTTTTTAAACTTATGTTAAATTATCTTTTGGCTTCTATAGTGCTGAACTTTTTTTTCTTTCAGTCAGTGACTAGAGTATTTTATATGTTAGCTTTGTGTATATAAATTATTGTACTTGATATTGAAACACTGTGTCATTAATATAGAGACTGGGTTGTCCTTGATCATCTTGCTGCATAGCTGGTTTATGGGAAAATGAGAAAAGCTATTCCTAGGCTCTCTTCCACTTAAAATTAAAAGAAATATTATTATAGAAAAATTTGCTTTATATTATTGCTTTTATATTTATGGTTTCTATCTTGTGAAGTAAATTACTATTTAAAAACTATAGAACAAATGGATGAATATAATGAAATTAATATACAAGAAGCATTATACTGAGAATTTCTTTCAGAGCTCATACTTGATATGCAAGCTCCTTGCAAAGCATAAAGAACAAAAAGGACTTTAATCCATTCAGTAGCCTCATGCTTTATATGTATGACACCAAAATACTATGGCCTTGAACCAGGAATAAAATCTGTCCAAAAGTATTACAGAAAACTGACTAAAACTCAATGGCAAGACCTTATTCAAGTAAAATAGTAGCCACTAATCACTATTACACAGTAATTAATTTTTATTAATTGATATGTGGGTCCAGCTAATATTTACTGAAAGTAAAAAAGGTAATAAAAATGATAACCTGTTCTTGCCAATTAACCTGTTCTCTGCTTGCTAGAATATTAAGATATACAGTGTAAATAAGAATTCAGAGCCTTATTTTGTGGTGAAAATATCCTTCACTTTTGTGTCTTTTGCATCCTTTTTACTGCATACTCTAAATTCTTGTTTATAACTTTAAGGAAAGTCTTAATCTTTCACTTTCTCTTGAAAGAATTAGATTTGTGTTTGCCACCCACAGGAGCTTTCTCTTTTGCTAGTACAATATACCATATTTGTATTTTGTTTTATGTCACTTCCTCTGTCCTTTACACAACACAAATATGATAACTACAGTGCTGTTTACACAGAAAAGTAAACTGCAGAGCAATTTCAGTGATTTCTTGATTGCATCTGTATGCAGTGAAGAAAGCTTCACCATTGGACCAGCCAAGTTTCCACAGATTAATAGCAAATATTCCATGAATCAGCTGTGATCTTACAGATGCTCCACAAAACATCAGCTCCTGGGAGAAAATTTATGTGGTCAGTATTGAGCAAGTCTAATCATCGTGGTAACTGGGGTGCTTATGTCTAAATGCAACACTTTATAGCTCAGACTCTCTTGACAGTTTGACACTGATGATTAATATATTTTGAAACAGGGTTTAAGACTCACTGAATTAAATTTTATGGCGCCTGAACTAGTGATGTATAGCTCTCTCTTCTCCATCTCCATCCGTACTATTGGTAATTAGCTAGATGGAATCTAAGAGAAGAACATAAAGGGATTGAAATGAGCAATCTCCAAGTTGTTTTAAATAGCAACCCAGACTTCAGTGAGAATTTATATTCCAAGACAATGCCTTTGTCCAAAATGTTATGCTACTTATTATTGTGCATTGTAATCTAGGGACAAGAGATAATATAAAACTATGGCAGATGCAATATATTGAACCGTTTTGTCTGTAATCCATTTGAATTAACTCTATATGGCCAAAATTCAAAGATCATCTGCTACAATAGCTTTCCCACAAATAAATCAAAAACTCCCAAAAAAATAAACAAAGAAAATTCCATACTCCTGTTTGGACAAGGGGAAAACTGAGCCCTACATCTATTACAATTTATGCAAGTTATGTGAGACACTCTTGGAAGTCACTGTGGCTCTTGCAAAAGAAACAAAGCGGGCAAACCAATCAAAACAAAATCAAAATCAAAGCTTCTGCCATCATTATATCCTTTTCTCCCTTTGTTTTCCAATATCGGCAGAGCATTTTTATCCTGTCTACTGCATAAAGGGCACCCGTTGTCTTCAGTCCTCTTTTGCATCTTTAGTTTGTAGACTAGATTATATTGTTTATAATGCCTCAACCTGCTCTACTTCACTGTGATTATAAAATTTCAGAGTTTGTTTCACATCTTCTGGACTAACATATATGAACAGCAGTCAAGATGTTCTTAGGATACAGGAAAAGAGTTTTAGGTAATAACAATGTAGGCTCAAAATTAAGGTAATCAAGGACTTTAGGCCATAGTAAACCATGGGAGAACTTCCTTCCTGTTACAGGGAACTGTCAGACTTGCTACTCAGGTAGCAGATATATTCTGGAATTTTACTGTTTATATTAAAACACTTTCAAAAGAATTAATGACTTAGTAGTGGCTAAAATGGACTAGCATCACATTCTTAAGGAAGATGCTAACTCAGAAATTCCACTGTATGACTTCTGACCAGATTTCATATGTAGCTCTTAGTTTGAAAAACTTTGGTGTTTAATTCTACATTCTACATTCTCTTATAAATCTCAGCTCTTGTAACTGTTATTATTCTTCCAATATCCAAACCTATTTCTATCTTGACCTACTATGAGTAATGATTTCCAGATTTAGCTGTATTTACATAAGAATTCTAAAGGTTATTGTCTTGGAGACAATCACATGAATTCCATTAAGTAACAAAAGTATTTCTGAAGCAGCATATTAAGTGATACAGTCAGAAGAATTAACTGTATATTCATGGCCTTAATTTCTTTGTCTGACAAAAAAAGATGTAGTGGAACCAATAGAATCATATCCCTCTTTTTTTCCATGATCCCCCTAAAAAACCCTTATCCTTATTTTGGTTTTGCTGTTACAATTTAGACTGTTTCATGGGAGGTTATCACTCAACATCTGCAACTGTAAATGCAAATGCAAACACCACTTCTCTTTATTCTTCACACCTTCCTTCCCACTTTTCCAATCTGTCTAAATTTCGTAGCCAAATTTCCTCCTCCTCTCCCTTCCTTTTATCTTATTCAACTCCTTTCTACCCCTCATAATTCTCTTGTTTCAGCAGAAAATTCATGTTTCTTTTTCCCACATGTCAATTTCGCCATCACTGTCATCTCCGGCACTTCACTTTTGACACTAACATATTTCCATTTCTTGCCCAAGTTTTTGTCTTACAAGCAGCCACAAATTTGTATAGCAGTCCTAATCTACTTCTTGATGGTTGGATTAGATGATTTTAAAAGGTCTCTTCCAACCTAGGTGATTCTGTGATTCTTAATTTCCCACTTTAAGTAGCTTTTCATGTTCTGCTTTTTCTTGCTACATGCAGTTGTGGGCGTTGGGTTTTTTTGCCTTTTCAAAAAAATATTTTTCTCTTTTTTTTTTTTTTTCCCTCTGTTGAGGTGGGTCTTTTTCCTTCAGTGCTGTTGTCTCTCATTGAAGTTTATATCTTTTCACCGGCTTTGTGAAGAGTTATAATCATTTAAATTAAATCATAATTGATAACAGGCAAAACTCCATGTTCTCCAATGTACAGACATATCATGGAAATATGCTCTTTCTCAGTAGTGTTGCTCTAAATATTATTACAGAATAACATACTGTTAGTTTGTAGAACCCAGATTACCAATTTTCTCAACGATTTCTATAATATGTACGGTAGCAGTGAAATACATTTAGGGAATAATATTAAGCTTTCCTTGAACACCAGAACTTTGGTTTGATGTGAGTCATATATTTAGAAAAGAAATAATATTTTTCATTATCCTTATAGACCATTTTCTTAAAATAAAGTTGTAAGGTCCAAGTGCAATTATTAGTATGCTAACCGAAGAAATCACTGTTTTTGCTTATGCCTTAGTATCTTTCTTTGTTTAATTCATTCCTTTGAAAATGTAATGAACAATACACCTTCTTCTTTGTCACACAGTCTGACTTATTTTTTCCCACAGAGTACACAATTAGAAACCATTAAATGTCAAACTGATAATTTAAATTTTCCACTGAATTTTTAAGTGAACTCATTTATTTTATCCTTTAACATTTTGGAAAGATTTAAGTAAATTATTATTGGCTTGCAAAAATAAAACATAGAATCTGAGTTTGATAAAATTCGTTCCGAATCATAACGTAGACAATTTAAATCAAGAAAATCCAGCAAATGCTCCCTGTTTTCTAACTTAAACATATCTATTCTCTTCATATTTTTAATGTAATTTCTTTTTTCTCTTTTATCTACCTTTTTTGCTTCTATTGGCCATATTAGAAGATGTAGAGTTCCTCCCACACAATTAGCACCCAAGGCAGATATGATTTTATTGCTTGTAATTTAGAAGAGCTATTGGGAAGCCAGTCAGCACAATAGGAAGTGCTTACTGGGTGAGGCTTTGCTGGTCTTCATTTTCACTGGAAGTGAAAAGCTAATATGGCATCAGCCAGCTATGATGTTAACCGCTGTAAGCTTGACTGCATAGTGACTATCAATACTGGGAAAGACAGAGCATGTACACAACACATGGAATATCTCCATCTCTTTAGTAAGCTGTGCCAGTAATTATACCTTAACCTCCATCTATATGTATGTCTTCAAAGGTTCTGCTTTTAACATTGCTCTTTATCAGAAAACAAAATAAGTACTCTGACTCAGTAGCACACTGGAACTCCACTTACCCATCCCAAGAAATCATATACTCTGATACCTAACAATTCAATATATGCATATTTAAGTAAGATGTGGATCTTTTTGTTAATCTTGTCTTTGTGAAGTTTATTGTGAAAATTTTTAATTTGTACATTGAATTACATGACAAACAGAAACTAAATTTGATCATGCTCAGCATTATACTTGTTTGACATATCTGCAAGAATAACAACTGAGATACTTGTAGAATGTACTTCATTCAATAAATTCATCAGAAAGGATAAAATATTTGCATAACTTATAAGGATATTTGGAGGCTTGCTAGATGCTTGTTCCTTTATCAATCAGATTTTGAAGTGTAGAAGAAATGTTTGCCTATTTTTTTCTTACTTCTTTAAAACCTGACAAACGATACAGTACAAAGAAGGTTTTTTAAAGTAACATTATGAGAACTATCTGTGAAATATACTGCAAATGGCAAACTTGGTTTATAGGACTGGATGGCATTTTTACATGCACTCTTAGTTTTACTAGACATGCAATCTTTCTAACATATAAAAGTCTGCAGGGGTGTGTGAGAATATATATCAGCACTAAGTAGCGGTAACACTTTATGGCATTATAAATGTAAAAGCAGTGCATTCGATGAGAGTTATTTGCTTTTGCAATGACTCAGAAGAGTTAAATTACATTAAATGAATGAACAGTGTGGATGTACAACAAAATACACTAAATTTGATTTATTCTGTGAAACTGAAAAAATTAATGCTTAAGGACATTTTTTCTTCTCCACTACTGAGCTTCAATAACCTCTGCACTTTGCCTCACCTCATATTGCATGGACCTTATCAGATACCTTGTGGTAAGTGGGAGAATCTAGTGTAAGTAAAGGTGATAATAAGACCTTGGCATAAGTTTTTTTCAGGGTATTTGATTTAACATGAGAAGATCTAGGGCTTGTGTGTAGTACTTGTTTGTACTTCATCCAAATATACAGTAAACATGAAATTAATATGCATTCAAATTTTCATCACACTCAATTTCCACAGTGAGCTTCATATCCATATTGCATATAAGGTCATAATGCTACAGACTGAAAAAACATTGTAGGCAATGTATTTGAAATTCCTATGTCTCTTCCAGAAGATCTTTCTCTAAGATCTCATCCTTGATTCTGCACCTCTGGAAGGGTCTGACTTCCATCTTCTTTATACCTGCCCACGAGGCAGGAGCAGACAGAAATGAAGTCTCCCCATGACTTTCTCATTCACAGGCTGAACAACTACAGTTCTCTCAGCCTCTGCTCTTTGTGTCATTTGCTCCGGGACCCTGAACAGCTTAGTGGTCTTCTGCTGAACTCTCTCCAGTAAGCCCAGATCGCTCTCACACTGAGAAGCCCTGCACTGGACATACTACCCTAGATGTGGTCTCAGATGTGGTTTCACCAGTTCCAAGTGGAGAAAAAGGATCATTCCCTCAACCAGGACACACAGCTGAAACATTTTCTGAAAAAAAAAAAAAAAAAAAAAAAACAAAAAAAAAAAAGACATTTTTTGTCCCCACCAACTCCCCAAACCAGAAACTAACAGTCTGTCAATGTCAACAGTAATGTTTATCTCCTAGTAATGAATAAAACTTAACTTATTTTATGTCTTTCAGACTTGTTTTCTCATAATCACTGGAGTCTCATCCAACTTCTAATGCTATTCAAAGTCACACTATGACTTCAATGGAAGCTAAACATAGAGAAAACATTTAGGTCTATGTTTGATAACATTCAGCAGAGAAAGGGAAATTCTGTATAAAATGTAATAGTATCAGTTAAGGTCACAAATATCATGGTGAAATGTGGTCACAGACAGGTAGAAAAGAATGGTGTAATATGGGATTATAATGTCTAATGAATAAGTCAAAAAGGAAGCAAAACGGACTTCAATAGTTTCGAAGGTTTTAGATGAATAAATATATCAGTATATTTGTTTCTATTTTTGTTTATACCATTTTTTCATAAGATTTTAAATCATTGCTTTCAGAAGACCTAACAGAAACATTTTTTTAAAAAACTACCTTAGTTTCATGAAAAAGAAGTAGATATGCAGAAGCAGCAGAAACCTGACACTATTTAAGACTGTCTTTCTGCTGGAAATATCTTTGAAAAAATCCTGATAATTAATATACAGTATATTTCACTTTACAGACACTTACAATTCTGTAATTTTATCACTATATAGTTTTCCTGAAAACTGTGATACAGACACCTAATTACAGCAGGATGACCATGAGAAGATAAATATCTATTCCAATGTTTTTCCTGAGATCCATATGTATTTTGATGAATCACAGAGTCCCTGTTTAGACTGTAAAGAAAGACTGTTACCATATGCCAGCCAACTAGTATTTTTCAAAATATAGTGTTAATGTTAATATTTGGAATATTGGTCAAATAGAAGCCAAGGTTTTAAAAGAGGCAATTTATTAAAAGAACCTATTTAAAATAATGGCTTAAATATCTAATTTAGATTCAATGGGGAAATAATTTATTTTTCTGAGGTAGTTGACAAACATTCCCAGATCATCTCTGCAGAGAGGAAGGTGCTTTTGAAGATCCAGAGCTCACCTGAGTTGAATAACGCACATTTTATCTTCATCCCTCTTTCTATATCCCTGCACCACACACAGTTCAAAAGAAAGAGTGGAGAATGATGTAATCCAGGTTAATGCAGGTTAATGCATGTATTATGTCAAGGAGTCTGGTACCTGTGTCACCTGTTCCTTGGGGAAATGCTGTAATTGCTAGATTCCTGTGCAATATATTGTGCACCGACACGTTCAATGATGTCACTATTTATTAATGCTGGGAACACCATAAGCATTTTTTCAGGAGAACCTAAGTTCATCCAAATGTTAACGTCAACGAAGCTGTAGTCATCATGTAGATGATCTTCATTTCAGAACAAGTGTTTCTGAACACTTGTGAGGTTCAGTTTATACACCCACAGAATTTGACGCTTGGAAGTGGATTAAGGAATCTGTAATGGCTAATCAGCAATAAAGACATGAAAAGGTTCTTGCCACGAAGTTGTTGGTGACGTTTTGTTTCCTACTCCTTAATTATTGGTAGAATTTATGTGGATTGAATCTGTTTTAATTTACATTTAATAATAATAAAAGTTCATATTTGTTGACACTTTCATTTTGTTAAATTCTACTGATCTCATGTTAGGTTAATGCACTGTATCTATTCTTATTTGTATTTTAAATTCTACTCTACTCTATATAGTAACCAGTAGTCTCTATTAGCTCTTGAGCCTCATAGCCCTGTTGTGGTTTTCAGTAACACTCAATTTCATGTACTCTCACCACTGTAACTTCTTTCACAGTGACTCATATGTCCTTGTTGTTAAAAAGGGAAAAGAGGAGGAAAAAGGAAAAAAAAGTTAATTTAATGGAAATTGAGATGTATAGAGTACTGTTATATCAGTCTGTGATATGACTCCATATTCAGAAAGATTGGGAGTATTTTAAAATAGTTAAAAATAAAATGCAGTCTAGTTATTTTTTAATTGAAAAGACATCAAACTATTTATTCTGTATTTTATATACAGACATTGCAAGTGCTTATGGCTGTGTTAATGTGTGGGAGTATGTGTGTTTATATATTTGTGTATATATATATTCATGAGAAATGCCAAGTTGAATTTACTTGGTGAACGAAAACTAATTCTAGTAATGAATAAAGACAGGAATAGAAGGAATCTATTGCGAAAGTGGAGAACTTGGAAAGATTGTTATTGAGGTCTGAAATTGTATAAAACTAATTGTGACATAAAGGGGTTAATTTTTCACTAGAAGAGCAGAGGGAAACACTATTAGGCTTTAAATCCTTTTAATTTAGCTTGTAAAGGGATTTTTTCAGTATACATAGGATTCACTATACAGAAGTGAACCATCATTTTGTTTATACAGTGCACTAATAATAATGGCATTAAGAGCTCCATTTACTTGGTGAATCAGGTTTTAAATCTCACAAGGGCAGAGATATCAAGCTGATGGCATAAGTGGGGGAAAATAAAAGTTAATAAAAAAGAAGTTCACAAAATGTGTTATGTATCTAAAAGATGAAAATTTTGAGCCTGATTTCATAATGCTGTTGCACAGAGAAGGTCATCTTAGAATTTATTCCTTCCTTCAATATTGTCTGAACTGGTATTTTATATATAAACCTTTCATCTGTCTCTGTGATATTTTTTGTTGGTAAATCTCTCTCTCCCACTGCCTCTCTCAGACTTTTAGTTCATTGCTATATCTGGTTTCACACATAGAAGTAACAGCATCTGGGACACAGGGACAGCAGGATGCCTGCCCTTAAGAAATGTGGCAATTACTATGCAATTGTGTGACTGACAAGGTTATGTGTCAGTCTGAATCCTTGACACCTGACATGTAGAAAATTTTGTTCTGTAACACAGATCTGTATGTTTTATTCTGATGAAATGTTTCACACTAAAAGCAACAATTTTTAATTAATTAATTCAGACTCCTCCAAAGATAAGATATATAATAATTTTCAGGGGAAAGCATCTGTTTATGACTTGGCTGTAATAGGCTGCTTTTACATTACTCACATTTAAAACTCAACTCTCAGATTTCATATTGTATTTAAACTGCTGGAGTGTAGTGCTACACAAATACCTCAATTTCAACAGAGAACTGAGGGATCACTGAAAATGTATTTACTTATGTCAGGTCTATGTTCTTTAGGATGAGTTCAGAGTTTCACACCAGCATCTTTCCTAAATCCACGTCAATATCATCTTACACTTCACTCAACATATGTCAAAAACCTAGCATAAATAGAAGCAATGCATTTACTGGATTTACATTAGCTGAAGCACACCACATCATCTAGAAATAAGAACTTGTTTCAAGAACTTTATGATGGCAGGCTGTAAACATAATTATTGAAAAATTCTTGCCAAGAAAAAAAATCCTTGTTCATGAAATAAATTAACATATTCTCATATTCAATCACATGCTTATATTCTAATGTTCCTGAGCTAAGCTTTTGTGCATTTTTTACTGTCATGGCTTTGTGCTTATTATTAGAACCAATATTTAATCTTGGATTACAGCAATGATTTTTCATGCATCATATGTTGTTTTGTGTCAAAAATGTAAAAGTGTACTCATATTAATACCATGCTACCAATCTTCACATAATTACCAGAGTGCAACCTCAAGGGTAGTAGAATAGAAATTGAGCTACAAGGCTGGTTAGTTTTGTATACCATTTAGTTTCTTAATCTTGTGGTGTTTCAATGTCAAAACTAGATCAAGTTTCAGGTACTATATGGGAATTATCTTTGAGCTACTACCTTTTTAGGTTTCTCATTCCATCAGTAAACTTAACTTCTTAAGAAAGGAAAAAGCATAGAATTATGAAGATCAGTGACCAACAGAGCATGTGTTCCGCTTTTATTATTAATCATGCATAAACATGAGAAGAATGCAACACATGCCAGTATTACTCAATCTGTCCAGAAAGAAAAATAAAAAAGAAGAATTCATTATTGAATAACACCTTTGTTGATCTTTCACTCCTTAGAGCTATTTCCTCAGTGCTGTCCAACATTCAGATAAAACCAAACAATTTTAGTATTTTATTATCGATGAAGAAGGTAAGATAATTGTGATGTTGGTTTCTAGGACTATAATCACATTATGCTTCAAAAACCTCGACTAGAAGTTCACTCCTTTTCAATTTTTCAGGTTCTCTGATACAACACTCTATAAATTTATACTAAGCTAAGAGCGACAAAAGCAATTTCAACTGCTGTTTGTTAAGCCTATTGAAGTACTCCTCAAGTAATGCTACTGCTTGCCAGGAAGAACTCTGAAGTACTTTTAAGCTAATCTTTGGCTCCTAGAAGATTATTCATTAAGCCATATAACATCCATTGCAGTTTAAGGTTGACTGCAAGGTAATGCTTACAATGGTTTTATGTTAATAATTTGAAAATATGTCAGTGAAATCAGGCAATTTAATAGTGTAAACTGTATTATTAATTATTTTTATTCAACATAACAGCTCCTTGCACCACATGTAGAAATTAAATATTTAAAGAAAAGAAAAGAAAAGAAAAGAAAAGAAAAGAAAAGAAAAGAAAAGAAAAGAAAAGAAAAGAACCCATAGAAAGAAACTTTCCTAGACTTAAAAAATGTTTTATTCATATAAATATAAAGTTAAATTGAAGGTGGATGAACAACTTTGTGGCTGTTATGAAGAGTCCTATAAATTATAAACAAGATACAATCCTTATGGAGTCTGTATACTGTTAAAGAAGAAAAATGTTCTTCATTGCAAAGAAAACTCTGCTTATCTTGTTCAAAGTTCTGATTTTTCTTCTCTTTATTTATGATTTCCCTGGCATAGCTCCAATATATTAGATGGAACTCAGGCACTTAAATACAGAATTAAGTTCCAGAAAATCTCTGTGAAAATGAGCAGCCCTTGTTTGACTTTGAAGTCCTCTGGGATCAAGACTTATGCTTCTGTGCTTGTGCAGAACTTCTGTGTTTTGAATATTTCAAATCCTTTTTCTGTCCTAAATCATACTGATCTGCCGTGATTCAATGTTCAGTTCATCTCCTTGTATACACACACACCGAGGAAGAATTATGACTAATCATACTTATAGATTCTTGCTTTTAAAAAGCTGCTGGTGATTCCTGCTCTTTTTATGAAATAGATTCATGGACAGAAGAGTCACTTATAGAATGAGAGACTTATGAGTCCAAATTTGCAAAACATTATTTCATAATCATGAGTCTGTGAACTTTTCTGGAATTATGTCTGTGTTCACTTCTGTTGTAGCTATGAAACATTCGGAAAATATTCAAAATATCTCATGCCAAAAAACAGCACAGAGAAAAGGACCTAGGTCTTTAATGTTGAAAGTAAGCTTTACAATCAGCAAAGAGCAGGTCCTGACTTTCAGTTATTGCTTCCAGAACACTTAATATATTTTGATTTACTTTCTACGCCTATAATTAGTATCATGCAGAATATAATTCATTTCCTCACACATTTCTATAGATTTCACTGTGCCAACATCTCTAGATCAATGTTTACTAGATCTTACAGCATATTACTAGGTATTCTCTACGTCCACCTAAAGAGAGAGAGCTATAGTATTCTCCAGTAGAAATTTATTTCCTGACTGTACAAGATACACAGGATTACACCCAGAAAAGGTCATTGGATACATCTGTTACCTCAGTCCCTGTGAAAAAGGACTAGTTCTCACTCTGAGGAATAATTTTAACACACGCACACAGCTGTTATCATGGGACCATCCAGAAATATGTACTTACTAGCAAAAATGCATAGTTTCCTAGTCATAAACAGGGCTGTTCATGAGACAAAACCTAAGCATCCAGCTTTCTCAAAAGAGAACAATTTCTGGGTTTGTATATAACTACTAGTTTCATAGTCCTAGGCCTTGGATTCATTGCAACAACTAAAAAAGCTGATAATTACACTGTTCCCTCTGTAGCTAATGGGAAAAGACAAACATTTCCAGAGATCAATTGGACCCATATGAGATTATCCTAGGTATTTAGTTTAGGTGGCTATTTTAAAAGTATTCAAGTTCAGAATTTTTAATACAAATGAACTAAAGCATTTTCATGGATAATTACAGATTTCTCCTGTTATTTATACTTTTCACTAAATGTTGGAGACATATATTCTCTAAGGTTTAAGTAGTTCCATATGGCAGAACAGGTAGTGACAATAATTTTATTTCATTTCATTGCTTTAGTTTTCAGGTGTCTGACATTTTACTCTTGGATTTTGTTTTTCAAAAGTGTACGCCTTGTATAACGTATCCTGAAATTCTGCCTTTAGGACCAAATTTGGGTTCCTATTAGGATCTTAAATCAATAATTATTAAGACATTAGATCTGTAACTACAGATAATTTCTTTACATAAAATCATAGCTCTAAGCCCCTAACAGTGAAGGTTAAATTCCAGGCTAGATGTGCGGGACTGGATGATCACTGCTAAAACAACTGTATGATTCTGAGGCTGAGAGTGCTAGTAGTGCATTTTGCAACTACGATTATTTAATGAAGGAGATAACTACAGGCTTGAGTCCATGATTTTCAAGTGTTTGGCTGATTACACTGTTGACTATCCCAAGAGGCTTCAACAAAGCATATTTAGAGGGGATTATTTGCTTTTCTAAAGCAAAAAATATTGGAAGGCTGTAAACATCACTCACCTGATAAAAAACCTGATTTTGGAAATTCGGTTAATCCAGTAGCATTGGGCTCTAAAATTCAATTCAGTCGTTATGCTGGACATTTTTCAAATCCAAATGATTTGAACTGATCCACACCTACATATTTCAATCTGTTAGATCAAGACTAGAAAAGCTGAAAGAATTTAAGTACCCAACTGACGAGAAGAAGATTAAAACTAAGTTAAGTCAAGTTAATTACAAGCAAGTTAATTATAAAGTTTAGAACCTAATTTATTACTTTTATTTAGTCATAATCTTCCTTTTTTAGTCTGAAGACAAGATGCGAAGAGTTGTAGAAACTTGTTAGGCTCAAAAAACCTCAAAGTTGTATACTCATACAAAGTACTTATAATAGAGTTGCTGAAAAATATTAATATATAATGACTATTAAATGAATAAGAATAAATTTCCATAGAAAATCCCATTAGAACTTTATTTCATTTAATTTAAAGTATCTGGAAAAAAAAAAACCAACCAAACAAACAAAAAAAACCAAAACCAAAACAAAGCTAACTCTACAAAGCCAAATTTTAGAAATAATAATGGGAAGCTTGATGTTCATTCCACAGAGATTGGGACTCCTCCATAATACAATACTGACTTCCCATTTAATTAAAACTTACTGTTAAGTTGCTGCATTTTTTACTGAATTTGGCATGCTGACATAGAGCTCCTGACAACATAAGCAATGATCGTATTTTATATAGGAAAACTGAAATCTCCTTAGAGTGTGCTATTGTATCCTAAAATGGGATTGTTTCAAGCAATCAGACTGTGGGGATGCTGAACTGTTTGGCTCATTTCATATCTGCTTCAGCATTAGTCAGTGTTTTCTGCTCAAATCCTTACTGTGAGCCAAATGATCGCTGTGTGAGGTCCAAGCGCAAAGATTTTATCTTCAGGGCACTTCAGCTGCTGATCCAGCATAGAGGAGTCGTTTTGTTGCCTGTCGCAGGCGTGGCGACCTGGTTCAGGAACGGCACGGCGACCGATCCCAGGCTGCTCGGTCCATTAGCACGCAGACACCAATGTGGTGGACGGCAAATGGCGTTTATTGCTAATTAACACAGCCTTTTATGACTTACGTTTACAACGTCAGTTCTGTCTGCTTAGATCATAAATTAAACGCTATTGGCTATTAGGAGGGGGGGCTCTATCTTTCCGTACAGCACGATATCTTCCGGCCGCCAGACCTTAGCTACCAACATCGTTTCCTTCTCTTCCCTTACAGGCTTACTGATCCCAGAGAAGTGCTGAGAGGGGAGCTGGTCCATGTTAAATAAAGAGCTCACATGAGCACATGTGCCAAATACAAACAAAACCAGCAACCTCTTCATGCTCTCTCTACAGCATAGTCTTTCCCATTGAAAACTCATCTGGTGGGCAGGTCTGGTAATGGTAGGCACTGATGAAGTCAAAGCAAAGGTCTGCAGCACCTATCAATCATAAATGTATAAATTAAGGCACAATTATTATTAATGTGCCTCGAAACAAATACTAAAATAGTATAGCTAACAACAGCATTTAGGTGCTTTGGTAACATCATGATGGCAGGACCAAACATAATGTATAAGCATTTTATATGTGTACTTAAGCAATGTGACCACCAAAGAGGCAAAGGAAGATGTTTGTATTTACATGTAGCAGACACTCATAAAAGCTACCACACAGATAAGCACAAGAGATTGCCAACTACACAGGAAGGATGACCGGTAAAATCAAAAAGAAGACAGGCAATTTCAGGTGAAAATAATCTGTCTTTTCTGTGAGGAGAGGCAATAGAATAATTCTTTGAAAAATTAGAGAAGTAAAACTGAGAGAAGAAGATAATCCCATGTAGGTTTTAACTTCTTTTGTCAATGAAGCCTAATGATCACAACCTGTGTGACTTAGAGCCACCAGGGACTGAAGCCAGCTCTATGAGATTGCATCTGCACAGATAGTTTAGAATGTGACTGTTAAAGACTAACAGTTTTGTATATGTATCAATTATGATTAATGACAAATGAGAATTAACCATTAGCACAAAATATATTGTTAACTCTGGAATTCAGTAAGATTTTGCTTAGAATTTTAAAACTGTCCTGATTTGCAGTTTCCCATGAAAGTAATCTGATTCTCTGATACATAGATATAAATATATATGCACACACATTCAAACACAAAAATGGAATAATTATAATATCAATTTGTTAATTATGAAGTATATTTATCTGGATCTTTTTTGCTATAACTTATACCTGTTCTGTGAAGGTCCTGCATTTCAAACATGCCAAACAGTTCACAAGCAGCAAAAATTCCGTTTAAGTTCTCTATTCCCTCCAATAAAGGGAAAATATATCAAGAGGATAAAGAAGAAGAAGAAAGAAGAAAGGAGATACTACTAAAGGGGAAAGCATGTGTCATTTTAAGCATACTTTGATAGCTACTCTTTTTCCAATTCTTCAAGCATAGAATTGTAGAATAGTTTGGGTTGGAAGGGACCTTTAAAGGTCATCTAGTCATCTTATTGCAGGTCTCCTCTGCAATAAGCAGGGACATCTTCAACCAGATCAGGTTGCTCAGAGCCTCATCCAACCTGACCTTGAATGCTTCTAGGGATGGGGCATTTTTCCTTTTGAATATCTCAGCTCCTGACTGAAATCAATACTTCTTTATTTAAAACTGCTATATTAAAACCAGTTTCATTTAAAGCTGCTGTATTTAAGCTTATCACATTTTATACAGTTGAAAGTCCTTGTTACTTCCATCTCACTGACTCTAAAAAAGCAAAAAATTCTTTAATTCCACTGGCAGACATCAGAAAACAGAACTGTATGTGGATCAAACACCTGCTAATAGGGATGCAACCAATTAATTTGACTGCCCAAAAGTTTCCCAGGCACTTGGGGCTTGGTGGTGACACCAGTGCAGTGCTGGGTCCCTCCTCTACGGCCACCACACCCAGACGGCTGAGGGCACAGGCTGATGAGACCCACTTCCCTGAGCCAGGGGCTCCGATGCACAATGGGAAGAGGCCACTGCGTGTCCAAAGCCTTGAAGTGGGACGTGGTTTATTCCTGCTATGCTTCCCTATTCCCTATTGCGTTTGGCTTTGCCGTCAGCATCACACACGGGAAGGGTGGGCGATC
>JAOXNG010000001.1:163231834-163241936 GCA_028566535.1 Scolopax minor | reverse complement strand
GCAGTATATGAACTTTAGCTAATTAAGTCTCTTCGCACATTTTACATCTGGAAGTGTGAAGCGTTTTTCGTTTTGCTGCTGAGGCAATTTATGGCTACGCTTTTCCGTTTCCCACCCTCTAAGGGGCAAATAACAAAAATTGTCTGAACTTGGTTGTTCTAGCAATAAGATTCCGTGGCACTTAGCACAAACATTTGCCTTATCATCCTGAGAATGAGCAGTTTTCCACAAAATGCTGTTAATTTTGAAGAGTTAGAGGAGGCCTAGCTAAAATGTAAAATTCCAGAACACCAAATTGGTTTGGTTTTAACTGAAACCGGTTGGAAGGTTTGGAGTGAAGACGTTGGACATTGCAAGCTTATTGTTATTCATACCACTATTATTCTTCATATTTAAAGGAGGAGAGAACCCTAGTGTGTCAAATACTGTTTGAGCACTAGCTTATCAAAATTCATGACATAAATTATAATAATTTTAAAGTATCTTATCTTTGAAATAATCTGGAAGTAATCTGTAACTGCAATGAATTTCTCTCTGCCTCAAATTAAAGATTGTGCCTTCGTAATTTGGATAGAGACATATAATTGTTTTAGATAAAACAATAGAAAAATAAAAAATCCAGTAAGCAAAACCAAACAAAATAAAATTAAATTGTCTTTTTCTTTCTTCCCAGCAGTTTTACAAGAAGAGAATAGAATCTGGTATAATGCCCTTTTTATTACCCATCTAACTTATCGCTTTTATATAAACTCTTATAACCTGTCATAAAAACTAAAATCACTTAACTGTGGAGAAAGGTAACTGAACCATATTTGACCCCTTCCCTATGGATTCCCATTCATTTACTTTACCCTGTCAGTTACCACAACTTCACTCAGATTTCCATTTTTGCCCCTAAACTCTATAAACTTTACTGGTTACTGTTAGTGTGCTTTCCAGCACAAATATTCCTATGGAACCCTCACTTCTTCTACTGATTCCCCACTTGCAAGCAGCAGTCCTCAAAGGATGGATGCAGTTTCCCCACCACATAAATTTATTGTTCTACATAGAGGTGAATAATCATGCTGGCCTTTGCCAGATAGCAGAAGGAAGGAGGGATCCACTGACCTGACTAGAACAGGTCAGGTGAATTATTATTGTTATGGTACCAACATGATGTAGCTGTCTGTCAATTAATGATCTAAACCATATAGTCTCTGACCTTTGTGGTTTCATTAAGACAAATCTGTCACATGTGTTAATGACTGCAGGAGCTGGTTTGCAGTTCATTTTCTCCTCTGTCAATCGCATGAGAGCAAGAAGATAGGAGTGGCATGGTAACTATGTCTTTAGGTTAGCATTGAAATTTAACCTGTCAAGAGAGTTGTAGCTGTCTACCTAAGAGCTGTCTACCAAGAGAGTTGCAGAGTCTACCTAAGAATCATAGAATAGTTTGGGTTGGATGGGACCTTTAAAGGTCACATAATCCAAGCCTTTAAGATAAAGAAAAATTAAAGTTTTAATTTAAATCTTTACCTTAAAGAAAATTTAGTAGCTGGATACCACTGACTGCCTTTAAAATATCATCTAGCAGACAATGGCATGTGAGCTAGAAAAGTATTCAAATTCTGTATTGGAAAGCATGAACAAGTACTCAAAATAAAACAAAGTGCTTACCTTTTTTAATCGGCTCCCTATCAAAATCACCTTATAAGCTTCAATACAGGTAATGCAAACACTGAATCTGAGAAAAATTAGTCCTGGACATGACTTGAAGGAATGGACATGATACAACTACTATTTTAAAGAATCTTTTGTTTTTAAATTAAAAAAATACTTTGTTCTTCAAATTATTTATTGTTGTTGTTGAAATTTTCACCTCTCCCTCACAAAAAAGAATAAATACTAAACTATCACATAACATTCATTGTTAATTAATTTGACACAACTTATTAAATTACTTATGAGACTACTATGTAATACAACTCTAAAGGATCAACCTGAGCCTGAAAATATAATGAAAACTCAATAGTTTCATATCTTCCTCATAAAGCTGCGCTTTTCTGTGTCTGCTGACAACTGGATTTTTCTTACACTAATTATGAGGTCAGTAAGTTAATTAGACTATGGCTTTCATATAGTGCACATACATGCTCAGGAGACCTGGAAAACATTTTCATTTAAATACAGATTTTTTTTCCTAGCTTTTTTCTAAGACGAGCGATTTTTTTCAGTATTATATAGAAGAGTTGTTTCTGAGAACACTTCAGTACTTTAGAGGTATATACACAGCTGTGATCCCCAAACTGACACTGGTTACAGATACAGACTATGAAGCACAATGCATTAACAAAAGGAACAAGAATGGCTGAGCCACCTTGTTGGTTCTTTAATTTTTTTGCTCTCCTGAGGCAAACGTCATTTTTTATTAATAAGTGTTACAGAAGCAAATAAAACCAAAACTATATATCTTCTGAGAAAATCCTGTAGAGACAGGAGAATTAATAAATATATATATAATTTTTATGTTTATTTTTTTGAGATCACATACAGAATTTTCTAAATACAATAGATTTTTAGTGAGAGATTCAGAAAAACTAGAAAAAAGAATTTTCAGAATACACCCTCTATGTCAGCAGTAATTGCTTTACATAGTCACTTTTCCACTGCACTGATTGTAGTGTTCCCTTAAAACATGGCTAGAAGGTATTTATAGAACTGCAAAATATATATCAAAGGGTACTGGAAAAATGTAATTCACTCTAATCTGGTGCTCGGTGAATAACGATACAGTCGATGGGTGAAACAATGAAAAAACCCACCATCTACTAGAATGGCTTCACTTTCACTAAGGACAGCTTTTAAAGCTCTGTTGGAGCAGTTATGAGGTATTGGAGCTTCTTACTTGGTATTCTAGGAGAAGATTCAGAAATACATTTTCTCCTAATAAATTCTGTCTACTGTTGACCACAGCAGGTGGTCTGCAGTTATTTTTAGCTATCTGGAAGTGTGTAGTTTAAAGACCTTATAGTAACTTATTCACAGTCTTCACATGGACAACAGCATATCAATCATTCATGATAAGGAAGCTAAACAAAGCATTTTGATACCACTAAGTGTGGTGATGTCAGTGACCTTTCTGTGAAAGTTTCTATTGAGTTTCTGGAGTTGAAAGACTTGACGGTACCCACTCACTAATCACCGATGCCTTAGGAAACAATTACTGACTCTGCATATGTGACAATGCTGCTTTTTGACATTTTGGAAAGGGAATTATACTAAAGACAGGGAAGAAAGTCTGTCTGTACTTCATTTGTGCTACTGAAGCAAAGACTGGTAAGTGAAAGGTTGTGAACACAGAAAAGAGGACATCTAAACTTTTTGGGGAAAGGCTCTCAGAGCATTAGTACTGCATTAAGTACATGGCATGGCAAAGAATTCTTTAGTTAGTAGTGATGGTACTAATTTTTACATTGTCTTTTACTGTGTGAAACAGAATCATGGTTATGATATGACCCATGAAGATTGTCTCATTGATAGAAAGAAATAGTCACAGCTAAAGGCATCTAGAAGCCTAAGCCAGGTGGAATACTGGTTCATTGATTTTAGAAGTGCTCTATCTGACTAGTTGTCATGATTTTGACCGAATTGACTAATCAGAATGATAGATGACCTCTCCCCCCCCCCCCCAGGTAAAGAGAGGAGAGGAAGAGGTAAGAAAGAGATTTATGAGTTTAAAAAAAACTAAACTAATGAAAATATCAATAAATAATGTCATAATAAATAATAATAAGAAAATAAAAAAAAAAAGGGAAAGAATAAATATACAAAACCGCAAAACCGTATCAAGCTCCTGGGATGATGATCGTGTCACCAGCAGGGGAAAGTCCCAGGCTGGACTTGGTGATGGGCAGGGGACGAATTCTGGATCTGGAGTCAGGAACACTCGGATCGGGATCAAAGGCAGACGTACAGACAGGGTCCTCCTTGGACGTTGGCCATTGAAGGCAGAGAGTTGATCCTTTGATCCCTCAGCTTTTATACTGAGCATGATACGGATGAGATGGAATACCCTGTGGGTCAGTTTTGGGTCACCTGTCTTGTCCACTCCTCCCTGCAGGTGTGAACCCCTCTACGCTTTTCTACTTCCAATCCTCCAATGGGGTAAATAACAAATTTACCTGACCTTGGTTGTTATAGCAATGAGTATAAGCAAGGGCCTGTCTGCATACCATTCCTTGGTATAGTCAGGTCTAAGACTAAAGGTAAGACTAAACAGTTTCTGAACAATATGTTGTTAATTTCAGAGTTCAATTCTTTAGAAGAGGCCCAGCTGAAAAAGTAAAATAACTGAACAGAAAAATAGTTCTGTTTTACCTCAAACTAGGACACTGGTTTAGAGTAAATGTATAAATTTGTGTAAATTTAGGTAAATTATTTAAAGTATATTCAGATTTAAAGTCAGTAATCAAGTGTAAGTGAGGTGACAACTATGTACAGAAGAATAATAACAAATTATATATTTAACAAATCATTGTGGAAGCAGAACAATATTTTTTATAAGAATATCTTTTTCTGTGCAAAAAAAATTAATTTTATAGCAATAGCATACTTTAGCTTGAAGTACACTCAGTTAATTCTTTCTCTTGTACTGTTTTAGGGAAATTCTGGGGGTTTTATTTATGTTCATAGCTTACTAGTCTTTTCTAGCTCATCAGCCATGAAGGTTTTTTCGTGTATTTCAAAAGTCTAACAGTAAAAGTCTTGCCAAACATTCACTTAACTGTGGTCAGTGCTGTTGATGTGCCAAGGCACCCAGCCAGAAAAAGTCCTAATTATTTTCCTGCCCCAGGCAATAAACATTTTGACTACACTTCATACTCACTTCCAATTCATGTAGAGAGCCATGCAAACCAATAAAAAATGGAGTGAAAGATGTGCTGCCCCCTCAATTTTGTCATTGCAGGCATTTGCCCAGGCAGCTGATAGCACAGGCAGAGCCTGCACAGAGCCAAGTACCATTGCACAAAATCAAGCCCACTTTTAACCCACTGCCTTCTTCCCATGGGCTCCATAATCTGAACATGCTGCCAGCCACAGACATGAGTAAAGGATGGTCAAAGGAAAGGAAATAAAGAATGAATGAGTAGAAGATCAAGGGGAAGGGAAGGAGGGAGGAACTGATGAAAGGATTGATGAAGTGAAGGGAAATGGAAATGGCTAAATAAACCCCTATTCAATTTAACATCATTACCCCATACATTTTTCTCTGTGTACATGACTAAACAATTGAATCTTGAGCTTATTAACCAAAAATAGTTCCAAAAAAACACCTAAAGCATTCCCAGGTCACTAAAGTACAATTCTCATAGCCATACTGTGTCGTGGTCAGACTTGTATTATCTTCTAAACCATTCATAGTGTTTGCTTGCATCAAGCAAACTCCTTAGGCATAATTTTTCCCTATTTGTTTTCTGAAACCCTCATGACCTGTTATTATTTTTACTCATACAGAAGTCACACTTGCAGGTCTGATTTATATACCTGTACATTCCTAACTTGCACAGCTAAATGTCCTGGATATTTTGAATCATATCTCTAACATTTGCCACATTGTTATAACTTCAGAGAAAAATACACTACTCATAAAACCTCACCATTTTACTTGATTAAAGTTGATTAAAATAGATGCCTAAGTAAGAATTTTTATTGCCACTTTAAATTCTCAATCGGAATACACAACTAGAAATTGCTTTATAGGGGGAAACATATTCTAGGTAATGTAGAACACTCTATGGAAGAAGACTGAAAGTCCCATTATCATGCATTCAAATTATATGATGCTGTAGCTACTGTTAAAAATTATCTCAATAGAGCATTTGTCCCCTTTCACAGAGAAGTCTTAAAGTTTCCTTCACATTAATTTTGAATTATTAGTTTAGGGCACTTTGGGACAGACTAACTAATACAACACCTACTTGGAATCACCCACATCCATAAAACAGCTTATACATACCAAATGTGGTGTTGTAACCTTTCTGAACCTTTGTATACTAATCTTGTACTTGTGTACTATTATGGTTCAGGCTGGGCTGGCCACTAAATGAATGACAGATGCTCACTTATAACTTCTCTATCTTCTCAGTAAAGGAGAGTAAGAGAACAAGGGAGAGACTTATAGGTTGCAAAGAAAACTGAAACTACTTTAATGAAATATTATTAATACAAATAAAACAATAATATTAAGAAAGTAATAAAATATATACCAATATATACAAAACCAGAATCCAGCTCCCAAAACGATTATCATGTCACCAGTATGTACTGGGAAAGTTCCAGGCGGAACTCAGAGATAGATGGGAACTGGATTCAGGAACCGGATTCAGGAACACACAGATCAGGATCAAAGGCAGATGAACAGAGTCCTCAGATGCCAGTCACTGCAGAAAGACTGACCTCTGATTCCTGAGCATGAGACAGATCAGAAGGAATATGCCATTGGTCAGTTTTGGACCCCTATACACTCTTCCAGCCTTCCAACACATAAGACATAACAAAAATTAGCTGACCTTGGTTGTTATGGCAATAAGTATTAATAAGCCATTAATTTCAGAGAGTTAGTTTCAGCAGGCTTAGCTGAAAAGTAAAATTACTAACACAATATTGGTTCTGTTCTGCCCCAAACCAGGACATGAACTGAACAGACATGTCTCAGCCATGAAAACTCATGCGCTTTAAAACAGCTATCAGTAAATAACTGAAAATATTTTATAAATATATGAAATGAAATAACTGGATATAGTTTTTTCTAACTGCGTCTATATGAAATTATGCAATAGATTTACACTATATTAAAATACAATTATATTATGTTATTTTATGGACGTGGAACATAAAACATTACCAGAAATAATTAATTACTGCAAATTATTTTTAATGGATCTTTTTAATAAGAGTAAGGATTAACTTCCCGTGTTCAGTGATAATAAGGAAGAAAAGAAAAATGAAAAAAAAAAAAAAGTAACAGCAGCAGCAGTAGTAAAAACTATATGCCAGGTTCAAGTCACCCCAAAGTCAATCATCTGACTTGTGATATATTCATACAAATAACTTTTTTTTTTTTTTAATATGAGAACATAAATAATATAGTCATCAAAGGTAATATTTTTCTGTAAATTACCATAAATATTTTTTCAAAATCTATATTTAAAGTATTTTTATGGGAAGAAAAAATAAATTATCAGGTATCCTAACTATAGAATTTGAGGTTTTAATGCAATGCCTAAGAAACTTCTAGTTACAGTCAAACATCTTTTACTGTTTCTGACTCCTGTTTGTATGCACGTAATTCTTAAAATTTAATTTCTGATAGAAAGGAACATGGCTACTGGCTTGGTTTTGCTGTTATTAGTTAGCATTCTTTTAGTAAATATCCTAGAAAGCTCTCTCAATTACAAAAACATTGAGAAAATAAAGCAATTTGAAAACTTTATAGTTGTAGTTAACCATTTTCAATTTGTAATGACAATGTATTTATGCGTTTGTATATTATCATCCTACTGTTATTTATTCTCTGTCTCTCTAATTGTTTGTTTGTTTGTTTAATAGAATATGTATTCCAGACACATTAAAAGCTTTAAAGTTAAAAAAAAAAATGAAGCCTGGGAAAATCCCTAATGTACTCTTCTCAGAATAACCACATACCACCTAGGAATAAAGCACTTCAAAAATCTCTTTCAATAAACAATCTCTTTCAGTAAACGTATTTGCTATAGACTGTGCCTTAGAATTCAAAATAATTCACTAAAAGTTGCACAGCAGGTTTTTCAGTATTAATGTTTGTATAAAATGTACTTGACATAGTGTTCTTTCTTTTACTATATCCATGTTTAGCCATATTTTATTTCTAAATCCTTATCTTTTTCCAAGTCTATTGCCAAATGTTTAATGGTGCCTTTTCAAGGACATGAGTTCATTTTTTAAGGAGAAGAAACTCTTTTGAGAGATAATAAATGTTCTAAAAGTACTGAATAAACAAACAAACAAACCCCACCACCATAAAACAATTACTTTGACACATTTTTTAACTTGTGGGTGCATGGCATCAGGGTTCATGGATTTTTGAATGTCTTACATAGTCCTTAACCTGAACCTCGTTCAGCAAGGATACATCTTTCTTGCCCCAGACTTTTTCCCTGGTCTCTGGGGCCTGGGATTTCAGGTCAGTCTTGCAAGTAGAGACTGAGGCAAAGATGACATTCAATACCTCAGCCTTTTCTATGTCCAGTGGATCCAATGGGTCTAATAGCAACTTACAGTTCATAATTAAAATGCATGGAAATAGATAGAGTCATTTCAACAATACTCAGTATTCTTACTTGGTTCAGAGTAATGATATTCCTATATGATTAATTTGTATGTTATTCCCATTTCAACATAATCCGTTTTCCTGGGAAAAAATATTTGTAGAAGTTAAATATAAAATAAAGGGATATGTTCAGTCATCACTTATAGATAGATAGGAAAAACATACAAATTCACAAAACATAGAATACCAAGAGTTGGAACCAAGAATCCATTTCTGTGATCTTTATGTCATAGCACTTACATTAAATCTTCCTGAAAATATTCATAAAACATGCAATTGATTAGTAAATGTTTCTTTACACCAGTTTTGTGAGATCTAATTATCTACATCTGCCTATTCCTGAAAAAGAAGCTAGGGCCATTTTTCATAATGTCATTGCATAAATTTTTTACTTGGAAAAATCGAAGAGAAGTTCAAAATGTGAATCACCTCTTGCAAAGCAGGTATTAATTACATATTATAGAATATAATTGTATATATAATACCCAAGCGTTACATACATGGGTATGAGATTTTTTCTTAGAGTTCATGGTAGGTTGACCTTGGCTGGCTGCATGGTGCCCACCAACTACTCTATCATTCCCCCTCTATCAGCAAGACAAGAGGAAAATGGATAAGGGCAGTGAGATCACTTAACAATTACAGTCAGTTGCAAAACAGACTTGACTTGGGGAAATTAATTTAATTTATTGTTAATTAATAACATAAGAGAATAATGATAAGTGCAAACAAAACTAAAACCACCTTCTCCCCGTCCTCTCCTTGTTCCCAGGCTCAGCTTCACTCCTGACCCTTCTAACTTCTTCCCCTCCCCAGGTAGAGGGGAATGGAGAATTGGAGTTATGTTCACTGTGTACTACTTTGTCTCCACCTTGCCTTCCTCCTCCACTCCATTCTCCTCATGCTGATCCCCTGTTCAAGTGTAGGATCCCTCTCATGGGAGTTCTTGTGTTCCATATTTATATACATACATTTCTGATAAGCTTATAGGTAGCCAAAGCAAATAATTTCTGTCCATGCTCCAAGTAATTTTTTTTTCCAGGGACTTAAATTCAGTGAGCATTAAGTGATAGTTCTGACAAACCCAACTGACTGGACATTCAGAGAATTAAATTAGTATACTAAATGGAATTGATGGTGGAGTATAAAACTGGTAGCCTCTGGTTTGAGGTTTTTTCATTTTTTATTTCTCTAAACTTGCATATGATTAAACTATAATATGTGAACTCCTTAGGGACTATGAAGCAATCTTTTAGATTAATTTTTTCCTGATAAAAGAGCATTTACCTCTTGCACATTGCTGAATCTAGGCATTGTTGTACGTTTGGTTACATAGATAACATACTTTGATAAAGTAAATCATTTTACCTCCAGTCCAATCAGAGATACGGGGGATATATAGAGATCTTAAAAATAATTTTGATTTGCTATGTGAAAAGAGTAATGGACAAGAAGACTTAAAGTAGTGAAATTCCAGAAGAATTCTGCAAAATTGATTATAAATTAAAACAGATTTGCATGCTACAGCGATTAAAACTGACATAAGCATTTTCTTTAAAAGGAGAACAAATACATTGTCTAAGCCTGCACAACATGTACCCTAAGACAAACTTATGATGAATCACAGAATCACAGAATCGTAGTGGTTGGAAGGGACCTCAGAGATCATCGAGTCCAACCAACAACAAAAAAACCAACAAGGGAAAAGCCTGTCTTTCTATTTAATTGGGCTGCATATTTAAGGGGGGGGGG
>JAOXNG010000001.1:163196026-163211560 GCA_028566535.1 Scolopax minor | reverse complement strand
TCGATAATAAAATAAGATGTTAGCCAATAAGAAGCATTTCTACAAATGGTCAAATGACAGTGGAAAAGGAAATATTTTAACAAAGCAATGCTAATACAGCCCAGAACCAATGCATATAAAATCCCCAAGGAAGACTATCTGAAGAAACATACCATACTTTTGGCGTAGCATACTTTACTGCATGCCCAACACATTTTCCACAAAGCTCTTGTATATTTTCTGAATGAAAATCTAAAGCATAAAGTCTTACATTTAGCAGTTGAAAAAATATAGGAGATTTAAAACAGCAACAGTTCTGCTCTATGCCTATAGATTTTTTTTGGCAATTGGATCTGAAGGAAATGATCTATCTCAAAAAAAGAGGAAAAAAAATGGCTGATGAGTATGGTCTTATAATATGGTTGAGGTCTTTCTTTCTTTAAGAAGTAGAAGGTTTGTGTGGACCACAGAAACATGCCATGATTACTAAGTGTATTTTCAGTATGACCGGCTTCAGTCTTGTCACTGATTGAACTAATGAAGCAATGGGCTCTGTGACCAAGCCCTGCTTGCTCATGCCGTGTTCCCCTTACTTGGGGACAAGGAGATGCTCTACAGGCTGGAGCTACAGTGCACTCTGTCAGGAAGGCTACTCTTGGCAGCACAGATATGCCAAGAAGTTAGTGCTCTATGCGGTTACCTCGCATAGAGCATATTGTTGCTTTTCTCTGCGGTAGCAGACATTTTACCATCATACTTATTCACCTCAACCCTGTTTTGTGTTGCTCTGCTTTTCCTTGATTTTACATGTGCACCGCTGACTATTTTTAAACCTTTGACAGTGCAGCCAATGTAACTTTGCAGGACTTCAAAGGTAGGCACAGGTCACCCACATTCAGGAGCCTGTCATGATGTGGATGGATGCATCCACAAGGACATAAGGGAAGCCCATTCCATGAAATTGGATTTCTCTCTTATTTTTTCTTCCCTCCAGATGAAGAATCACAAATGTATTCATTTCAAAGAGTTTAAGAGGCGTTTCAACAGCCTACAGACAGTTTGTTACTACACTTGGCATATTTTGAAACTGTAATTATGGAAGACTTCCAGAAAGTCTCAACATGACTGAAAGAGTCAGAGGTAAAATGTGCATGGAAAAGCAGAGATCCCTTTGCTTAGTTTAACCTTCAGGAAGAGTAGTGCAAGGGCAGAACAAATGAAGCTTCATTCAGAAATGTAATTTGTTTAAAAGCAATCAAACAGAGATGGCCACAAGCTGGAAGAATGAAAGAACTCAATATTTTAGGCAGGAAAACACATTATAAAATGCTGCAAAATCTAAACAAGTGAAGTGTTTGTGTAACCAAAATCAAACTGTTAGCAATATTTGTCTTAAAATACTTATCAGCACCATGATAAAGCATGGAAGGTGGGTTG
Organism: Scolopax minor; assembly: GCA_028566535.1. Classification (NCBI taxonomy): domain Eukaryota; kingdom Metazoa; phylum Chordata; class Aves; order Charadriiformes; family Scolopacidae; genus Scolopax; species Scolopax minor. The sequence goes on along the minus strand of JAOXNG010000001.1, from coordinate 163,210,144 downwards.
GAAGCATGTTTAATGTAAATCTGCACATTATGTTTCTTTGAACAAATATGAATGATTGAATTTAATGTAATAGAAAAAAAAGTTTGATAAAAGAACATATATATAATTGTAGTATGCAATTGAAGTGTCAGCAGTGGAAAGCAGAAATACACTGAGCCAAGGTTAATAAAATTTAACTGACATTTCTATAACTCTGATCTTGTAGGACTACATTCTTAGTTTTCATAATTTCCAAAACACTTTTTCTGCAGAGGGGAAACTGTATTTTTTTCTTAGTTTAATTGTCAGCAAAATGCTACAAACATCTCTACATTGTAGTTTAAGTTGTGCAAAAAGGATTATTAAAATCACCTGTAAATTCTTAACTCCATCCATCCCAGTTAACTTTTTGAAATAAACAGGCAAAGGATTACCAAGATTCAGGAAGACTGAGGGTCAAAGTTGCAACACAGTGCTCTTTTTTTCTTGCAAGAAGTAATATAAGCTCTATACCTTCCTTTTAGTATCTTGATTATCTAATGTCAATGTGAGAGAGATTCAGTTTTTATAGGTGACAATATCAGTAAGCAATTGTAAATTGCAATTATTCTTGAAATGGTGAATCCACCACACTTTGTTACAAGCCCCTCAGATGATGGAACGATTACCTCAGCCAAGAAGATGAGCTCCTTGCCTTCTCTTCAGCCCATTTCAACCTATTAAAATAAAGCCTGTTTTAGGTTGGTCCACATTCCCACCACCACAAGAAATAAGACAGGAGGTTGCTTTTCAAAGCACTCCACACTCCTATAAACCTTTGCGGAGGTAGTATGGCCTTCCCATGCAAAGTATCACAGTGCTTCAGGAAGATTACTGTAATGGAGATAGGCTGGTAGGCCAAGGTTAGGTTGGAGTCTTCAGCATTGTAAGCATGAGGACATGGAAGGTGACTGTTGGAGCCATGATGCATAGTGCAACCTCAAATCTTAGTTTGGTCAGCCTCTGTTATTAAGCAGCCAAATTTAGTTTACTGAGAGAAATTTGATCCACTAGAATTAAAATTAAAAGCCAGACTGGACAAATCTCAAAAAATTTGGAAGATGAACACCTGTAAACACTGAAGACAGGTATCCACATAGGTGACCTAAGTGCAGATCTAGAAAGCCAAATGTCATAGGGGAATGCCAGTAGCCAGCTTAGTTAGTCCTTCCCACAATAAATCCCTGTTCAGGTGCCACCGTTGTGATTCCTTTTTATTTATGGTTTTATTTATGGGATGAGATTCTTTCACAGGAATTCCAACAATAGCCCACACCCACGTGTCACATTTTAGATAATGTTGCAGTATTACTGGTTTCAGATACAGAAAATGAAGGACCAGCTGCAGTTTTTCAAACATTCTTTTTTTCACATCACAATTACTCCCCAGTTTTGGTACAGAATTAGATTTATTATTTTACCCAATATGATTCAGAAACCATTCATCTCCTATTTCAGTAGATCTATGGCTACAGACTACTGTCAGGATGAGCACTGGACTCCAGACAGTTGCTGAAAGATTGGGGAATGGAGTACATGACTTTCAAAGGTGCCTTTAAACAGTGTTTTCTACAGTTGTCTTCACTTGATTTTAAACAGTGAAGCTTCTCTCCCAGCAGAATTTCTAAGGGAGACATTGTCTTAACATTGACATTGGAATTCAAAGTGCTGCTGTATCCACAAGCAAGAAAGAGCTCAAACATCTTCATAAGGTTTAGATCACTTGTATGCATGGGGGGATTCAAGAAAGCCAAACTGAATTTTCCTCAGAAATTCCCCTGGGCTGAAAGCAGTTGTCTGGAAGAGTTTCTCTTCCCTCTTGGACTGCTTATGGTCCCTGGTGGATACCTGCTCCTGGGTAAGCAGGATCTTTGGTATACCAGTCCTACCATTCACAGTCCAGTGGATGCAACAGTGCTCCAGGGCAGCAGCAGAGCTCAGCTCCTAAGTGCAGTGTGAGTGAGTATCTCCAGGAGTGGTGTATGGCACAGTTAACTCCACCAAGGAAAATCCAATTAGTTAAAAGCCTTGTTCTTCCTCATTAATACAGTGCATGGCTATTTCATCCAATCTTCTGAGAACTTTTGCCCTGCTGTTTTACAAGTCTGGTGTACTAATGATAACTTAGATTTGCAGAGTACAGATATTGAACTTTTTTATTTTTTGTAAAAAAATTCCTGCATTTCTTAGAGTGCTGGGAATGCAAGGGGGGGGATTAGGCAGACAGAGGTGCAGAAATGCACAAAATAAAAGTAAAATAAAAGTTTGTCCTGAACTAAATGTCTTCTATATATTTTGCTGAAAATGCAAGGACATGCAATTCTTCTCTTGTTCAAGGACATGTATTTTGAAGAAACAAAACTTGTGAAAACTCACACTTTCACTTGTAAAGGGTTATATGAAAATAAATTAATGGAAAAGATAAAATGAATGGAATTTCTCATAACGTAATTTTAATTTAAGGTAATTGAAGGTAAACATATTTTTGTTTCCTATGATCCTTGTGGCATGGATACAGTTTTGACTCTAAAAAACCACCACAACTAATCTTGCACCATACAAGGGTTTGGGAGGTGCTTAAACAAGCATGTGAGAGGGAACATGCACAGAAAGAATGACTGCAACTCCAAGCCATTATTTGTTATTTTCTTGATGACAGCTAAAAACATTCTTAATCTTTTTATTGTTCTATATTATGGAAAAAACATTTATAATTCACAAAACAGTACTCAGTATGTAAGAGATGAGATAGGAATGGTTAGGAATCACAGGTTTGTCCAGGAGAAGAGGAAAGACAAGACAAGGCTAGGAAAATAATATTGGAGAAAATTATAAAAATCATCTCCAAGGAAAAAAAGGGTGGCTGGGAATGGAAATTATTGCATTAATGGACTGTTCATTGAACTTCAGCTTGTGGAATTCCTTCCCTCATTACTCTGTCCTCTGCTATTTCTTTCCCTATTCCAAAATATGTAGCTATTCTTGTATGAATATATGTCTAATATAGACTAAGTTAAAATTTATAATCTAATTTTCATCTCGAGTCTTAGGTACGAATAGTTAGTATTGCATATCTTCCACTGATCCTTCAGATGGGCACATTCAAATCTATGCCTTAGGATATATCATTGTATGCTGTTTAGTAAGAAATTATTAATTAAATTTTTTTTTATGTTAAAAGAATGGATATAATAACTGTAGTTTAACAAATAAAAACCCCACTAATGATTTGCAACTATTTCTCAGAAGAGAGGATCCATTACCCAACAAGGGAAACACACTTTCAGTAGAAACTCAATTGTTATTTATAAACAAGTTTAGGCACAGGAAAAAAAAATTAAACTTTCAAAGAAGAGATAGATGTTTGGATGACATCTGCTTATTTCATGAGAATGATGATTTTAGGGAGAGAGACAGAGAAAGAGAGGGAGGTCAGCATTTAAGAAGCACTACCAATAGAAGACTGTGTTTCTGCCTTTTCATTCTTTTTGCACTAATGTTATTCCTCTTTACCTGCACAATTTCTCTAACTTCCAGTGCTGAAAAATAAATAAGGAAATTCAAGAGATAATAGCCATCACTATAAGAAATTCCTTTGTGCCAAAATTTGTTTTCATAACAGTGTGTTATTATATTGGGCGTTTCAAGGTGTTGGTAGTGGAGAGGAACTTGAGAGGAACATGGGGCTACCCCATGCTAGACACAGACAGCTCCAGACATCTACAAAACAGGGCACAGCTGAGCCCCTCAGCCAAGATAACAGTGCCTCAGGGAAAACATAGTTAAGAAAGGGTACAATGTTTTGCAGCAGATAGGAGAGAGGACTGAGGGTGAAAAAAACTGTGAGAAACAGCTCTACAGACACCAAGGTCCGTGAACAAGGAAAGGGAGGAGATGCAGCCTGCAGCCTGTGGGGAGGTAGGTATGGCCTGAAGGAAGCCACAGCCCATGAACAAACCCAGTTGGAGGAGGCGACAAAATTGAAATTGTTGATAAATTAAATTACTGTTCTGTTACTTGAGTCTGTTTTGTCTGGGATGGTAATTGGCAACTGATTTTACTGTCTTTTATCTTGACTCATAAGCTTTTCCATCTTATTTTCTCCCCTCATCCTGTTGACATTCAACTGTATTTCTCATTCTAGCCTCTGCAATGATCACTGTAGCTAAATTTCCAAAATAATCACATAAAATCAGTTCCTAGGGAAAGAACATCTGTTGCAAGGTGAATACAAACAATGGTTAGAAAGAAAAAAACCTCACTGGGATGTTATCACCATTACTATAAGAAAAAGAGTCATATTAGGCAAAATATTTAGAAACCTTAAGGTATAATTACTTGATTTAGGTATAATTTTGAAATCTCCATTAAGGAAGACAATCAAAATAACCCAACTTTCTAACATTTAGGGGATTTCAGACTCAAACTATTCCTAATATCAAAGGCTTGTTACATAAAAATCTGTGCACAACAAAAGAAGCAAAAATCTTATTTTTACGTATTTCTCAGCCTGAAAAGTTGCTTCTACTACTTATTCACCCCAGAGAACTGAATAAAGAATCATCACTTTAAAATATAGTCTAGGAGGAAGGAAAATAGTGTTCCCTGAAGTTGTGGTGGCTATACTGCAATTATTCCAAACTAATTTTAACTATACAAAAGTGACACAGCCCGTTCAAATACTTTGCAATAGCTAGTGAAGAGGGATAGGCAAATCTGGAGGACTTAAACTGTCTAAAACATTTATTTTGGCTTAGCACGAATTGACTGAATGAGATGCTTATCTGTCTTTCCTTTCATTATAAAATGACTAACATACATTTGATATCTACTTTTAAGATGGATAGGACAGCTGAAATTCAACCCTGCAGTTCTACAGATATGACACATTTCTTAACTCATTCAGAGATTAGGTGCAGTATGTTTGGTAGAGATGAAAGGTTTTTCAGATCATTGTGACAGCAATAACACATCCCTTGAATTGAAAGGATGACTCTTTCTCCTTGCCTGTTCATTCTCTTTCCTCCCCCTTCTGGTGTGACTAAAGAGTATGTATCCATGACGGTTCATTTCTGGAAGAACTGCTAATGTTCAGAATATTTTCTTAACTTGGAATATATTTGCTTTATTTATCATCCAGTTCCAGCTGTCAGCACGTTACAATGAGCACTTACTATTATTATACTGAGCTTCTTTGTCTGCAAAATACAGCTTTTAAAAATGAAGTAACTAATACTGCATAGGTGATTATGGGAGCCATTGTGATCACATATGAGCAGAGTAGGAACAGCTGGTCAAATAATGTAGATTATAATATACAAATATCCTCACTAATACACAGCAGTGAGTTAATTGTTCTGTGTGAGCCATTATTGTCCATTGTTCCTGATTACACAGATTGCAACTAGCTATCCAAAAAAGTCTGTGAATCCTGGATATCTTTTTGAAGTTAGTACAAATAATCGTTCATAGGATGGCAGTCATAATTCACCATTATCTCTTATTCTTTGTTACCCTATTTGATATAGTGCAGTAGTGCAGTATGAGCCAATCTTGGAGCAAAAACAATGCCATATAAGATGAGCAATCATACACTAAAAATAACAAATAGTGACTAGTCAATGTGAGCAGCTGTGAACAGGCCATAGGCAAATATATATGAATAACAAGTACATTCAGACTCAGCATTAGTTTGCAAGCAATTCACAGATAGAAAAAAGGGCAAAATTTGTAATTAATAGTATTTATAATGAATAATTCAGTTGGTTCTACTTCTTGACAATTGTCATGACACTTTCTAAACATTTTTTTCATTGAGATCTGCATATTTTGCTCTTTTAATCTTTCCTTTATTAGTCTTCTCAGCCTAAATCTTAGATGAAAGTCCTTCAGTTCCTGAAGTGATACCAAAAGCATCATTCCACTTGAAATCTTCATTCTTTCTACAGGCATTAGTTTGTTATAGTTGTGATTATCTACATTCTAAAGGATTACCTTTTATATCATTTAAAAATAAAAAGTATGGCAACTTATTCCTTATCCTTTTCAGGGGGGAGGCTTACAGACAACTGAAGCAATTTATATGCAAAGTGGGGTTTTTTCCTGGCATTTACTTCCTACAGTAAAATGGTAAAATTAATAGAATAAGGTTAACCTGTACCCAGTCCTCATTTACATTCACTTTCCTGAGAAAAGCTCCTGATCTTATTCAGAAATGTCATTCTGTACTTTGCTAGAAATCTCCTTAGTAATAACTTCTTATTTATTTTACAGATGTTCAATTTAAGAAACTAAAAAGCCATGTTTAATTGCCATAAGTATAAGAATGCACCTGATATGTTTTATATCCTTAACAATTAAGGTAGAAATACCCTATGCATTAGAAGGAACATAATATAAAACTATTGGACTAAAGTTGAAACCTTTTGCCTAATTCCTAACTAAACATGGTACAGAACATATTTTAGAGCATAAAGGAAGGAATTGCATATACAGGAAACTGTATTAGATTTTAATACCTGAAAGGAAAATACTGGTGTTTTCATTAAAAATATATTCTTTCAAATACAAATAAATGTTATAGGAAATTCTAAACCAGAGAGCTTGATACATAGTTTCTTTGTCAAATAACATGTGGAGTTAATAAATAGAGAATTAGGGTGGGAATAATCTCAAGAAATTTAATACATTTTACAGGTAGAAGTTTAGCTTTTGCTTAGTCACCACAGTCTTCTTTCAAAGCAACTGGAAGGACAAAACAGTAAGCAAACAGTGATTTATCTGGCCTACTTCAGGATCAGACTAATTATCCTCTAGAACCACTGTATTTCCTCTATCAACTATAAAATTAATTAAGTATATCACAATTAGATGTCTAAAACAAGGTCAACACTGGTGTAAATAAGACTATGGAACAAACTGGTAACCCAAGAAAGAATTATTGCAAAACTCACCAATTCTCCGGAGAAGTTTCTTGCCTACCTTTGTTCAAATATACTGCTAATGTGGACTTAGAAATAAATAGCATAGATTACTAAATAACTGTGTAAATCATCTTCCCTAGGAAGAGAATCAGGGAAGGAATTGACTTCAGTTACCAAATCCATCATCATTATGATAAATCTACACTGCTGAGTGGAATATGTCCAGAAGGCAAGTTAAAGCCTGCACGGAGCTGGCCAGCCCTCAGCAGGTTGTTGCTTGGTTGCCTTTGGCATAGTCTCAAAGGCAGCCCAGGTGTTTGTCATGGTGTACCCTGCAGTTCTGATTCCCTAGGTGTCCAGTTTAACAAATCTGTTGACAACCCCAGTATACTTTATATTAGTATATTAGATTTAAATTCAATTGAATCAAAAAAGGAATCATTGCTTCAAATCATCTGAGGAAGAATAGAAATGAATCAGCTTATAGGAAACAGAAATGAAGAATAAAAATCTAGAAAAAAATGAGAACTAAAATGGCTTATGACCTTACTTTAATCCCTTTTTGCAGAGGCATGACATATATTTGCATAATTCTACTTTGCTTTTTTTTCTGTCTGTACTCCTTATATATTATGCCATACACTCTTTAAAAGACAAGAAAATGTAATTTCAAAAGAGAAGGTTGGGATGTTCTGTTCCTGGCCCTTTCTCATTCACTGCACAGAATAGGTGGTTCTCACTTAAAGCGCAGATACTCGATATTTTTTTTTATTCTTATTGCTCAAGGTATGGCCTCAAGCCAAATTATTGCACACTATTTAAGCCCTACTGTGAAGGCAGATTTATTGATTATTTTATGGACTTTCTTCTAGTGATCTCCACTAAGGTATATGAGCACTCCACAAACAATTGATCTTAACAACTACCCAGTATAGAGTTGGGAAGGGAAGGGAAGCCAAGGCTATGGCTTGGGAGAAGAGACCGACCCCCACCTCCCTACACCGTTCTTTCATACTGTGTCTAGGGTCATTTTGAGGTAACTGATGTTACGTAGTATAATACTGATTTTTTTACAAAAAATTCCTCTACATTATACTTCATATGTTGAAGCACAGTATCTTTTGAGCTTAAATGCTCTGTTTTTGAAAAGAAATTTTTCAATTCAGTTAAAAGTTAAAATATAGTTAAAATATAATTAAAACATAGATGTTGGATGCTAAAGAGTGTATTGATATAGTCGTTAAAAAGTATAATTCCAAATTAAAAGGTGTTTAGTGGAGAGATACAGACATGAGAAGTTTGATTAAAAATCAATAAACAAACAAGCAAAAAAAAAAACCCTACCCATAGACCCAAAGCTAGCCAGTGGGTAAAACAAAGAAGCATTCATTAAAGCAACACTTTTTAGAAGTTTAGTTCAGAGGTGGAAAAGGAGGTGCCAATCTGTATTGATGTTCTATAGTGCCTTTCCTAAATATATGACTGTACTAAGCACTTGATTAAGAGGAGACCTGAACTGTTATTTCCCATGAATTATGTCTGTTTCATGCTCTCTACATTAAATTATTCTCATTAGATATTATTTATGTTGGAACAGTACAATGGGGAACATTTGTTTAAAAAAACCCCAAACAACAAAAAATCCAACAGAAATTATGGTTATTTTGATATGACTTTTAACAATAATTTGATTTCCCAAGAAAGCATAATTTTTCATGGATTCCATTCAATTTTGGGAAAAAAGAATCCAACCAAAAGTAAATTAAAATCTACTAGCAGGATTTTAATTTAAACAGGAAGTGTTGCATAAGAAGTCTTCATGTCACATATAACTCATCGTTTTAGCTGAGAATATTTTTTCATGGGGAGAATTCAATCCATCTTAGGTTTATTTTGGGGTATATGAGTTAAATCAAACTCAAGTTTAATTTCCAGTTATGGAGTGTACCATGGGCCTACCATTGGCAGGATCAAAAAATAACAAGTTCCCTTTTTTTTTTTAACATGATGCACATATGAAAACCTTCAACTTGTACATTGATATAGCAATTGAATCCTCCTCAGATTAAATTTTCACTGATTAGTTATCAGCCATTAATTTATCTACACACTTAGTATGAGATGGCTACTGTACTATTTTCATGACATTGTGGTTCAGATTTTTGACCTGTGATTATGGAACCGTTCTGGCAGAAATTGACAGCTAACACCATCACCCAGGTTCTTTTTTAAAACACTGGTTAGATTTCCTATCCAAAAATGTGAGAAAAATAAAGCAAATTTTCTTCAATCATAACCATGAACTGAATATCAAAAGTTTGGTTTAATTTTCCTGTGTTTTGGGTAGGAACTCCAGCAAGTATCTTAAAGAAAGAAAACATGAATATGATGATGGTACAAGTCAGTATACAATATCTAAATGATAAAACACAACTGTGGCTAGCTTCCTTTTTCCCAAAATGAGACAGCTTCTAGGTTAGGTGGGGTCATTGTTTTGTTTCAACAGAACACTAATAATAATTATTTTAAAAAATGCATCCAGTATATCAAAGCTTAATCTAGCAAACATGTAACCTTGCTAAAGCGATCTTTGCTAAAAAGTGACAAATGACCTTGTGGGATCAATTGGTTCTACTGAATGATGCCAGAAGTTGTTTCTTTCTGGTTCTTTTCCTGGCCATCCTTTCAAGGTTTGTCATGTTCATTGCAACTGTTTGTTCTGCTTCTTGCTGTTTCTGCTGACTTCCCATGCTCTGCTCATACTGCTCTCTCTTCCAGTTAACCATAGGAGCACTGCTAAGGTCCAGTATGTTACCTACAAGTAAGGTTATCTCTAGTACTGATGATTGACTCCATCTTACAGCAGATGGAGGATTCTCAAACAACTTCTCCTATCTCCCAGTTGGTAAAAAGATTTTAAACAACTTCTTTTACTTCATTCCATACACAAAGTCTACTGCCCTCTTTATTTCCTTCCTAGGCTGTAATTTGTGCTAATCCTGGAAGTTTGAGCCATAATTTACAATGAGTGCTTACCCCAGGAATTGTTACTCACAGCTTTGTAGTCCAAAAACTATGATGAAACTTTTCCAGTTTATAACATGTTTATCTTTTAGTAGAATTGTCTCTCATATACAATAGAACATCAGCATCTTTTTAGTTAGCTAGTTAGTTAGTTATTTCCCTTTCTTTCCACAGAGAGCAATGTTAACTCTCATTTCTTGGGCCTCCTTCCTCTTTGGATTTCCTTGGAGAGGAAAAATGTCAGGGGTTTTATTTCACTTTAGTGATAAAACATCAAGTGTATGGATGCTTAATGGATCTTATTTGGTGGGATCCTTGATTTAAAATCTTGCAGAGAGAAAGATCACTCATAACATTTGTTTGGCCTTTGCAAGATGTCTGTACTCCTGAGCATTTCACATATAAAATCCTTAGGGGTGTGCATGGAGAATATTTTATAACATTTTGCACTTATTAGTACAAAAAAACCCCCACTTTTAATCATTTATGTTTCTGTGAAGAAATATGGACTTTTTTTTACCAGAACCTAACAGATACTGAGTAAAAAAAATGTCCAGAGCAATAGAATAAGATCCCAACCTGTTCAATATAAGAATAATATAATTTATTAAATTAAATTTTTTTTACTTTTACTTGAAGATATATTTTTAAATCTTTCCTAATGTTTTCAATAAAATATAACCAGAGTCACAGTTAAAAATACCAGACAATTCAGATACGAAAATTTCAGATTTCTGTATTTCTTGATTCTATTCACTAAATAGAATGGCAAATACCACTAAAATTGGAATTTTTAAATTTTTTTCTTTACTTTGTATTTACTCTTTTTTTTCTGTTGAGGAAGAGGAACAATCGAACAACTGTGGAACAAATAGATCCCACATAAGAATGTAAGGAGAGATGTGTATAAAAAAAATAACAAAAGACTTGGAAGAAGCTATATGGCCTACAGTAAAATTAAGACATATTCTTTCAAAACAATTTTTCAAATATTTATTTGAAATAATGTTTGACTATTTGAAATAATATAATAATATTTAGTTATTTGAAACAATATTTGAATATTTGAACTGGCTGGATGACCACACTCAAAGAGTTGTGGTCAACTAATCAACATCCACGTGGAAACTAGTGACGAGTGGTGTTCCTCACAGGTCTATATTGGGACTCATGCTCTTTAATATCTTTTTCAAAGACATGGACAGTGGGATAGAGTGTGCCATCAACAAGTTTGCCAGAGATACCAAGGTCAGTGGTGCAATTGGCATGCTGGAAGGAAGAGACGGCATCTAGAGGGACCTCAACAGGCTTGAGAGGTGGGCCCATACAAAACTCATGAAGTTCAACCAGGCGAAGTGCAAGGTCCTGTGCACTCAGCAATACCAGGCACAAATACAGGCTGGGTGGAGAGTGGACTGAGAGCAGCCCTGAGGAGAAGGATTTGGGGGTGTTGGTAGATGAGAAGCTCAATATGAGCCAGCAAAGTATGCTCACAGCCTGGAAAACCAACCGTGTCCTGGGCTACATCAAAACAAGTGTGGCCAGCAGGTCAAGGGAGGTGATTCTGCCTCTCTCCTCTGCTCTCATGAGACTCCACCCGGAATACTGTGTCCAGCTTTGGAGTTCTCAACGCGGGAAGGACATGGACCTGTTTGAATGAGTCCAGAGGAGGGCCATCAAAGATAATCAGAGGAATGGAGCACCTCTCCTATGACAACAGGCTAAGACAGTTGGGGATGTTTAGCCTCCAGAGAGACCTTGTAGTAGCCTTTCAGTACCTAAAGGCGGCCTATAGGAGAGATGAGGAGAGACTCTTTATGAGGGAGTATAGTGATAGGTAGAAGGTTAGTAGTTTTAAAATGAAAGAGATTCAAACTAGATATTAGGAAGAAATGCTTTACTGTGAGGGTGGTGAGGCACTGGAACAGGTTGCCCAGAGTTGCTGTGGATCACTTATCCCTGGAAGTGTTCAAGGCCAGGGTGGAGGGTACTTTGAGAAATCTGGCCTAGTAGGAGGTGTCTCTGTCCATGACAGGGGGGTTAGAACAAAGTAATCTTTAAGGTCCCTTCCAACCCAGAAGGGTTGGAACCATTCTGCAGTTCTTGGATTTTACAGTGAAAAGATAAAGCATATGAATTTTTCATTTTTTCTTCAAAACTTAAAAAACATTCTCCTTTGCAATTAGATTACAGCTGGTTATTACCAAGACAAAGAAATTTTCAAGAATGAAGTCTTAAAGACATTAAATTAAAACATTATCAGGAAACTCATAGGCAACCTTAATCACAGAGATCACTAATCTCTGTAATAATGACCATATAGTGTAGGAACGATTTGCTCTCTCATATTTATTGCAAAATCTTTGTTAGAGCAGTCTTTTTCTATCAAGGAAATACAAGGTCATTGCATTAGCAGCATCATTTTTCTGCAACACTTTAGATATAAACATGCTATAAGACACTTCTAATCGAATAAGAATTGCGTGGTTTATATTTGTGAAAACTATCTGTTGAAGAGAACTTTTCGTATTTCCAAATAAGAATATGATCTCATATCACCATAATCCTCTCTGAGCAGCAGGAATTAAAACATTTACTTTCATTGTGTGGGTTGTTAGGAGATGAGCATTTTCAGACTGCGTGATGTGATATTATAATATTATGCTTGCTGCAATATCTCAGTAAAGATGGATCCTGGTATCTGTTATTGTTCTTTTTTTCTCATCAGCTCTGTCTAACTCTTCAGTAAAGTATTTTTATGTTACAACTCTTTTTTGGTGGCTATCTCTTCTCTATTAATACTATTAAAAATATTTTATGTTTTCTCTCATTAAGTGCACCAGTATCTCCCTTCACGTATCTGCAGATTTTTTTTAAACCAGATGGAAAGGAAATGCTTAATCCTAGAGGAACTGTGATTTTATCCCTTAAGAAGTCTGTGACATCTTTATTCCAGTCAGTAAGGTCATGAACACACTACAGAAATTTCAGACATTTTGTTCCCAAAACGTTTAAATGACATCTCACCCACTAAAAAATTCTGTTCAAGCTTCCCACGGAGCAAATTGCTTTCAGAGACTCTTCTATATTTCCATTATCCTGACTTTACTATTTCCTTCCCAGTAATGCTTCCTTATCTTCTCTCCATACTGTGGTTATGTGTTGTCTCCTTTCAGCAGGAGCAAGCCCGCCCCATGACAGGACCAGGGTGTGGAGTGCCACTGAGGTCCTGAAACTTCTGGTGATGGGCAAACCAGGGCTGCAACCTAGTCAGGGGAGTCCTAACAGGAGCAGTCAGAGACAGGGCCAGAAATAGGGCTGGAGATGGGGTCAGAGCCTGGAGACAAGGCTACAACTCACACCTGAGGTCCATCCAGGAATTGGAGCTGAAGACAAATTGTGACATGTTGACATTGGCCTACTGCCAGACCTCCATTTGTTATCTTCAATGTGAGGCTCAGCCATGCCCTGCAGTGGGTCTGTTGGAGCCAGCTGGAAATGCCTGTGTCTTGTACTTGGCAGCCCCAGCCTGTCTTCAGAGATGCCATACATGGAGCCCCCCACTGTCAAAAACCAAACCTTGACACCTACACCCAGTACAAAAGTGCACCAGGCAAGGACTGGGTGTGCAGAATTGATCTGAAATAGGGCTTTAACATCCAGTCACAGAATCACAGAATTGTAGGGGTTGAAATTGAGGGAGGTTCAGAAGGGACAGGTAAGGAAGGAGAGGTGGAGGTGTTGCCCTCTGTGTTAAGGAATGGATAGAGTGTGAGGAGATGTCCCCTGGGGTCAGATGAAGAGACAGTTGAGAGCTTGTGGGTGCAGATTAAGAGTCAGGCCAGCATGAGGGACACTGTAGTGGGTGTTTATTACAGGCCACCAGATCAGGATGAGGAAGTTGATGAAGCCTTTTACAATCAGCTCGAAGTAGAATCATAGAATCATATGGGGCTGGAAGGGATCTCTGGAGATCATCAAGTCCAAACCCCCTGCTGGGGTGGGTCTACCTAGAACACGTTGCTCAGGAACTTGTCCAAACGGGTTTTGAATGTCTTCTTGATGTACCCCAGGATGCCATTGGCCTTCTTGGCCACAGGGACACATTTATGTCTCATGGTCATACTGTTGTCCACAAGAACTCCCAGGTCTT
>JAOXNG010000001.1:163101284-163128286 GCA_028566535.1 Scolopax minor | reverse complement strand
AGGTGGTTGAGGCCCCTTCCCTGGAGACATTCAAGGTAAGGCTTGACAAGGCTCTGGACAACCTGGTCTAGTTGGAAGTGTCCCTGTGACTGCAGGGGGGTTGGACTAGATGACCTTTGAAGGTCCTTTCCCTGCCCAGATGATTCTGTTCTATGATTCTATTAAGACTACTTCTAATTTTCATACACCCAGATCTTTTAAAAATTAGCTGAAAGCACAGCCTTCTTTTTGAATGTTCACATCACTGAGATTCATTATGTTTGTATTTAGAATGAGTATTTCCTTCCTCCTTCACTGAGGGGTTCAGCATTTGATCCTGGTCCAGTGCTGCCAAAATAAAGTCTTAGAAGCGTTTCCACGAAGTCAATAATATATTTTTTTATTTGGAGTATCAAAGGTTGTCCATGTTTCACACTGTCACATGAAACATAATATCCTAACACGTGCTTGATCTTTGTATTTTGAGAAGACATTTGAGGTCAGTACATTAAAGGATTTCCTAGTTGCATCCTGATTCTAAGTCACTGCAAAGTGTTTGATCTTTGATACTGGTAATTTTAAAGAATTTCTGTAACTGTAGCTGTTTGTACGATATTTGCTGATAGAATGATGAATAATACAGGAAGCCAGATCTGCAAGAGTGTTCAACTTCAAAATACATCTTGTTTTTATTATTATAGTTGGGTAGATAGCACAGCAACTAAATGAGCAAAAATGCAACGCAAACAGAATGTTTACACTTGTTGCAAATTTAAGGATTCAAAGTTGCTTTTTTCAGCTATTACTAGCTAGCTTTACTCAGACTTCTGCCTTACAGGGGTGTTGTTCAAATTCTGGGAATACTCAAGAGTTCTCTCCAGGGTGGTCTGATGGTGCTTAATAAATTAATATATATTTAAATCTCATAGCACATGAATGTAGTGTGAGCTGACTCTCTGCCTGTTGTTTTTTCAAACTATATGATATAAATGTGTGTGATAGACAATGAACAAGATACTGAGGCTTTAAATACTGAAAAGTACTGCCACATGAACAAAGCCTTCAGGAAAACCATCACTGAGTTTATCAAAGAGCTGGTTTTGTTGCCAAGATACCTACTCCAGCTTCACTATTACTGAGAATTATACTCTCAAAGCAAGGGAAAATTCACATTGTTTGAAATGTCAAGGAAAATGGTTTTCCACCAGATGGCTTATACTTGGATAAAACTTAATAAATAAAACTAAACTAAACCCACTGTCTTCTGGTTGTTAGCTTCCGTATATATAGTCAATGCTAGAACCTTTGAGAAGATATAAAAATGTCTAATTTTTTTTTTCCATTGGTAATATTTACTTGAAAACATTCTTAAAGGATGATGTTCTAAATACTTGCAAAAATCTCTAAGCAAGTGTACTGGCCAGTTCACTGTCACCCTCAGCCCTAAAGGTCACTGTAGCTTAAGTCCACTCTTTTTGAGTTTTATATTTTGAATATCCATGAAAAGTTTTCTAGTAATAGTAATCATTTTCCTTTTGGCTTTTGAAGAGTTCCATAAAGATGCTATTAGCTAGAGTACTTTTTGTCATTTAATATCAGCAGGGCTTTTGTTTATGTCTTGTGTGAAAAAAAAAGTGCAAAGATATAGAAGCAGCCTGACAGTTCGACAAGTTTTGCTGGAACTGTTTATAGACTTAACTTTGACAGAATTTATATACTAGTACCTTTGTCCTCCTAACAACCTCAGCATTTAGGAGACAAAGAAACTCTCTCAGTTTTGCAAGTTTTTTAAAATCTGTATTCTCATTTTTTTTTTAATATATAGTTTTGCAGATGACATTCAGGTAAAAAACTTGCTTTTCATTTTATTTTATTTTATTCAATTTAAAATGCATCTAAAGCAGCCTAATATGAGTTATCATAGATCTTCTAAATACCAGAAAGATCACTGATTCCATCAGGGTTCTCATTAAGACTTGCAAATTTTAAAAAGTATCTTCTTTTTGTGGTCTTTGCAACTAAGTAGTTCTCCAGAAATCTTAGGGCTTGTTTGTACCAAACAAAATGAAATGTCAACGATTTCAATGAAAATGGGAAATATTATTAATGGTAGAGAATTTTACTGTGAGATTAAATAGTAACCAAGAAAATAAAAATATTTTAACAACATAGTGAATCAAAATTCTTCAAAGCTGTTCCATAAATATGTGTGTGTATGTCTGTGTTTGTAGGTTTAGAGGTTATCTGTTCGGTATGCAGTGGGCACTTTACTTAATAGGCAAAATTAACTTTACGAGGGCATTCACACCACTTCTTAGTGTGTGAAAAATGCTATATATTTGGAATAAAAATTATATTTTAGGAATTATCCCACACCTACTCCTGAGGACATGTTAGTGGTTTGAATCCCTCACAAACTTCATTTTTAAGACTGCACCTTTAATCCATAATACTTTACTACCTAAAGTGTTTACGAATGAAATTAATAAAAGATAGGCATTACAGATGGTAGTGTTCTTTTAAAAAATCTCCAGTGTAAAAATCCTTATGCTATCATGGTTTATGGGACAATGGGATCCCCTCTTTTTTTTAGTCCTTGGAAGTCAAGACTCTGTCTGCTTTCACTGTAAATGTCAAAGATCTAATGATTATTTTCTGGTTGCTCTGTGTATGCACTAAGCACCAAATTTATATGGTAATATTTAAATATATTTATATTTATGAATAATGTGTACTTCTACAGCCCAAGATACCATTTTATAGTTCATTACATATTGAGCATACACAATATTAGTGGAATATCACATATGTAAGTGCAAGGTATGATTAAATTTTAAAAAATATATTTAAATAAAAAATGTTAGAAAAAACCATTACAAAACTTTATTAGTCATTTTAATATGTCATGTTTCTACATAAGAGCTATTCTTGAAGTATGTAATATAAGGAAAACTTAAATTTCTTTCGGACTTCAAGAAGAGAACAGTTTACTCCTTGAAATGTAAATATTAATAATCCTTATAATACAGTATCTTCTTCATTGTGCAGCTGTGGTAATTTGCATATATGACTCAGGATCCAGAAATCTGAGGAAATGAGTAGGCCAGAAAAACATATTATTGGGATTGTATGCAAAGAAATTAAAGCGAAAAGCAAGCCAAGAATGAGTAAGAAAAGCAAGATAGTATTTTGAATGATTTTAACATCACAGAAAAAATGCACATCTTAAAATTTGCTGGCCTTCATTGGCAACATGTGTAATAGTCTGAAAGAATGATACGATGGACTTCTTAACAAAAGCAAATGGATGGCAATGTGCAAGGCCCCATAATTTGTTTAGTTTCATGAGTGAATTACAAATCAGGTGTAATCACTCTGCTTTCTATTATGTCTCCTAAATAAGTCTTCAATCCCTTGGTCAGTTACAGATAAAGTAGTAGAATTTGCAAAGACAAAAAGTTTTGTGAAATCCATGGCCAATATAAAATAGTTACAAATGGATGTCACAGAAAAAAAGCTAATAATTTTCTTTTGCAAAATATGAGCATGCTACAGCTCATACCTACACAGTGGTTCCAAGGAGAAAAAAGTTTTCAAAGTTTGATTTCTGTTGGGACAGAACACCTAAAAATCTTAAGAATTCATTCCCCGATCATTCACGCCCAAAAAGAGAAAGTACTTTTTATAGTAAACTCTCTGCTAGAGTGATAAATACTGAAGCTGTTTCCCAGGCTACAGCACACTATATTGATGTGACTAAGGAACTATCAAAGTCCCTCTGAAGTCAATAAAAAATCTTTCATCAACTTCAATGTATTTTAGATCAATGTTTAATTAAGTCAGTTACCTTTTCCAACTGAAAATAACTTACATAATCCTAACAGTTTAAAATTTAAACTGACATGAGTTTATAATGTTTTGATTATAGTTGAAAAATAAAAGGATAATGCAACTTTTCCTCGGGCCAAGTGACTTCTCAGGATCTTATTTCAGTTGGATATTGGGTTTTGCCATGGCTTTCCCAAAACTTATTACAAAATGACTGAATGATTTATTTGCTAATCCTGCCATTGAAATTTTATCATTCTAAGACTAATATGGCCATTTTCTTTTTTATTTTTACATCAAGTATATTAATTAAATGTCCCTAACAATGATGATAAATATCAACAGGAGAAACACAAAGCAAACATTAAGGTATCATCAGTGAGATACTGTTCCATTTAATTGTTTATATTTTATTCTCAAATCCACTTACTTTAATCCATTTGTAAAATACTTTACAAAGAAACTCAAATGAGGTATTTAAAAATTCCACTTAACTAGTTTATGATCTTTCTTAAAACATTAAAGAAGAAATGTCTAATGCATTTCTTTGTTGTTCAGCTCTTCTTCAGCCAGAAAAAGCCATACAAAATAGTGTGTCTGAATTACTTAAAAAGCAGGTACAAAATTATAAAGAAGAAAAGCAGAAATAGAATAACATATGATAGAAGGTAATATTTGTTAGGAAAATGGGAATGGAAGAGAAGGCAGGGAAAGGGAAAAAACGTTTTTTTTACTTTACTGATTAAAAATAGGTCAGCAATCTTAGCAAGTGGTTTCCTGAGTGATCCAAACATCTATACTGTATCTATCTCTTATAGCTATGACTTGTAGATGTGGTTCATGTCAACATCCCCTGGAAGTTTATCCAGTTATACATGATATCATAAAAGCCATTCTTTGACCAGTACACGTGTAGTTTTTACTTTCCTTTCTTAAGCATACATGAGAAAGAAATCCAGAATTCATTTCTACCATCTCCCAAGTAAAAACTACATCTGTCTTATCTTCAAAACAATTTCACATTAGTTTTAGTGATAACATTAAAAGGATACATATTACATGTGGAGAAAGCTAAGAATGAATAATCGTAATCTAAAGCCTTTTTGCAGAAACATGCTATTACTGAGCTCTGACAAGGAATCTGAAGCTGCTAAAAGTCTATTATTTCATCTGTTAACATCTTTATTTAAGCATTGTTATGAAAATTAATTTGGCTTGTTTCAAAAGCCAAGTATAGTATTATGAGAATTTTATTATTCAAGTAACTCTAAATCAGGTTTTATTTCTTTCCTCCAACCATTAGTGAAAAAAAAAGATTTTAAAAGTAGGCGTTACCCCCTCTTTTACTGTCTCCTTACTTCATTGATTGCATGGAATAATACCCTTGTTATTCTAAAATTGGGAAATGACCAGTAAGGACATTTTTCAAATGGCATTATTCTTAAATTTCACCTTAGTTTTGGTTCCTTCTTTCTGTTTGCCAGATATATGTTTCTCTTGTTATTGTACAATCTTCCATTTCAACCTTTTCTCCATGGAAATGAAGATTGGTCTCTAAATTCTTGGGAAATAAGCACTTTAATAATGATTGAGTGTGAATGAATAAGAAAATAAGAAGCTCATTCTATTGTTAAAAAATAGAACATTTGATATCTGTAATTGCAGTTTCAGATTATGTTTGGAACTTTTAACATAATTTCCTTAAAGGTGCCTTAAATTATTTTCTTCCCTAATCTTTCAGGGCAGTTGAATCTCTATGGTATTAATGCTATCCAAGGAAATATCCAAGCCTCTCTCTAACTTTTATGAGTTCTATGCTTATTACGTCTTCTGAAGACAGATTAAAAAACAATCTTAAATATTTTAAAATCTCAAAAATTTCCATCTTCCTTATATACATTTTCTGAATAATGGTATAATCTATGTAAAAAGGTCTTAATTCTAACCAAATACTATGTGGGAAGGTTAACATGTTAACAATTTGGTATTAAAGTCTACATGCTATTTAAATTTCAAGAAGCTCTCAGAGTTGTTAAAGGAAAAGACAGCCACATAGACAGAAAGCCAAGTAATATTTTTTATCTCATGTTGCTGCAAAAACCCAGGGAGTAATTTCTTGGCCAGATGAAAGCATTTATCAAATAAGAATGACATTGTCTTTTACCTGAGGAAAAACAGCTTAAGGATAAGGCAGTTTTTCCCATCAGTTACAATAATGCAGCAGAATTCATTAAGCCACTTCACAGGATTCTCATTATAAATGAATCTGCAGTATGGCAATGAGGTGTTAAAACTTTTGGACGTTCTTTTTAAGTAAGGCCAGGGTTAAAAACATGGCAAGTGTGCCTGAATTGAAAGTGGTAATTCATCAATCCTTACTGACAGCTGTACAATAGTTCTAACTTCCAGGTCTTGATAATCGTATTGTTCATTTTCACAGCTCCCTGGTTGATAGAGTTTGCAAAGGAATGTGTAATTCACTTAGCCTAAGGTTGGCATGCATGGTCTGTGTCAAGTATTCAGATTTTTGTGCATATTGATTCTTTACCTGAGAAACAGTGATTATATATTTGAAAGGAAAGTAGTACTAGTTTCTTCCCAAATTCAATCTTGCACATGGGTAACATTCATAAAAAATATGTGATTTCTTCTTTCAGAATTATATTACTATTATAGCTGTTTGTCAGGGTTTTTTTTCTATTTTTATTTTTGTATTTTTTAGTCATTCAAATAAAAATGAGAAGTCTGTATTAGTAATGACAAAGTGAGATCAAAAGCCAGGAACTCTTTACTGCCTGACTCTCCTCAGCTTTTGCCTTTATCTCTCTCCTTTATCTTTAAAAGAAATTTCTTTAGGAGTAGAGTTTTCTAATAAGTAGATATATTTTGAGCAATCGATTGGCTTCTTCTACTCCTTAATAGGGTTTTCTTGTTCCTGCTTAACACTTGCTCTGCAATAAAAGCGTAAGTAACTCCCTAGTACTTAAGGTTCTATTACTGAGAGACAGAGAGGAGGAGACACAAAGAGAGTTCACCATCTCTCTAATCCCCTAAACCATCTAATGCTTTTCCAGTCCTCTGAGGAAATCCATGTTGCTCAAACCAGAACAGAGAAAAACAGTATTCATGTCTATATTTCCTTTATTTCCTTTTTTTTTTTTTTTGTGCTATGCTGGCACAATGCAGTGAACAACATAAAAACCAAGCTACATCAAACACAGAAACCTCTGTGTGGAAATTTCTTTTCTTAGAATTTGTCAGTTTCCATGAAATCTAATAAGGTTCTTATCTTCATTGGAAAGCTGTCTACTTCCTTCCTTTTGTGCTTTGTCTCCAACTAAGATTTGATTGATTGATTGACTTCTCATCAATCATAGTCTATTCTACATTGAATGCTGCTTAAAAAAAAACAATTAAAGTTCCATCAATCATGAGATATGAGGTTAAGAAATTGTTACATTTACTAATGAACTGAAGTAGATTGTTATCCTTGTTATCCTTTACACAGTTAAGAGGGAGAAGGGGTAATTTTACAGAAAGTTTACCAACCCTACATTTCTACTGCTACCAATTTTCGTTCGGTCAATGTTTTTTTCTCTGCAGAAATTGTTCTTTTTTATTTCTTGTGGTATGCTTGGCTTGATTTGACTGTTTTTTGGTTAAATTTAGTGCGAGTAGGAGAGAACATGTTTGTTACCTATGTCAAAAGGGACGGTCCAAAGACACAGTGACCTGGTACTGGCCAAATTTGATTTGGTGGTGGGACCAGACATGTGGAGAAGAGCTGTTGAGACAATTGCATTTATAGGTGTATGACCCATTTGACTGTTAACTGGAAAATATTAGTCACCTGTAGAAAAGAGAGACATCTCTTTCTGGGCATCTATTCCCCAGCACTCATGGTAAAAAACTCCCAACTCTTAATGCACTACTTTATGTGCTTTTTTCTAAGTAGTACTATTCTCCTCCTGGTCTGTCTTACAGAATCAACATCAATAATACTAGTACTAAGTTTTTTATTTATATGATCAATGGGGTTTTTTGAGCATATCTAAAGAATCTTCCTTTTACTGTAACTGAACTTTAGTCTTGCTATCAGATATATTTGAGCTGTTCTAACTTTGGTATAATAGAATTAGGAACCTTGATTACATTCTTTTTTAGTTATTGTGGAACAGAGACATTTCAATAAATGATGACAGCAAGGGTCATAAGTACATTACATACTATCATAGCATTGAAATATTGTAATACAGGGAAAAGCAGACAGCTTGATCACATCAAATTCAATCATATATCTCAGTATTCATGCATCTCTCAGAAAGTGATGGTCATATCACAAAAATAGATGCTTTAATATTCTATCACACAGCCTCCAAATGTTTCATTTATATTTAATCTCAATAGACACTAATCTAACATTTGTTACAGTAGAAATAAGGGAAATAAAGGAAAAAAAAATTAAAATAGAGCATTTATGCTTTGTCTATGAGACATGACTGATTATAGAAAAAAAAAAACATTGTGAGTTTTTTTTTTTTTGTGTATGTGTGTACCTTGAGGAATAAATACCATCTTCCTCAATAAAAGGTATCAAAACCAGTAAAAAGTCAAAGGTGGCATAGTGTTAGTAGATGGAAAAAATCATGTCTGATAAAGGTTTTCCTGTAGCACAAACTATGTGCTCTCCTGACATAACATGTGACATCTGACTCTATAAGATTAAGGTAAAAAAGTCCTGAAAAAGAGTGTTCTGAATTTTTTGTCTTCATGAATTATAGGATCAGCAGCCAGTTTAATGAGTTTACTGCTATCTTTCTCTAAGGCAACAGCAGCATCCAATGGCCAACTGGCTAGGTTCAACCTAGCTATGCTCCCTGTGGACTGATGATATACAATAGTCTTTTTATGTATCCTCAGCTTTTATCCACTTGTGATAGGAGAAGACAGGATTTAAGAAGGCAATATCTGTACCCTGCAGGTTTGGTATGTGTCTGCATAAATTCTATATAGATTTTAGGTTTTCTGTGGAAGGAGGTGGAAGAAGTCATTTGGGACAGCTTTATGACTTTCCAGCTTGCTTCATTAAGTGCCTATTTATTGACACAAGCACAAATGAGCAGTAGGATATTCAGAATATTGGTTGGTATACATAACCTGTGGGGCCTTCATGCTGAATAGTGTAGAAATGTGTTTTATAAGATGCAATCTTAATCTATTAGAGAGCTGTCAGATGAACTGGAAATGGTATTTAGGTGTTGTCAATAAAGACTGTAAACAGAATTGCAATATTCTCCACAGAATTTAAACGAGTTAGAGCCCTATTGTGTTTGGTCCTTTAGGTCTATTTCCAAGGTGGGGAGAAAGTTCTTGCTTCCACATGCTTAAAAAGAACTGCATAATAAAAAATTAATGTTATCTATGTACAAGACACAGTCTGGGATTAAAGAATTTAGTTTGTGCTCCACAATGTTGTATTAAGAAGAATCATCCAGGCAAACAGGAGTAGCTTAGAGAATATGTGATTACTTTTCTTTGTGCTAGCAGTATTTTTCAGATTTATTCTTCCTTTTTATTTCTATTTTTTTAAACTTTACACATACAGCATCTACAGACTGTATGGACCGCATACCTCCTCTTTAACATGTAGCTATACATAGTATATTTTTTGAGATGTCTTGGAAAAAATGTCTTCATAAGTCAAAGACACAGCTTTTGCAGTTTAAGTCATTGATGTAAGCATTATGGCAATGACAGTCTGCGCATTTTATACTTATGAAAGTAGTATACTTCCACACAAAGAATTGGGATATGGAAGGTGTGATTTCTAGTTCAAGAAAGATACAATATGATATAAAAACAGTGTGATCATTTAGTGACAATATTGTGTAGGCATTCTTGTCTGTGGACTATATTAATCATAATTTTTTGTGTAGCATTCAAAGAGGAGACAGTTTAGTAAAGGGACATGAAAGTTGAGAGGCCTGTGGACTTTTCTTTACGAGGCATGTATGAAACATGGTAACTGTCATAGTGTTCAATGTAGGCAAATCACTTCAGTCCTCTCAAGTGTTAGTATGTGATATCAGTTGATACAGATGATATCAGTTATGTGCGCGATGTTGGGTAGAGCCAAGGCAAGATTTAAGCCAAAACATTTTTCAATGTTACCCTCAAAAATAATAATATGCAAATGTAAATATACACATACAAATATACCAAATTGATGGCAAGATTTTGTCTTTGTCTTTTCAAACAATAGCTGTTTCCTCCTTTCTCCTTTAAAGAACTATCTTCCCAGTCTTAATTATACATTCCTTCCACTGTGTGAAGGACTTAGTAAAAAATATTATGTACCAGTGCCTAAAGAGTTAAGTAGTTTTTGGGAGACTTTTAAGTAAGTGGTGCACTGCTGTGTGCAATTAAGATTTATAGAAGGTAGGATTAATAGGCGGCAGTCAGGGACAACAGGAGGCTTTTCTGGAAAAGAGCTAAATGGAGACAAGAGACAGATTCATGCTAAGGGTACTTTTTTGAAATCGGCTGAATTAATTTTTGGGGAAAAAAAAAGAGTTTAAAAAGTTCTTTGTTCTTTAAAAGCGTCATTTAAATATCAAAATATTAAATACCTTGTCCTTGTGTTCTTTCATTCCCTACATTTTCATGCACTCAACTTGATAACAAGTTTGAGAGTTTTGTAGCTCTTTTCATTTCTTAAAATACTTTGTAAACTAATTTTCTCCCGGCCTTGGAACTTTTCCAAGTACATGTTACATTTCTTACATCTCAACACTGTCAATGGAAAGAGGAAAGGGAAAGGAGCTAGAAAATTTGTATAGGAACTTACACAGATGTGAAGAAAACAAGATGAGGAATGTTCTAATTATGTTCACATAATAAAATAATTTTCATAAATTTGCTGATATTTATTTTAAAACACAAGTACTCAGTGAAATTTCTCTAGGATAGAATTCTTCTTCTGTTTATAGATGTATCATTTTAAATTTAAAATATTAATGGCAAGAATACATCCTCTTTTTTTTTTTTTTAAGAAGCATTTCCTCTTAGTTTAAAAAGCCTTTCTTTAAATAAAAAAGGTTTTCCAGAGATTTTCCAAAGGCTTTCCATAGATAAAAAGAGTCCATAAGTCCTTTCTGACAATTAGTTTCCTCGGTGAAATGTATTAACTCTATCTTATGTGAACACACTATTAGCTTTCTTGCATCTGCTCAAATGCATCTTTTCTGAAAATTGTTAAGCAAAACCATATTCCTTTCTGAATAAGTGACAGCTACATAGTAATCAATATTCCCATTTTTTACCATTGACTAATATATTACTATAAAACATATATTTACATGACAAGCAAATAATTAATTCATTTGGTTTAATTTTCAACCAGTCTTCTCTTTTGAAACAGAGCTTTCTATTACTTATTTATGTTTATGTATTTATTTATTTTTTAATTCATAGATTTTTGCTAATCTTTTTGGATTTCAACATATTTCTGTGGCTCCAATTGCCTAGAAAATTTATTCTTCTTATAAGATAGCCTGGTCATCCTATGCAACAGTGATCCTCTCCACCTTTTGTGGTCAGGAAAGGATTGTCTTTCATGCCAAATAATATTACATTAAATACATTTACACACAAATAACAGAGAAACCTGTCTAGTAACTTTGTCATAGTTAGGTTAAATCTGATATGTTTATTTTGTCTGGAAACTCTGTTAATTAGAGAGAGGCAGCTTTAGGTACAACTTAGTTTCAGCCGTCCTTGGTTCCTCCATATTTCTAAATTTTACAATTTCTTTTAGATGCAATTTAAACATTAATCTCATATATATTCACTTCTTCTATGACAGTAATGACTCTTGCCTTCAAAATTATTTTGAGTTTTCTCATGCCATAATACAAAAAGAATGTTAATATAAGCAAGATGTTGAATAGACATGTATCAGAAGAACTGAAATTAAAATGAAAGTAGAGGAAGATTTAGGAATACAGTGAAAGTATTTTTCTAGATGCCTTAAGGTTGCTTAGGTGTTATAACATCTTCACCTTATAGTCTCAGAGTTATTAAATTGCATTCTCCAAAATGGGATTATCTAGCAGATTAAAATCTCATATTTTCTCCTTTCAGTAATATTTACCATCCAAGTAACATTTACTCTTTTTATTCATAACAAACAAACAAATCAAAACAGTCTGCTAATTTCCCCAGCTTATTACTACAAAGTAGTATTAACAAAGATACTTATATAGTCAAAGTGGACTCTTTAGGCTCCTCTTGTTTTGTGTTTTTTTGGTTGATTTGTGTTTGGGAGTGGTTTTAAGTTTTTTCTTTGTTTGTTTGTTTGTTTTTTATGGTGTTTGGTGTGGTTTTTGGGGTTGTTTTATTTTTGTTTTTTTTTAAGAGCCCATATTCTTAGGAGAAAGAAAAACTTTATCAAAATGTACAATTTTACTTTGGTAATTTTCTTTTTTTGCTTATATGGCAAGCTATCTCAGAAATGTTTTTTAAGTGAAAAATAAAGTATTTTCATCCCTAATACCTCTGTATTTAAATTTAGGCTTTGATTATCTTTTGTTCAGTACTGCATGTAGTAATTTCTTTCAGGTCAAAATGGATTTGAAAGACTACTACATCAGAATGTTAATGTTTTATACCAACTATGTCATCAATTCTCTTTAAGTGACTGCAGATTGTACATAGCACTAGACAAAATTCAGGCACAGTCTCTTTTTATCTTCTTGAGAACTTCATCCCAAACACAATTTTTTATGCTGCTACTCAGATCTCAAATTAGGATGCTATCCCACAAATATGTATTCTTCTAGTGCAGACGAGTGGATTTAATTACAAAACTTGCCTCATGAATACCTACTCTGTCACTGATGATCTCATTACATATGACAGAAAAAGCGTAATGCTTTACATGGAAAACACAAGATTAATAAAAAAGATAAAAAATCTGAGAATTTTATCTACCTTTTAATGCAATTAATAACTAGAACTAAGAGGGAAACAAAAGAATAGCCAGCTACCTACTGGTCAAAGAACTACTTCACAGATTTTTCACACAAATAATTGTTTATATGAGTGTGTGTCAGAAATGCATTGCCCACATGTATTTATTTATGCAGATAAGGAGGTCAGGATTTTTTTCTTTGGTAATCTGTTAAAGTCAGCAGATCTTTTGAAGTCATTGTGTTTCACTTTAGTTATAGGGCTTCTCTTCAACAACTATGGATATTAGCTTTAACACTGTAGACTGAGATTAAACATTTAAAAGCTGCAACAGTTCCACACACTCTGTAGTTACTTAATCTGTACTGCAAAAGATGTTGAAACCTTCAGCAGAGCTGCAGAGGAAAGACAATGTGCAGTATCAGCAGGAATACAAAATTCCCATTCATGGGAATAGTCCATATTTCCTGCTTGAACAACTTGAAATAGAACAGACCTTTCATATCTTTGGCATGTTTGCAAAAAGAAGTTCTGATGTTTCTTACTTGGTCATCAGTACATATAGTGTGTTGTAAAAATGGATAATGAATATTAAGTTATATCGAATTATTACTGCTAGCTTCACAGCTTTGGTAACCGGGCTTGGTGTGTCTATGGATGAGATGTCTATGGGTCCCTTGAGAAATCTGACTGTGAGGATAGCATGAGAACTGGAGGGGAGAGGGGCCCAAGAGGGCTAGGTGGTATTCAAGAATCACCTCCTCCAAGCTCAGGAGAGATGCATCCCAAAAAGAAGAAGTAAAGCAAAATAGCTAGCAGACCTGCGTGGATGAATAAGGAACTGCTGGAAAAGCTCAGGACCAAAAAGGAGGCCTATAGAGGGTGGAAGCAGGGATGGGTAGACTGGGCAAAATACAGAGCAACGGTCCAAGTGGTCAGGAATGAGATCAGGCAAGCAAAAGCCCAGGCAAATATAAAGCTAGCCAAGAACATCAAAGACTTCTACAGATATGTCAGGGGCAAAGGCAAGACTAGGGAAATTGTGAGCCTTGTTTTATATGGATAAGGCTGAGCTACTGAACAAATTATTTACCTCAGTCTTCACCGGAGAGGTCTCAAACCACACTACTCAAGTCATGGAAGGCAAAAACAAGGGCTCTGAAAATTAAGAACTTCCCATAGTATGAGAAGATCAGGTTTGAGACCTATTAAGGAACCTGCAGGTGCAGAAGTCTATGGAACCTGACAAAATCCATTCACAGGTCCTGAGGGAACTGGAAGATGAAGTTTTGCTAAGCCCCTTTCCATCATATTTGAGAACTTGTGGCAGTTTGGTAAAATGTCTGCAGACTGGAAAAAGGGGAACATAACCCTTATATTCAAAAAAGGGAACAAAAAGACTCAGGGAACTATAAGCCAGTCAGTCTCCTCTCTGTGTCTGGCAAGATCATGGAGCAGATCCTCCTGGAATCTCTGCTAAGGCACAAAGAAAATAAGGAGGTGATTGGAGACAGCCAACATGGCTTCACCAAGGGCAAATCATGCCTGACAAACTTGGTGGCCTTCTATGATACTGCCACACACTTGGTGGACAAGGGCAGAGCAACAGATGTCATCTACCTCTTCTTATGCAAAGTGTTTGACAATATCCCACACAACATCCTGGTCTCAAAAAGTCATGAAAAGTCATGGATTCGATGGATGGACCACTTGGGAAGGAGCTGGCTGGATGGCCACACTCAAAGTGTTGTGGTCAACAGCTCAATGTCCAAATAGCGGACAGTGATGAGTGGTGTTCCTCAGGGGTCCGTACTGGGACCCGTGCTGTTCAACATCTTTGTTGGAGACATGGGCAGTGTGATAGAATGCACCCTCAGCATGTTTGCAGATGACACCACACTCAGTGGTGCAGTTGACACACTGGAGGAAAGGGATGCCATCCAGAGGGACCTGGACAAGCTGGAGAGGTGGGCTCGTGCAAACTGTATGAAGTTCAGCCAGGCCAAGTGCAGGGTCTTGCACCTGGGATGTGGCAATCCCAGGCACAAATACAGATTGGGCGGAGAATGGCTGGAGAGTAGGCCTGAGGAGAAGGACTTGGGGGTGCTTGTGGAAGCTTAACATGAGCCGGCAGTGCACTGGCAGCCCAGAGAGTCAACCTCATCCTGGGCTGCATCAAGAGAAGTGTGGCAGGTCTTGGGAGCTGATTCTGCCCCTCTACTCTGCACTTGTGAGACCCCACCTAGAGTACTGTGTCCAGCTTTGGAGTCCTCAGCACAGGAAGAACATGGACCTGTTGGAATGGGTCCAGTGGAAGGCCATGAAGATGAACAGAGGGACGGAGCACCTCCCCTTTGAGGACAGGCTGAGAGAGTTGGGGTTCAGCCTTGAGAAGAGAAGGCTCCGGGGAGATCTTATAGCGGCATTTCAATATCTGAAGGGAGCCTATAGGAGATCTGGAGAGGGACTCTTTGTCAGGAAGTGTCGTGAAAGGACAAAGGGCAACGGGTTTAAAATGGAAGAGGGGAGATTTAGATTAGATACTAGGAAGAAATTCTCTACAGTGACGGTGGTGAGGCACTGGAATAGGTTGCCCAGGATGCCCGATCCCTGGAGGTGTTCAAGGCCAGGCTGGAGGGGGCCTTGAGCAACTTTGTCTAGTGCAAGGTGTCCCTACCCAAGGCAGGGGGATTGGAACTAGATGATCTTTATGCATAAGCATAAGTGATTTATGTATGTACCAAATATGGGCAATAAATATGAGATATTTTATACTTATTTCATAGATCTTTGCATAGCAATATTATCTGTGTTTGTATGTTTGCCAAGCTCTCAGGCAGTGAGAGGATTTTGCAAGGGAACTGAGAGAATTGGTCAACATGATCTATTCTTCCTCACCATTCTCTTATATTTTAGTTCCCCAACTACCAATGTAAACCTAAAAATAGTTTTTGGTTTATAATCATTAACTCTTTCTTACTAGTTTTTATTATTCTTTTCTTCCTTCAGTAAAGTATTCTCTTTGATCTGTCTATTTATTAATAGAAAATATTCATTTTCAAAATGTCAGACTGCTCAGAATATTTAATTCCCTTTATACAAAGAAATGCTTCAAAATGAGGTCATACTTTTTGTCAGAAAGACTGAATATTTTCTCTTCCTCAACATAGTTCTGTTCTGTTTCTTCTGCCCCCACATTCATCTATTTCTATTTTTTACCTTAAAGTAATCTACCTTGTTGCAGTCCTCACTTTACAAAAAATAAAGCCTTTATAACTGCATGGCTTCTTACTACACATGCATGGAAAAACTCTCGAGCTTGTATTTCTGTATTTATGTACATATGTATGCTTGCCTGTATGCTCCTTCCTTCCTGACTTCACTTCTGTTTTCTTCTTTCTTTCTTAAAGATTAAGGAAAAATGTTACAAGAATTTATGTAAACATATTTTGCCATTTGGGGGCTTTTGTGGGTTTTTTTCCCTTTTTTCTTTTGCTTTTGTTTCTGTTTTGTTTATTTAAATTTTTTTTTTTTTTTTTTACATGGGACTTTCAGATTTCTTTTAAATTAACTGTCATTTAAAATAAAACGTTAATGGTCCTCTGAATCAGAAACTATACAGGAATCTGGTATGTATTTATTAGACTTACACTGTCTTACAGAATTTTTATTTCATTATTTCAGTTTTATTATCTTTTGCACTGAGTACTGTCAGTCACAGCTGTGTGGACTCCTAAAAGAAATTTGAATCACTCAGAATGACTTCAAGATCAAATTTAACATAAGCTATGATCTAGTTTGTAATAAGATATATCTTATTATGCTGTAAACTGAACCACACACATTTTTTCCATGGGAATCCAATTACATACATATTTGATAAAATTTTCAGAAAAACTTGAAAACTTTATGCCAATGTTAAATTTGATCGGTAGCTTCTTTGGATTATTTTTTTCCTGTATGCAGAGAATATGTCAAATTTTTTCACACTTTTGATGTTACACAAATGAAATCTACTAACACAAAATATCTGTAAAAAGTAATGTCTATTCATTTGTCCAGAGTTAATTCCAAAAAGATTTAGAGCAGCCTATCTTGATCTAAAATATAACTTGATGGAAATATAATGGAATAACAGAAAGGCATAATAAAATAAAAAAGCCTCTACCACAAATGATAATAAAAAACAATAAACTTGAAAATCTACAAATAAAAGGTTCATAGCATTTAACTGGCTATTATTAAATACTGTATTTAAGATAAGTAACACAGAATCCGATTGTTCTTATTTTCTTCCTAGTATTATTTAGACATAGAATAATATTTTATTCTTTTAGTCTGAAACTAGTCTGGTATGCAAAATACTTCCATCATAACTAGCTATTTCTTAGGACCTGTTAATTTTTTTGGAATCTATGAATAACCCAAGAAAAATAGGCCAATTGCTAACATAGTTTGATTCCCTGTCTTCTACTTTTAATGCAGTATTTATAACAACCCATATCTGCTTTTCTCCTAGTTTCGGAGCAAAGTGATAACCAATCATTTTGGTTTGTCTGACTTTTTAGTATTTCAAAATTATTTCAAAATTATTTTATCCTCACCATTGAACAGCAAATGCATTCGTATGTTCATACATTCCCTTCCAAATATGTTTTTAGTTTCAATGTAACATATGAGTAATAAGCCCATCCTATAATTTTCTTGGTAATCTATTCTATACTCATTCCACACCCGTCATTTTAATTGAACTTCATTTTCATTTGGCTTGCAAGAGTGTGCATCCCTTTTTCATTTTTAAGAAATTTTGGATATTAAGCTACAATGTTTGTATTCTTTGTCTCTAACTATGAGAAGGTAGCATACCCATAAAATAGTAATGTTTCATTTTTATCCACTGCTTCTCTTATTACATATTCTAAGACACTTTGATGAGAAAGAATCTTAGTATATGTAGTTTGAGGTTCTGTATTTCTGCAAAAATATTCATTTATACTATTGCAAAACAAAATCTGAATTTGAGGGAAAAAACCTATAAAAATATATTAGATAAAAGGTAACTAGATGTGATGAAGAACTATAGTTTTAAGTACAATTATATTAGCCATTTTCATAATTGTCTGGACGTAATAAAGAGGTTGTTTTGATATTCGTATAGGATGTTATACTCCAATGAATATCACTGAACTCAATGCCATATATATGCAGAAGAATGTGATACTGATTTGATTCTGATCATCATACTAACACAAAAGTGAGATTGTAGAGAGAAGGGGAAAAGTTCACTAGTAACAAAAATTATTGAGAAATCTCTGAAAAATAATAAAAAAGAATTATATTGACATTACTTGGCTGAAAGACTAAGAATTACATGAGCAATTCAATCAATTCCTTTAAAAAATAGAATGAACAATGCATATTTTTTTTCTCTTCACTGAAACATAAAACATGGAATATAATGTCATTGATGGGCAGTGATCCAAAATGTGTTCAATTAGCAAAGTGTGCAACACTGGTTTTATATTTTCAGTCACTCCTAAATATATTTTTGTACAGAATGCTATCTCTTCTGTTTACAAAGGGAAAAAAAACAACAACATTAATCTTAAAAAACCAAGACAGTTTACTGTTGCTGTCCAACAATATGGTGGTTACATATTGACATGGTTCTGTCAGTGTTGCATGTATAGTTCCACTGATCTGAACTTATGTATATTAGCTGCTTGTAGACATATTTCCTTCATCTGTTCATAAAACCTTTTGTAACAATCCTTTGACATCTCTTGATTTATCCAGACAGGTCTTAATTCAATTCAGCAGCAAAACTGTAAAGATTTTATATTCTTCACACTTTTTAGTACTGAAGAATGAAATATTCGTTTTCCTTGCTTTTGCGTTCTGTAGTTCATAAGAGAGAATACTTTATTTAAAAGTTTTAAATGATAAATTTTACGACCAGTTCATTCAGTGCAAAAATTTCCAAAATTCTATCCCAGTAAAAATCTGAGCAAAAAGATCATCTTGGGATTTTCATTGACCTATATGAATATAGTATTGAGATGCTTGTACTAAATTGCTTCAGAGCAACACTATTAAGAAATTAATATTAATTATTATGAAAAGAGTAGGATATAATCAAAAATAACATACTTGAATTTAGATTTAACCCTAACACCAGCTTTTTGTATCTAAAAGACTAACCTCCTAATCTGATAAAGTTATTTAAGGATATTTTTATTGCAAAAGAGAGAAATAGCTACTTCTAGATAATAATCTGATCCATCTACTATTGCTTGTCATATGAATGAATGAATTTATTTTTGAATATATGTTTTTGTCTCCACCGATTATAATAAAAACTTTCAGTGACAAGCTCAGACTTTGAGAATCAACTTAAGGTACCTTATTTGAGGCAGATGAATTATACATCCTTTTAGTAGGAAAAAACAGGTAAGCAGTCAAGTTGTTCAGTACTTGTGAAAATCAGTCAGCTCCTTATTTACAGATGGAAAGTTACTACTGAGCTTTTATTTTTGAAAATGCCCCAGTGTCAATTATGTAGGCCAAGATTTAGGTCAAATAGTTTCATTCCTGAATTTTATACTTGCACTCCTCATTGTTGTACAGTCTCAGAGATTTTTCAAGCTAGTCACTCAGGAAGAAAACATCTATTTCTTGGGTACATTACCCTAAATATAAAACTTGGTGGTAAATGGCAGGATAAAACCTTATCTAGCTTTACTTTCTGTATAGTCTAATTTGTTCAGACATAGACAAGAAACTCAATTAAATCAAAACCATTCAAAAACAAATAAGAGGGAATCTGTTCACATAAGTGGGCAATGACAGAACAAGGGGCAATGGCTTTCAACTGGAGAACAGCAAATTTAGATTAGAAATAAGGAGCAAGTTCTTTACTAATAAGGTGGTGGATCACTGGAATAGGTTGCCCAGGGAGGTGGTTGAGGCCCCTTCCCTGGAGACATTCAAGGTGAGTCTCGATGAGGCCCTGGGCAACCTGGTCTAGTTGGGGGTGTCCCTGTGACTGCAGTGGGGTTGGACTAGATGACCTTTGAAGGTCCCTTCTTGCCCAGATGATTCTATGAATCTATATGGTGATGTGTGTGTGATTTGAAACAGATAGCAGTGCACTGAAATAATGTTTTTGTTAGCTAGGCGGGATAAACATTAACCAATTGTGTTGTTCACAAAGGTTACAAGTGGATGTCCATAAACCAATCTGTGTAAAGAGCACAATGCATGATCAAAAGACAGAAACTATATGTGCTGGAAAAGTGAAACAAATGTTTTTGCTTCACCACTTAGCGGAGTCCATGCCTCAAGTACCACAAACACATACGCACAGAGGTTTTTTTTTAAAAGACTAACTTAGTTAATTCAATTATACAGTAAGAGATACGTTACATGTGATGCTTAGTTCTAGGAACAAAATGTGATGAATGGCAAATCAGAAGGCAAGACTCTTCATCCATCAGAGAGAAGGAAGGACCTGCTGTGGGTAAGCAGTGGTTTTGACTTTGTGGAGTATTCTTAGCCAGGGAGACAATGCTGAATCAGTTCCTCTCTGTTCTTTTGTTCCCATTCCTGTAGAGAATCTTCTTGTTACTGTTTAGATACATTTATCATATCCATTTTCTGTATCTTGGTTTCATGTTCTCTGTTCTCCCTGTTAACTGGCTCTTCTGAGACCTCATGGTTACTTTCCTTAATTGACCAGTAACTGACCAACTGTATCTACTCTGAGGGCCCCTGATGTCATGCTGTTCTTGTACTTTCAGGAATTTCTTCCACTGTATCCACTGACAAAATACCTCACCAGTTTTCAGAGGTAAAAACAAAGACTCATTTAAATTATTCCTACTACCTCACCTCTAGGATATTTCTCTAGGTATTTGCAGAAAGAATCGGACTATAAGGTGAAGTAATAAACCCTAAATTAAATTTTCTAACTATATTTTCCTTTTCTGCCCCTCATTAAGTAACTTCAGCGTCATCCAAAGCACTGCTTTGGAAACTGGTATGTTACCACAAAAGTTTAGATACAAACCACAGTTTCAGCTAGCTAGTTTTTTGGTGTGTTTTTTTTTTGTTTAGTTTCTGTGTGGTTGGACTTAATGATCTTAAAGGGCTCTTCCTTCTGTGATTCTCTATTACCTATACTATTATATAAAATTATAGACTAACAATATAGAATAATTTATCATTAAGTTAATGATATTTATTATTAATTAATAATATCTATTATCTAATATCTCTTCTATAAAACCTCATATGTGGTACCCATAGCATTGATAACTACATTAATGTTGTGCAATGACCAATAATATAAACACTTAACTGATCTTAAAAAGAATTTTCCTCATATTTTATAATGAAAGCCATTATTGCTACTATATTTTGGTTCAAGCTACCTGATAGAATTCCACTAACTTCAAATTCTGACTAAAGTTTTAATATGATAATAGTTGGCTAAATACCTTTGCTGTAGAAACACCAGAGTAGATTACAAATTACTTTTTGAATTTGCTTCCCTGACTTGATGTTGTCCTTTCAAAGAGTGACTGGATGGGAAGGAGCTTTAGAGATATGCTTTGTTTCCCTTTATTGAATGACACAAACTAATTTGATGAAAATGCCAAGACTAGACTGTTATCCTTTTCAGGAAACACTTTGAGGAAAACACTCTGGTGGATATACATGCATGTGTTTGTGCACACATGTTAGAATTGTCTAACAATTGCTTAATAATTTAGCTCATAGTTAGATATGATCTTAAAAATGGGACATATCTGTGTTTAAGGAAATAGACAGTTGTCCTTATACAGGTTTTTCCATTAACTCATTTTTATTCAAACTACACCAGCTGTGAATTTGGGTAACTAGGAGGTGATGCTAGTAATGCTTCCAGCACAAAAGACACTATAATGCAAAGTCAATAAACTTGTGCCCTCTCTTTAGCCAACCTTAATTCTAATCAAAAATGTATCTGCATATAGCCCAGACTGTCAATTCTAATTATTTATTCATTACTCCCAGTATCCAGGGGGAAAATTTCTCCTGTTGTAGGTAATGTGTAGCTACTGACATGACTTTCCTTCCCTCATGCATAATAATTACCTGCTATATATTCGAATTTCACACCCTAACAAAGAAAAAGGACAAGCGGTGTTTCATTTAATATCTTCTTATAGGCATAAGGGAACTTCATATACATATGGAGTCAAACAATTGTAAACTTAATTAAAAATATCAGCAATTTAATTGAAAGACCTTAATTACCATTAAACCAGTTACAGTAGCACTAACACAGATCAAATTAGTACAGAAGTGTCTTAATAATAATGCCTTAAATTTTGTTAGTCAAGAAAAGAGACTAACACCAGCTCCCCTTCTCTGATATTATGCATCCCTGCTTGTGTCCCTGGAGTCCACCAGTCCATTGAAATGGTCTCCCTCAGCCTTATGGTGCTGGGTGCTGCAGTGAGGCCTAGTGCCCTTGGGAATCTCAAGGGTCCCCTGCCCTGTGACACAAAGGACTATTGTTTGTCACTCAGGGAGAATAGGAAACAATAGCAGTGATCTGCACCAGAAATCCCTGAGCCCTGCTGTGTTTTCTCAGTTTATGAGAATTGTTGCTGGTAGCTAGACCAGAACACTAATTCCTTCTTACTGCTTGACAAATTTGTTCAGTAGAATAAATGTGGAACTGCTC
Organism: Scolopax minor; assembly: GCA_028566535.1. Lineage (NCBI taxonomy): Eukaryota > Metazoa > Chordata > Aves > Charadriiformes > Scolopacidae > Scolopax > Scolopax minor. The sequence continues at coordinate 163,105,776 of JAOXNG010000001.1, read as the reverse complement.
TATTTTAGCTCATAGTTCAAAGCTAGGCTTAAAGCACAAGATTATTTAATGTTTTCTTGGTTTCCTAATTTTGCTTATACTACAGAATTAAAAAGAATCATTTTTGCTTCTTTTCATATCTATTTTATTTGAATTACTGTTTTATACAGGTATTATGCCTGGAAATATTATTTTGATTTTCTTATCCCTTTTATGTTGTACATGTGCCTCAATAAAGGATCACGTTTATGTTTGCTGAACACAGAGACTTCACTTCTCTATAAATAGTCCCAAGTGTGATACAGTCTTAGTTTAGAAATATTAATTTCTGTTACTCTTCTTTTTTTCCGCACCATACTCTGTCTCTATAAATAGCATAATGTGCATGCAGTATAATTAATGGCAAATCTGTAACCTTATTTGAAACTTTCTTCTGTGTGTTGAGTCAAAAGATAACAGACTGATGATTAAAAATGATAGCTCATTGCATTTTCTTTGTGTATGAAGTATTGTATTGATACGTCACATTGCATTTCAAATGTTAGCCATGTTTTTCTTACCACATCTACTTGTTTAAGGAACACAAGATAATGAGGAAGATAGCGTTAATTAAAAAAAAAGCTGCCTGCTTATTAAAAAGATACTTCAATACATTTCATTTGCACTACATAAACTACACCATTATTCACTTGTCATATGGAGCATAAATGGATATTGATTTACAGAAAACCCTCTGTGATTTCTGTTTTAACTTCCATATATCCCTCTGTCTATCATCCTTCCTTTGTGTTATTCCTGTAATTGAGATCATCATTGATAATGAACCAGTAAATACTAGCCTGGACAAGGAGGCCTTCTTCAAAACATAATTAACTCTGAAGCATGCATATCAACACCAATGTTAATACTAGTAGATAAACGTTATCAAGGTAAAGACTGCAAATTTTGTGGCAATAGGTAGATCTAATTATAATTTAGACGTAACAGAAATATACTTCTTCAAGAGCAGTCACTGTAATCTGACTGGGCTATTAAAGATACTTTTTACACACCCATTTCGTAACAGAAAAAAATTATAAGTCTTTAATAATCTTTTGAAATTCTAATGGTAACTACAAGAAACATTAGAAGATTCATGTGAAGAGATGTAGGAAAAACATGCCCTTTACTTATAATAATAAATTGAGATAAGAAATGGGCATATTTCAATATAAATGAATCATAAAGGAGTTATTTGAATGGCTATGCTCATCTGTCAGAAACAAGTGCTTTCATATAGTGAGCTGATAATGTTTTACAGACATTCACAATGGATAAATAATATTTAATTTTAAACTTGTGCCTGATCGTAGCTCTGACAAGATAGACTATTTCAGTTATTTGTGAATATATAAACACTGCTTTTGTGCATTCTAGTTTGAGAAATTAGGGCTTTTACAAGATTAATCACACACTTCAGCCTTAGACACTGATTGCTAGAAGGTAAATAAAAAAATTCTCAGGTTAGAATAACCATACATTATTTATAACAGAAGAATTACAGAATCAGGTCCAAATGGTGTCTGTACAAAATGTTGGCTATGAAAAGTCTGAAAGGTAAGACATCTTTCTATTCTACTCTGCTTGTAATAAATGTATTTTCAGTTTATTTGAAATACTAGTGTGTAGTTCTCTTCCATTCTACTGAGGTTAATAGATATGTGTCAAATTATACAAGAGAAAATTTAGTTTAGTTCATGAAGTATAAGTGTAATATACTGCCATGGATGTTGGAGAAAATAAAATATTCTTTGGGAAACATTTTGGTTTACACTGCATAGCAGTAAATTGCCACAAAAAAAAAAATAGAGCAGTAGAGAATTCATTTCTGTGTGAAAATACAACCTATTACAAATATAATGAGAGTTTATATTTGCCTTTATACATAATCAATGAATATTTAATGAATGTAATACATTTGTAGGGTCAATTTAAACTATGAATTATAACTACTGCTAGAATATAAGGACATTTTTAATATGTTGCAGTATTCTTGCAACTATTCTTTGCAAGCCGTTTTAAATGAAGTTGCATTTCCTCTCCATTATTTGAAAGAAATTTATAGCATTGAGTAGAATCTTAAATCTATGTATGAATTTCACTGTTATTCGTTTCAATGTCTTTGGTCACAACCTATTTTTCCTGTCTAAAAAGGATATGGTTGCTACACATTTCTAAGAAAATGCATACTCTTGTGTTTACTTAGGCAAAATTTTCATGGAACCCTTATCTACACATTTTTGCTCATGTAACCAGAAACAAAATACCTGAATAAAGGGCAATACTTAAATAAATAATTTGCCTGTGAAAGATAAATATCTGAACAATAAAATATGAAAATATTTATAATGATAACTTTCTCAGTGTGTGTATAGTTTTGATGTAAACAGGTTTGTGTTTTATCTCTTGTTGAAGCCTGTAGAGTGATTCTGATCACGTATGTTTAGTTGCCAAAAGCAAGGCAGATTAGGTTGAAGTGATCCTCCTATTAACATGCAAACAAGTTATGTTCCTAATGTAAACAAGTTGTATAAGTACATATATACTCAAAAGACACAAATCTCCAGGAGGCAATTGATTTTCCATGTCTTACATGGCTATTTCAGATAGAATCAATCAACATTTAAAGGTAAACCTCTTTCTGTTAGTTCTCATCTAGATCCCTGAGGAATTAACCTCTGATGGGATTCATTTTACATAATTTCAGATGTTTTATTTCAGAAATCAGTTTGAAACAGCAGTTTAAGATAGTCGTCAAAACTCTATAATTACCAAAAAAAATATTGCATCTTATAGTCAGTCTTTTCTATCTTAAATATTTCTCTAGTTTGAACTGAACTGAATTTCTCTGCAATTAAATATTTATTTCTTTTGATTAGAGAAGGAACGTAGAAGATGTAGAGTAGAAAAAAAGACAACTAGGCAAGATTCCTCCCTCAGTCATTTTTTTTTTCTAGAAATTTCTTTTTTCCTCCATCCACAGAAAAGTTGCGAAGATCTACCACAAATCTGAAGTATCAGTAAAAATCTAGACACTTCTCTGGAGCTGTGCCGAAGAAAAGAGCCATCCATGAGATTTGTTCTGTAATAAAGCATTTTCTTTCATTCTCATCTACATTTTCCTTTTTCATAAAATATGGGATATACCCTATTTTGTGGTATTGAAGATACTACATCAGTATCTCTCCCAGACAATTTTGCACATACATAAATAACAGATCTTGGTCCGTGAGCCTTAGGAGACTTTTTGAATCAGAAGATACATGGCCTTTGCAAAGATGTGGAGATGATGTGAAATGCACCTTCAGGTTGTTTGGCATAGAGCTAGAACTGCATACAATAAAAGGAAGTTCAAACCACATAGCAGTTAGTCATCTAGGCTGAATGTTACTTGCTAGTTCACAGACAAAAATATCTCATGTCCCCATTGCTCAGGGCTAAAGCGTTCAAAAAGATGATGGCTGCCTCTCTGAAATAGAGCTACAGGTATCTTACAGTACACCAGCATGATCTTTCATAGGAGGAAGCCAAAAAATGTTGCATAACATGAGTATGAGATAAAGGTATCTAAGGTTTTTCAGAAGCTTAAAGAATCCTGAGATGATTCTGGAGGAGCCAAATCAAGTGTGAATTTAGCTATACTATCTTATCACAAATAAATGCTATTGCAAGTGGCCTAGGTTTTGTTTTGGAGAGAACTACTTATTCATTGGCATTTTGAGTTGAATATGTTAGCGGTGATTTAATGTTGCATGAATTTTCAGCCATGAACTTGGCTCCTCGTGGTTTAATTGCTCTAAATGATACAGTCCAATGGATATAAGGCAGATATCATAGTCAAGTGGGATTGAGTTCAGGGCACTATAGATACTAATAGATACTTTCATTCAAATACCTAAAGGAAACCCAATTTCTTATAGTACTCTAGAGCACCCACAGGGAAGAAAGGGACAGAAGGAAGTGGGGGAGAGAGGGCCTCAAGAACAAAGTGCACTGTTTAAGGGAGCATACATGGTCCCCATCCATTCTCCTGAAGCTGGGACTTCAAGGAGTCAGCCACAGTGAGTGCTTTAAGAAGGTTGTGAGAGAGTCCTCATATAACAAAGTATCCTCTATAAAGAAGTGCAGCTGCTAACCTTATTTTTTATTAGCTTATACATACAGATGGAAAACTCTTTACTTAAGGGTCCCAAAAATTTTAGGGAAGAGTCATTGTTTAGGTGACATGTTAAAATGAAATAATTAATAGATTTTTAGTAAACAGTATAATTTAGAGTGTTAAAAATATGATGCAAATTAATGTTTATTTCCAACTCCTGGGTATTCTAATTTAGTTAACCTGTAGCTAACAATAAAGAAGACTTAAAAATAAAGCCCAAACAACTCAAAAAACAAAACCCAATATGCTTTAATAAAAAGCGCTTCTGGCTATCTGATAAAAAAATAAACACTAGATAAAAATTACTATTGGATC
>JAOXNG010000001.1:163065819-163082769 GCA_028566535.1 Scolopax minor | reverse complement strand
TTTTGTTTGTTTTTTTTTTTTTTTTTTTTTTTTTTTTTTTTTTTCAAGAGGATCAAATGCAAGAAATAAATAGGCATGCAAAGTCTGCTTCCCAGGTTATTCGGGTTTCGGAGCTCTGTTGTGCCCTGCTGCAGAGTCTCTCCTTTTGCTTTGGTAAAACATCAGAGTGTAGAGGGTGACCCTGTGCACTTGTTTCAGATGAGTGTAAACAGAAGATGATATTACTTGTCTGAATGAAGTGGACTATCCCATGGAGGAGAATAATAGCTGTCTCCTAGAGCTGTTTTTCTCAAAAAGACTAGTGAGAACTTAAAAGTCAAAAGACCCAAGAAGAGGGTGAAAGTTGATTACTTTAAGGATTAAACTGTTACCCTGGTGAAGTCAGCAAATACTGTTTCTAAGCAATGATTTCAGTGTCTCTTGAGCACTGTGAATCTGAACTGTGCAATTGGGAATGTATTTCTTAAAGACATAAATATAATTTTATTAGTTTTTTAAAATGTTATTTGGTGTTTTGCCTTCAATAAAATACGTTCTGGAATCCTGTATAAAAATCAACTTACGCAGAAAATTTCATCTGCACGTGTGTTTTTAAAATATGTAAAATGCTAAAAGTATGTAATTAAAAAAATTATGCGGCTCTTAAATTTGTATCAAATTGCAAAGAATTGTGTTCTGTTAAAAATATACTTGCACTTGATGTAGATTTTCTCCCACTTATCCTTCCTTGGAATTCCTTGGAAGAGGCAGAAGAAAGCACTGTTGCTCCAGTAGTGGATGGTTAGGTAGGGAGCGATTTTTCACAAAGTCCTGATTATTATTTCATCAAGAAAGTAGGTAGATATTAAAGATTGCCCAGATGGTTTATATATTACTATAATAATCGTGTTCATAGAAACTCTCACAAAGAAAATAATTAATCATATGTATCTGGCACTTTTTAAGAGTGTCAAAACAGATCAGGCAACCTCTAAGACAATATAAGATGCCTGTGTCTTATTACAGTCTTCAAAGAGAGCTGAATTTGGGACAGTCATAAACATTTTACCACAGTAAGAGTAGTTAATTCTCTACTGCAAATTGAAAAGGTCTTTCAAGTCATCTACGCAATCTTTCATTTTACAAAATTGTTACATTGTAAGTTTAAAAAAGGCTTATTCCTCCTCTTTCCCTCCTTCCCACGTACATGATAAGATGTTCTGAAGAAAATTTGTCACCACCAAGGAAACATGTCTGAGTGCTTCACTTATTTTAGCTGAAGAATAATCTCTTCTAAAGAAAAACAAATATTTTCCCAAAAGTTAGACATTTTTTACTCCTCTCATTGCCAGTTGCGGTCTTGTTCCCCAATGTGGCGGGTTTACATTGGCTGGCTGCCTGACCCCCATATCCAGCCACTGCCCCAGTACTCCTTCTCAACAGGATGGGACAAGTAGATGAAAAAGCCCATAGGGTGAGATAAAGGTGGAGAGATCACTTACCGATTACCATCACAGGCAAGACAGACTTGACCTTGGAAAAAATAATTTAATTTATTGCCAATCAAAGGAAAAAACTAAAACACCCTCCTGCCACCCCCAACACTTTTTCATGGGCTCAATATCACTCCTTCATTCCAGTCCTCTATCTCTTCTCCCTGGCTTCCCAAGCAACACAGAGAGTGTTGCAGGTAGCGGGTGAGGGTCAGTTTGCAACAGTGCCTCTACCACTTCTTCCCTCTCACACTTTTTTTCTACTCCAGTATAGATTCTTCCCATAGTCTGCAGGCCTTAAGGATAAACCTGCTCCAGTATAGGTCCTCTGCATGGACTGCAGCTCCTATCAGGAGAACTCTGTTCCATAGAGGGCCCTTCATAGGCTGCAGTGTGGATATTTATTCCAATGTGGTCCTCTCCATGTGCTGCAGGGAAACACCTGCTTCACTTTGGTCCTCTTCATGGGGTGCAGGGGAATATCTACTCCTGGAGCACCTTCTCCCTCTCCTTCTTACCTGTTTCTCATACTTTGTTTTCTCTCCAACTTCACACTGCCAGACAGCATTTTTCCTTTTCTTAAATACATTATCACAGAAGCACAATCATCTTGACCAAGGAGCTCAGCCATGTCATGCATTTGGTGTTGGCTGGAACCGTCTGTCTGGCACAGGGCAGCCCCTTGACTTTTCTCACTGAACCCACCTATGCAGTTTTCTCCATTTAACCAAAGCTTGCCACATGAAAATAATGTCAAATAATTTTATATCACAGAAGAAAATACTCTCTAATTGCAAACCTATACTAGAGCTGTGTTCAGTGTTAGAAAATAGTGTATTTCGAAAAGCTAATCTCAGTTTTAAGTATTAATTACTTCCCACAGGGCCTCACCCCAGTTCCACAGTCACTGAAGACCACTGAAGAGAAACTCAAGAGGGACCCAGCATAGCTGGTCTTGTAAAAGCTCTGGAAGAGTCTGTCCACTTCTACTGAAGAGAAAGGAAATCAAATGATAAAGGTACAAATGATACACACTATTCACACATGTATAGAAGAAACTCAAATTTTGAATCAGTAAAAGTAAAAGGTTATTCAGAACTTGGAAATTGTAAGACTAAATAAATTCTACTGATGCATTAGAAAAAACAAAATTACATTAATTGTTTTTTGAACACATCTGAAAATTCAGCCATACTTATGAAGAGAACATTTTACGTGATATGACATCATTAATAATCTTCTAGCAAAGGAACACAGACATCTCATTTAATCAGTTAATCTGAAAAATATGCAGCTTCTAATTAATGTTACTGCTTATATAACTAGGTAAATAAGGTCATAGAAATAACTGAAATTTTTATATACCATTTTATTGTCATACTTCCTGTGGTGTATTTTCTTTGCCTGCATCAGTCACATGTCACAGACTCTTGGTCTTTAGAGCACTGCAATTTCCTTTGTATATGTAAAATTTATATTTCAATATCAGTAACAATCTCCTGGTGTTTAACCTCTAATTCTTTGTATTTTTCAGATCTTACATTCCAGTAAACTAGCAAATACACTAGGCATTTTTGTTCTAGTGCTGAGTAAAGCATATTTTCTGACATATCTAACTTGTTTTTCAAGTTTGACTATTAGTGGTCTGGATCTGGTAACTACACAACACACTGACACAATGCTCTTCCTTAAATATTAGATCTGGCAGTTTTATTTGTTGCAAAATATAATTGCTGAAGAAAGGAAACATGACACAAGTGCTTATGGTCTGCAAACCAAATTTCATCACTAGGTAAATGCTTTATCTTCCAGAGAAGAAATTAATTGTAATTGGTTTTCTTTCAGAAGTAATACAAAATGGAATTGTACTAATTGAAATAGAATAAGATGGACTGTGAAATCCCAATGCCAATATATTTTGGTTTTAAAATTTTTAGGGGAATTACAGATTATTTCAGATAGAGGACTAAATTAAGCATTTTACACTTTTTTACAGAATAAGTTGAATTATCTTCAATAGTGCATAGTGCAGTCATAAAAATACTTGAAAAGTGTGAACTTTCTTGTAATGATCAGTGAGAAAAACAGAGAAACCTTCCATTAAAAAGATACTGCCATTCCAGAACATGGTTGATCATATTTCTCAGATACAAGACATTCTGTAAAAACCTTGCTATTTCTACTGTAAAATTTTAAAAGCTTTTGGTGTTTTCATTCATGCTCCTATTTAAAACCTTTTAATTTTTTAGTCAAGGCATGATCTGTTGGTGGATAACTTTGAAAAAGAATATATAAACACTAGCTATAATGGTGATATTTCATACTTTTTTTTAAACTTGGATCAATTTGGCATGCACAACTGTTATACTCTGGAAGAAATGAAAGTTTTGGTGCATTTAACTTACCCTTTTTTTTTTAACAGAGAATATTATTGTGCTTATTAAGACAACATTTTCAGTCATATCCTGAAGGAAAGCATAGCTGACAAAGTATCAGCAAAACTAGGTAATGATAAAATGATAAAAGAAAGATAATTAGACCTGGAAAGACATGAAAGGAAATACATTTCCAAAGAATGTATCTGTATTTACAATTACAAAGTAAATCAAGATGAGAGGAACAACTGGAGTTCATATAGGTCTGTAAGAAAAGGTGGTTAGAACAGGGTAAATGATAGTGAATTTAATGGTACTCCAAAAAAAAAAAGAAAAGGAACCCACCAAAAAAACCCCATTTAATTCAGGAATTAATTAACAGGACAGCTTAATTTGAAACATAATATAATTATTTATCTGTGTCTATTTTGAGAGACCACTCCTTATGAAAGGATTGAGTAAATTCAAAGAGAATAAGAGGCAAAATTTTTCTATATAATTTTATTATGTGTGGAAGACAGAAAACTAAATGATCAAGAATAGAAGAAATTCCATCTTGTAAAAAAATTATCTTAAAGAAGAAAAGAGTCAACCTTTAATGTCCACTGGAAACAAAAAAAAATATCATTTAATATGCAACACAGAAGACTGATGTGTGAGAACTCTCTTTCCCCACTTTCCCAGCTGTAGAGGTATCGGGAAAGTATCGGGAAAGGCTAAGGACTAAGATCGTATATTTCACGGATATTTTCATTTTTCATGGACTATTTCACTGCTACTAAATACAAAACAAAAAAAGCAATAGTTGTCCAGGCATACTTGATTCTAGTCTATATTAATATATGAATAAAAGTTCACTTAAGAGGTTAATGCTTCTATCAACCTATTGAACTAAGAAACAAATTATATTAACTAGGATTAAGAAATTCAGTATTAGCATTTTATAAACATAAGTACTTATTATTAGATTCATTTCCCTGCACTTCAGCTAACAAGTAATATTTTAAGATTTAGAGAATTACTTAAGATTTCTTGAGAGTAAGTGGGAAAAAAAATCTATCTTAAGAGGATTTAAATCAGCTTCTGGAGTGATATATTTGTTTCCAATATCTGTTAACTGTTTCTTGTGTGCTTTGGTGTTTTTTTTTAATTATTATTTAATTTTATATTTTATTTTTTATTTTTGAATCAGGGTTATAGCATAGAATGAATAGCAGGCAAAGTAATTCTAAAATCAGATTTCTTCCACTTCTTAGATATTTTAAACTAATACAGTTAGAGATCACTTGGTTTTGGCTTGATCACAGGGACTTGTTCTTCTATAGATCCATTGATAACCTGTATCCATAAAATAGGAATATGCGGGAATAGAGACATATTTTCTAGGGTTTGTTTATCATTTAAATCAGAATAACTCTTCCAATCTAAGTTTTAAAAAGAAATTTCACTTTGCATGTAAGTATTTAATTCCAGTAAGAAAAAAATAGGTTTAGATATACTTAATTGTATGTAACTACTGTTACTCTACATGTCCACTAATGTTGCAAACTCCTTGAAAGAACACTGTTAAAGACAGTGTTATTTTAATTTCTGTTACTATTCTGATATGAAGCAGTTCTCTTATTCAGAGTAATGTCTTTAAGAAATGTTTTATTCTTAATATCCTTGGTTTCCCAAGAAAACAAAAGGACAGAGAGAATGTTCTGATTGCAAAAGATTACCTCCATTCCTTTGGAAAGATTATTCTATACTGTTTGTTTTCTAAACATTTGGTGTAAACATAATAATCGTAGGAGCTATTGAAGAATTAATAACTCTAAATCTTATAATAAATATAAATAAAGATCTACTATAACTGTAGATTTTCATTCAAGTTGAGTAAAGTAATCTGTAGAACTGCCAGCTACTGAACTGCTAGTTCAGTCGAGATGACTCTAGACATCCAAATTCTATATTTAAATTTTGAGTCTCAGACAATGTCCACACGAAATTAATAGAAGGCAGAATTGGGACATAAGATTAAACAACTAGATTTTACACAGGTTTTTCAACTTGAAGATTATAAGAGGGCTGGAGCACCTCTCTTACAATGTCAGGCTGCAAGTTGTGGTTGTTCAGCCCGGAAAAGAGAAGGATGAAGGGAGACATTATAGCAGCATTCCAGTGCTTTAAGGTGGCCTATGGTTGTCCACCAGGACTCCCAGATCTCTCTCAGCCGAGCTGCTTTCCAGCGGGTCAGCCCCCAACCTGTACTGGTGCAGGGGGTTGTCTGAAATGGTTTCAAATGGTTCAATTTAGCCTGTACCCATTTAATTTCAAGTCAGTACAAATCTATACTGCATTTCAGAACATTGCTTCAGAAATGTTATGGTTCTTATCTGATATCATATTCTCTTTGAGGAGAAGGCTTACTGTCCAAACACCTGGTGTTGGTAAACAGTGCATATGGACAGCAAGAAAGCAAACATTGGAAGTCATCCTGTGGCATTCTTGATCTTGGAGGTTTATGAAACAAAATTTGCATGGGTAATTTTTAAAAAGAGAGGGAGTGTGGGGGAGAGAAAAAGACTTCAGTCTTGTGTTGAAATTTTTTGAAACATGCTGGGTCAACTGAGAAAAGCTTAATTCTTTCATTAAATGTTGAACTATTGCCAAATAGAATATTTATTTTACTTGAGTAATTTGTAAACTTTTAGCAAAATAATGAAAAGATCCAAATCCAAACAACACTAGAAACTACACTTTCAGTTAAAAAATTAATATGGTGGCTCTAATCTAGATTACCATTTTCTTTGCATGTGGATTTCAGTTATGTACACCTTTCTAAGGTTGTAAATTATCCTGCTAAATACATACTTTTCACTTCTGAAATGGGAAAGAAAATAGAAGTTTCATAGAATCAAAAAAGGTAGAAAACACATTCTACAACATACCTTTTGTTCCTTCCACAACACAACTGCAAGCATACCTAAGACAGAATAGAAAAAAAAAAAAGCAGAAAAGCTGTTAATGTATTCCATGATTTTTTGCCACAATCAAAATCTTTCTTTCTTTCATAAGCAATTGCCTCCTTTATTATTTTATAGAGGCAATTACAGAATCCCAGGGAATTACTGGGACTGAAAAAAAAATATATTCACACATAAACCCTAAAATACATATAATTACCAAAAATTACAGATCAAAAAATTGAGGTGTCATTACTGTATTTTATGTACAGAGTCACTAAATTCTGAGTGTACAAAGATACATTTTTTAAGATAAATTAATTCCTTTCCAGATTAATAGAATGGCTTTTGATTTCCTGAACAGGGAATTGAGAAAAGGGTTTTTATGCTAAATACTTGTTTATTTTCAAACTAAATAGCTCTGAAATGCAAATGTAACTCCAAAAAGTGTGGAACAGCTACCTGCACAAGAGTCCTGCATATTTATTAACAGAATTGTATAAAACATACCACAGCAAGATTTCGATAAGTAACATCACATGACAAGTTTATATTTGTTTAGTACAATCTTAAAGTCTGGTTTTGCAATTTAGATTACCTTAACTGGAATGTTAAAATTGCTTGAACTTAGTTCCTCTTTGATATAAAAGTGAATAAAGATTCATCTATGCTACATGCTTTATGTTGACATTTTAGCTTATAGTTCAAAAGATAAAGGCCTGAAATACTTTTCCTGAAAAAGTTTTAAATAGGAGCTGCCAACCTATTTCTAGACATCAGCATGTCAACTGCATTTTCTTATTCAATCTATTTCAAGACATCAGAGAGTCAGGCACAGATAACTGCCTGATTGAGTATACCCTAACACTCCAGAAGTTTTGCATGTCTCCTCAGTGAAAATGAAGTCTTTATTGTACAAAGTGATAAAACTTTTTTCCAAGAACTAAATGGGGATTTAACTGTTGGAAAAATATGGTTGCATCTAATGTGACTATACAACAATAAAATAGTTATAGTCTCTGGAAGTTAAATTTCATATATAGCTGATTTATGTTTAGCTTCTTTAGGCATAGGAATGAACTGTCTGGCAATAAAAATATGTAGTAATAGCTGGATTTTTTTTGTCTACATCTCAATTTAATTATGTGTCTTTTATCAGTTTGCATTGTATATAGGAATTACAGGAATATTCCAGAAATATATCTAGGAATATATTTAGAATAAAACTCTGATCACTGTAAGATTAAAAATTCAATATTAAAATGCAAAAAAACGTTTTGGTTGAGTGCTGGAAAATGAACTTTTGGAAAACAAACATCTGATTTGAATCTTACTGCTATTGCCATTTATTGATTCAAGTCTAATTACGTTTCATCTATTGGCATCTGACTCAGCTGTCATCTCTAGTGTATTCATATACTGATAGATGAGGCATGGAAGCTAGCTACCTTGGAAATGTTTATCAACACTTCACTTAAACGTGAATGAAAAAAGTGTTGATTTTAAATATTTTTATTTATGTTTTAAATCCTTTTAGGTTCTTGGTTTAGATTCTTAGGCTGCTTTTAGGCTCTTATGCTACTGCTACCGACAGCATCAATTCCAGTAATATACGGGCTAACAAAAGCACACACAATGCAAAGACACAGAGAAATCTGTGTAAGAGTAACACTTAGGTTAAATTTACAAAACCCAGGCAGATGAGTATTTCAGTAGGAATTGAAATGTTGAAGCCCTTGCAGGCAAAAACATGCATTCCATTGACTGTAATGACAATAATCGACGTAAAACACTTGAGATACGTATTATTGGATTTTTCTTTTTTGGCTTTGACAATAATTCTTAACAATATTACCATTCTGTCCTCAATACTAAAATAAATCCTCTGATACAAGTTATGTTGCAATTAAGTCTCAGGTTGACTTCTACTATGTCTGTGCAATTCTCCAGTCTACACATAACTATTCTTCTGCATATTGATTTCTGACTTCCTCTGTAGAAGGAGGAGGAATATATTATACATTAGTCCACTTGTCTAGCAAATATGGGCCAGCCTGAAGGCAAATTAAATCAGGGACAGTGAGAAGGATGATAGTTACTATTTTCTCCCACTCCTCTTTTCTTTTTTGACTATTTTCCTTTTTCTTCCCTCCACTGTCCACTCCTAAGAACAGTTGTGGACAATTGGAAGAAGGTTGGAGAATTGTCACTTCTCTGAAGTATTGAAAGGATGAGATTCATTTCACACAATTTAAATCTAAAAGCTGCGGTTCTAGTATAAATTAGTCATGCTATCCTTTCCTGCAATCAATGAAGAAATGCTAGCACCTCTGAGGGTGAATCATTGAACTTTTTCAGATGCTTATCTTCATACCAGATGAATCACCTTCCTGAGCTGCATGCTTCTCTTAACAGACCACAGAGATTTCTGCTCCAACTTATCTTTTCTTCCAAAAATATTTTTTTAGACCATCTAAGCCCTAGACAAACAAAGAACTTCAACACTTTCTGAATTCCAAGCATTTGAATATTTTCAGTATTTTTAGTGATTTTACTTACATACTAACAGCTATATACTTTTGGGCATTGCTTAGTTAAAAGTTATATAGATTAGGCAATCTGTTTAGTTTGATTATTCAAGATAAGTTTATTTTAGAGGGTATGCTCTATTTTATATTGATAAATTGATAAAGACCTTAAACAGGACAGTTCCCAGGATGGACCCCTGCAGTACCACTCTTGTCACAAAGCACTCAACCATTACCCTTGAGCATCTAACTAGGTTTTTAGTCATCTGTTCAGACCACCCAGACAGTAACATCCTCCCTTATTGAGGAAGACAATGTCAAAAACCTTCCTGAAGTTGAAGTAAATTACTTCTACTGCTTTCCCATCACTCACAAGCCTAGTTATTTTATCAGAGAAGGGAACAGGCAACAGTTCATCAAGAATTTTTTACCCTTGGTAAATGCTGACTGTTCCAAATCATCTTGATTTTCATGTGTTATGTGTTACTACTACTACTATGTAGTAGAACCATTCATCTCAAAGCCCTAGGATTTAACTCCAGATTTAGATACTAGCTGAAGTAGTCTAGTGTAGCTCTATTTGTGTTTAATATTTATCAATTACTTCTGAGTTTTTTAGTGTAGTTAAGTGATGACATAATCTTCAACAGTCACCTCAGATCTGTACTCCTTTATGCTGCATTATTATTCTAGAGTTATAGATAGTTCATTGTATACAAAATTACTGCTTATTATCTATTTAAAATATATTATTGAGAAGCACTACACCTTATAATTGTGCAAAACTAATTAAAATTAAGTAATAGGCATCTGGTGGTTTGACCATTGTTGTTACAGCTAAACTAGCTATAATAGACATCTAAACATGCCAAGGAAAGTTCAGACAAAGCAAGTCTATTAATCTGACTCCTATGTTGTTAATTTAGTACGGAGTCAGTGGTCTCTTGCTAGTAATGACAATACTTTATTTACAGGGCTGTAGGGCTACATGGGTTCAATCCTCCCAGGTGGCGGCTTATTATAAAGCATACTTCTTTGCTTGAAATGTGTATTCTTAGAGTACAGGAGCTGCATAGACTTAAAAAGGCAATAGCATTTTTGGACAGTCAAACTTAAGTTTCCTAAACTCAAAAGAAGTTACTTGCCTCTAGAAGGTGAAAAAAAAGAGAAGATAGGTGAAGACTACCCAAGTATCCAAAAGTATTGGATAAAATTCAAAATAATGAGAGGTAGGTAAGTATGTACAGACTTGTCTACCAAAGAGACATATATAAGAACAATTTGATTACCACATTCTCATTGTGGAAATTCAAGTGAGAACTCTAAAAATATAACTAGTTCAACAGAACAGAAGGAACTATAAGGTATAGCTGTAGATGGTTATTCGGCTCCAAATACATTCCAGTCATAAGTCCTATTTGTCTAGAAGAGATCTTTAACTACCTTATGTGGGAAAAGCCAAATCAAACCTACAGGAAGACTTCATTAAAAATAATAAGACCAGTGTTCTACAAAGCCTAAACTGAATCGTTCTCTTAGGTCAGTGGACAAGAATGAAGTAGTGATCCTGACACAGAAATATTGACTTTTTTTTCAGGACTAAGGATACTGAATAATATGATACTTCAGGGATCACAGAAAGTTTTAGTGAAGCTCAGAGAATAGTCTTCTAAAATTATTTCTGTCCCACAAGCAAAGGAAAGCAGTAAGAGTGAGGTTTTGGAAACAAGACAGAGATTAAGGAACTGTTTTAAGGTTGAGTTTTGAACCATTCCCATGCATTCTGTCACTAGAGACCAGGAAGAAGAGCTCAGCACCGCTGTCTCCACTTCCCCTTCTCAGGAAGCTGTAGAAAGCAATGAGATTACTCCTCAGACTCCTTCTCTCCAAACTGGATAAGTCAAAAGTCCTTATCCACTCCTCACAGGACATTCCTTCCAGCCCTTTCACCAGCTTTGTTGCCCTCCCCTGGATGCATTCAAGGACCTTCACATACTTACTAAATTCTGGTGTCCAGAAGTGCACGCAGTAGTCAAGGTGAGACCACACCAACACTGAACACAGAAAGATAACTCTTTTGATGTGCTATACTGCGTTTATTGCACCCCAGGATGTGTTTCGCCATGGCATGTGTTTGCTCTTGGCTGCCAGAGCATACTGCTGACTCATATTGAACATGCTGTCTCCCACCATCCCAAGATCCCTTTCTGCAGTGCTGTTCTCTAGTCACTTCTCTCCCAATTTATAGTTGTGGACAGACAGACACAACCAGCTCCAGATGTCTCCAAAACAGACCCACTGCAGGACAAGCTGAAGCCATCAACTGTGATGGTGACACCTCTGTAATAACATATTTTAAAAAGGGTATGTGAGAGACAAGAGTGTGAAAAAATGTGTGATGCAGAAACAAAAAAACATGTACACACCAAGCTAAAAGAAGGATGGGGAAGAGGTTTTCTAGATACCAGAGCAGACTCCCTTGTAAACCATGGAGAAAACAATCATGAAGGAGTTTGTTCTCCTGGAGCCCATGGAAATGACCATGCCAAAGCAGATATATGGACTGCAGCCCACTGAGGTCTCCATATCACAGCAGATGGTTGGGTCCTGAGGAAGATGCAAGCTGTAGAGAGCCCACACAGGAGCACGTTCCTGGCAGGAACTGTGGCCTGTGGAGAGGAGACCATGCAGGAGCAGGTTTTCTGACAGAATCTGTGGCCTGTGAGGAGCCCACACTGCAGTAGCCTGTTCCCAAAGAACTGCAGCCATGCTAGAGCAGGGGAAACATAGGAGGACTATGGCGTATAGGAGAGTTTTTATGTACTGACTACAGCCCCCCATTCACCGTTGTCCCTGTACTGCTTTTTGTGGGATGCATTATATAATATGAAAAACAAAAATTATATTTACTGGGAAGTAGGACAGAGATGAGAAATAACCCTAGGGTTGGGAGGTCTCTAACTCCTGTACATATTGCAATATTTAATGATGCAATGTATTTTCATTGTTTATCCAAAATATGATTCAGCTAGGAAACTAAGAATACTAGCTCTTAGTTAACCAAACTCATCCAACTGACAAGACTATCAAAACCTGTAGTGAGTAAAAGCTATCCTAGATAATTAAAAAGAGGAAATTGAGAACTGAATGTTTTGGGAAACTCTTTACACAGCCCCAGTTGAACAATTCTGGTCCTATGAAAAATAAGAGCACTACCCTTATGTGGTAGAATGAATTGATGTCTCTAAAAATGATCGGAGCTTTCTAGGACCCCAGCAAATACTTTGCTGACAATTTGCACAGAAACAAAACATGCCCCAAAGAAAGTTTGGGTTTTTTTTGTTCCCAGCTGCTGGCCTAGGCTCTAAACATTGTCAGCTGCAGATGCAAAGGCCATCCCCCCTGTCTCCAGGATGTGGGATTCATGAGGGGCAGCTTTGGCAGTGAAGACGAAAGCAAAGAAGGCATTCAGCAGCTCTGCCTTCTCTGAGTCTTCCACTACCGAGGCACCCACTTCATCTACATTTTTTCCTAGCCTGAATTTTTTTACTGATATACTGAAAAAATCTCTTCTTGTTATCTTTAACTTAGGTAGTCAAGTTAAGTTCTGATTGGGCTTTCACCCTTCTAATTTTTCCCCTACATTCTTCATTGCACCTTAATATTGCTTGTAAGTAACCAACTCCCTTTTCCAGAGATCGTATGCTTTCCTTTTCTCCCTGAAGTCCAGCCAAAGCCCTCAATTTAACCAGACCAGTCTTCTTCCACGTCTGCTCATTTTATGGGACCTGGGGATGGCGTTTTTGAGAGTTCCTCCTTGAAGTATGACCAGCCTTCCTGGGCATCTTTGACTTTCAGGACTGTCTCCCAAGGGACACTCTCAACCATGTTTCTAAGCAGACCAAAGTCTGTCTTCTGGAAGTCCAAGGTGGCAGTTCTGCTGGCTGCTTGTCTTGCTTTTGCAAGAATTGAAAACTCTATGATCTCGTGATCACTCTGCCCAAGAGGACCTTCAACCATTACATCCCCCACAAAGACCTTCTCTGTTAGCTGGTCTAGTAGGGCACTTCCCCTGGTTGCCTTGCTCACCAGCTGTGTTAGGAAGTTGTCTTCCACACATCTTGGAACCTCTGGGATTGTTTCCTCCAGGATGAAGCAATCACACATTAAAGTCTCAAGTCAGGGGAGCATACCAAAAAATTCAATTTTGGAAGGCTCTTTTTACTTTAATGTTTTTTAGAAATTATATTTTTGGCTGCAGTTATTTTTTAATTCTTTATGTTAAACGTACTGCCACAGGCACATTCATTTCAGTAGTAAAGTCTAAGTTTTTCAGAGGAAGTATTCTCACCATAGACTTAGATTGTCTGCTGTTAAGAAAAGAATCCTGTTTATTAAGGAATTTAAACAAAAAAAACCCCGCACATTTCTTTAGTGTCATAATTGTGTTGTTTTCACTGTACGTTCCTTAGCTTCAGCTGGATCCAATCCATCATGTTTACAATATGAAATGTTACCTACAACTTACATACAACATATATTTTTACAATTACTGTTTGAGGAGGTAAATGTAGCTCGTGGACAAGCAAATCTTTCAGGTAGATATACTGCAAGACTCTGGGAGAATGACAAAATAAAATCGATTAAGAACTAAAAGCACAATTTCGACTAGAAAACGGTACTCCAGCCCCTAAATCTCCACATAAAAATGCTTCAGGTTTTAGCCTTTGACTCATCCTTATTAGAAAGACCTATGAGAAAAAGAAGTCAAACCATAATTTATTTACATTGGTCAATAAATGAGCATGAGTCTTTCATTAGCACTTTATTAAACAATATATTTGAAACACTAATAACAAAATGTGAGACAAGTTTCACCTTCTTTGGTGAAGGTGAGTCATATATATTTGAATAAACCTAAATGTCTGTAGATGCATATCACTTAGATTCAATTAAAGCAAATACCAGTCAACATAATATTAATTTTTATTTTTTTTTGTTCCTTTAATAATCAAAAATGCAGGGTGAATTTAGTACTAGATACTATAATTTGGGAAGTTTACATTAAGTAGCTTTCTTCAGCTTCAGCATTCCAGCAATAAAAAAGTCATAGCATGGTTAAATCTGAACTAGACAAACTTGAAATAATGAGAATCAGTATAAAAATCACTGGGTTTAGTTACCAAATGACCACTAATCTTTGCTGTAATACATTTATATATAGATGATGTTTAATCCTTCCAATAGGCACTGAGGCCCAAATCTGGATGTATATATGCAGCTGCCACAAGTCAGAATCAACAAATAATTTAGGTTTTTTCCTGAGTTCCAGCCAAACCTCTCTTCTTCCCCACTGGCTCGTCTTTTGACACTGCTCTATCACCTTTAGGATTTCCTTCTTGAAGGATGTCCAGCTTTCCTGGACTCCTTTTCCCTTCAGGACTGCCTCCTTAGGGACTCTGGCAATCAGGTTCCTAAAGATGACAAAGTCTGCCCTCCAGAAGTCCAAGGTAGCAGTTCTTCTAATCCCCTTCACTACTTCTCAGAGAGCTGAAAATACCAACCTGAATCCTCCTCTTCTCCTCTTGCTACTAATATATTTCAAGAAATTATTTTTATTTTTTTTTTACATCAAGGGCCAGGTTATGTTCTAGCTGGGCTTTGGCCTTTCTAATCTTTTCTCTGCATAACTTTACTACACCTTTATAATTCTCCTGAGTGGCCTGACCCTTTTTCCAAAGGACATAAACTCCCCTTTTTCCCTGAGTTGTGATCTTGTCTCTTTGTTCAGCCAGGCCGGTCTTTTCCCTTGATGGCTTGCTTTACTGTGCATAAGGACAGCCTACTCCTGCACTTTTAAGACTTCCTTCTTGAAAGAAGTCCAGCCTTACTGGACTCTTTTGCCCTTCAGGGCTGTCTCGCAAGGGACTCTGTCAAGCAGACTCTTGAAAAGACTGAAGTCTGCCCTTCAGAAGCCCATGATGGCAGTCCTGCTGGTTACTCTTCTCGCCTCCCTGAGAATCAAAAACTATCATTTCGTGGTCACTTTGCCCCAGACGGCCACCAACAGTTACATCCCACAGTTCTTCTCTATTTACAAACACCAGATCCAGCAGTGCTCATTCCCTAGCTGGCTCCCTCACCAGCTGTGTCAGGAAGTTATCCCCAACATACTCCAGGTATCTTCTAGACTGTTCCCTCTAAGCTGTATTGTGTTCCCAGCTGATATCTGGTAGGTTGAAGTCTCCCATCAGAACAAGGGCAAGCGATCTTGAGATCCCTGATAGCTACTTATATAGAGCATTTCATCTAATCTACATCCTGTTACATCCTCTGTAACAGGCTCCCAACACAATATCAGCCTTACTGGCCCTCCCCCTGATTCCTACTCATAGGCGCTCAACTCTACCATTACCCTCAATTAGTTCTAGACATTCATAATCCTCCCTAACATGCAAGGCCAACCTTCCTACTCTCCTTCCTTGCCTGTCCCTTCTGAAGAGCTTGTATCCATCCATTGTAACACTCCAGTCATGTGATTCATCCCACCAGTAGTACCAAGTTCAACTACTCAGCTAATTCATATATCTATAACCAGACACCACAAGGACTTTTCAGAAAACTTGAGTTTTCTTAAACCTAATTAACTATCAAGCTCCAGTAATGGCATCCCTGTTTTTGAAAACTTGAACAGCAAGTTCATTTTTAATGTTTCAAAAGTTACAAAAATCAGAAATTAAAATTCATTCTTCTCCTCCACTTAATATCAAATCCCTAAGTCTTTTTCATCCTTTTCTAGCTGAAATACAAAATCACAGTTAGGGATGTGATGGTAAATCCTAACCTTTGGTTACTTTGGCTACAAGGACATCTGGCTCCACAAGAAAATACTACAACAGTGAACAGACTGACACCTGAAAGAAGCGATGTCAACAGCAAAGAGAACATCATCTGTAAGAAAGCACAATTTCTGCCAGAAATTCAGAAATGCAGTCAAAACATCATTTTCCTAGTAAGCTGATAATATATAATACCTTTCCTATTGGATTACGTTTTAAACTTACTTTTGTTTTCTCTTCCACATAATACAATCTACAAAAATTTTAGCCAGTCTCCAATAGGAAGGAGTCAATGCAATTTAACTTCACTTGTGCAGCTACAGATGCTCCCCTGCATTTCATAATGGATTTTTAGTAGAGAGGAAGAATTGATGTTTTTCTTTGAGACATAACTGAGTGCCTACATATCAAGAGACAGAAAGTTGTACTATGTCAGTGATTTAGAATAAGTTGCTTTTTAATAACTGTATAAAGTAGATTTGATATAAGTGTTCTCAGATCTAGGCTTTGGTTCTAAGACAACTCAGTCTCTGATGGCATCAGACAAGTAATAAGTTGATATTTTTAAGAAAAAGTTGTGTAATGAGATTCCAGTAAAAAAAGATTCAATGAATAGCTGCATACATATTAGCAATGTCCAGATTTTCATCACTCCACATGAGATCCTAATGAAGTTTATGGGAGTCTTGGATTCATCTTGAACATGAACAAGGTATTCTATAATTTAATGACTCTATATTAACTTTTATTCATTATAAAGTAATAAGATTTCAAGCAGTTTTTCCCAG
>JAOXNG010000001.1:163011959-163027425 GCA_028566535.1 Scolopax minor | reverse complement strand
CCTTCCATTTACAGGCTGTATTTTGCTCTTAGCATCATCACTGTTTACTTGCATAAGTTACAACCAACTGTTGACTGGACCCCCAACTGCAGGACGGGTGTTCCCCCCAATCAGTAGGGTCGTTAGGAGCTATTTAGGGCTCGTTAGGACTTGCTCACCAGCCTTTCCCTGCCAGTGTTCCTGCTTCTTCTATTCGTTCTTTTGGTCTTTGCTTCTTCCACAATCCTGTTCACCTACAGGCTACTGCAGCAAAAGACAATAAAAAATGTTTCTATAAATACGTTATCAACAAAAAGAAGGCTAAGGGCAATCTTCATACTCTATTGTGTTTGGTGGGAAAATAGTGACAAAGGACTAGGAAAAGGCCAAGGTTCTTAATTCCTGATTTACCTCAGTCTTTAATAATAAGGCCAATTGTTCTTGGGTCCCCTGAGCTGGAAGGCAAGGATGGGTAGCAGAATGAACTCCCCTATAATCCAAAGGGAAATAGTTCCTGCCTTGCTACACCACTTAGACACACAGAAGGCTATGGGACTGGATGTGATCTACTGAGGGAGATGGAACTAGAGAGGTCCCAGTTCACTGGAGGTTAGAAAATGCGACACCCATATATAAGAAGAGTCAGAAGAAGGACCTGGGTAACTACAGGCCTATTAGTCTGACATCAGTGCCAGGGAAGGTTACAGACCAGAGTGCCATCACATGACATGGACAGGACTCTCATCACTGTGCAATCAGGCACACTCAGCATGGGTTTATGAAAAGGCAGATCTGCTTGACTAACCTAATCTACTTCTGTGAAAGGTGACCAAATTAGTAGATGAGGGAAAGACTACACTTTAGTAATACCTCATATAATTATATTATTATGCAATATAATCATAATGGAATGCTGTAATGTTATTACTATAATAAAAAGTTCATAGGTTTGTTGCTTAAGATTAAATTAAAAGAAAAGCACTTATGTGTTTAGAAGCTAGACAACATCAACTGTGTAAGTAAACCTTATTTCTGTATTATGTGCCTTAGCTCTACATACAAAGTTAGGCACAGTTAGGCACTGCAGAACGAGGTCACACCAAATACTAAACAAAGATCTGTCTAAAGCAAACCAGCAGGAAAATGCTGAGGTTGAAGGAAAATATTTCACTCAGGCTTACATGTACAACAAACAGTCTCAAACCTTCTGTGATGCAGCAAATTTTGTGGCCCAGAGTTTCACCCCATCAATGTTCATTCTAGATGAACTCAGGGAACTGGATGACATTAAAATCCTCATCAGGCTTAATTATCTGTTGATAATTTAATTTCTCAGTGCTCCAAATGAGATCTTACAGTACATATGTAGACATAAAAATTTAAGGCATTTTAAAGTCACACAATTCATTGCCTTGGAATTTAGGACATCATAAGTTATTTATATAAGGAATACATATTTATGCATCAAGAGCAAATTAATAACAAAATTAAATAACTTCTTTATTCCTTTCTACTTTGATCAGATAGAATAAAACAGTCAATTGATGCCATGCAGTGAGGATGTCATTAGATACGTTTAAAGCACAGCAATACATTTTACAGATTAAGTGTATGTGAAAATCTTCCCAGGAATCCCAAACTTTGTGTAATTTCACTGAGATAAATCGGTAAAGTAAAAAGCATTTTATATTGCATCTTGGAGTTTTGATTATTGCATCCAACAACATTCTTCAAGATATAGGAAAGATGATTCCTTCTCTTATTAAATCAACTTCATGCAACACTTACAGTATCATAAAGCATTTTAACCTTTAATGATCAAACACCAAATGCCTTGTATTGATGTTAAATCTCTTTTAAATTATTAAATCTGCATAAGTACTTTCTAATTAACGACATCTGGTCAGTTACTGGGGTTAGGGCCAGTCAGTCTAGATCCAGATTACATGGAACAACATAGTAGCTATAGCATCTACAGAAGGAGTGGTCAGTGCTAATGGCAGCAAATATTCTCGCTCCAAAAGAATGTGTTTAACACATCTAGCATATATGTATAGTAGTGTAATTGCAAATATTCACTAACAGTAAGTATTAGAAAAAAGAGCCCAGAAGTTATGTAATTTTAATTTTTTTTTTTCAATATTTTAGGAGCGATGACGGTGTTGACTGAAGTGCCCTTTTCTGCAGATCTCCTCCATGTTTTCAAGGAAAATGAGGTGAGGCAGGGTGAAACAAAGCAGAGTGGGATGGCAAGGCAAGGCAAGGTAAATAGAGATGCTTGCAGTCCTATCTGAAATAGGATATGAGCTGGGTGGACTTAAGTCTTTAAAAGGACAGCTTGCCCCCTTATGCATTTTCTCTCATTTGTCAATGAACACCAATTTAGCTGCCGTTCCAGTTACGGACTCACAGTTCTCACTTAGAACAGAAAGTTACAAGTCTGGAATACAAATTGAATCTTGGCCCATGCCTTGCAATATTTACAGATCAAGAAAAAGAGTTGTGCTTTTTTGTTGTTTTGGGGTTTTTTTTTTACTATTTCTCTTGCAAGGTTTCCCCTTCATCTCTTAACCACTAAAAACATCTTCAACATTTACTTAATTTTTAAGTACAAAATCATATATCTGCATGATAAAATATTTATGCTAACAACTTTCAAAAAATGTTATTTTCTCAAGTCCCTAGCCATGTTTTTTTCACCCTAGAAAATAAACAAGTTCTCCATACATACCTCAAGAGGTGAGTAGTTCAACATTCGTATGTTGAACAAATGTACCCAAACCCACATCTTAAACTGGATATCCAGAAGGAGGCAAAGTAGTGGATGTAAAATGGAATTATGACTTCCCAACCTCTGTTGATCTTTTGTATAAACTCTTGTTTGGAAGAGTCTAAGTGGTATAGTGGTGGCTGTGTTTCCTGAGTTTTCTTTCCTCTATTTTTTAAGTATGTACTTCTAATCAGATTTTCTACATATTTCATTTTTTTTTTTTACTGACAATCCTTGTAAGAAAACGCTTTGTTAACAAAATATCTTTCTGACTGAAACTAGACATTTTTTAGGCAGAATATCAAACTGATCCTCCATAAGATATGCTTAGAATGTTTGTATGACTTACTAGCAGTTTTCCAGTAAGAACTAAATAGCTGATGAATTTAAGAAAATGACTAATACTGCAACAGATATGGTTTCTTCCAGAACTATCTTTATCTCAAGACTATATCAATATATAATAATGAATAATATGTCATAAATATTTACTGTGAAATCTTCATAATTAAAAAAAATAATTTGATAACAAATTTGATAATTTAATTTGAATTTGAGCATTTTTTGAACAATAAACATTGAATTAACTCCTATATAAAATCATTAGTTCCAAAAGAATTATTAAACATGTATAGATCAAAATAAAATTAAAAAATCAAAAGTAGAGAAACATAAAAGAATAAAAGTCTTTCCTGAATATATTTCTGAGGTTTTTCACACACACTCATGCAGAAGATCTACTAGCATAATTAAGCTTAGCAAATGAAACAAAAAAAAAGTGTTTCAGAATAGTTACAATCAAGTACAAATTTAGAAGAAAAAAATTAATTTTCTAGAAAAATATACTCAAGCATTCATCCACAGGATATTGAAAAGTTATTTTTCCTCACTACTTCATACAATAAACTCCCTTCATAAATATTGCACTGGGTTTTATTACCATCACTGTCACAATGGTATTTACTATTACACCATTTAAAAAAAAAATAGTGTATTAGCCTACAAGAAGTTGTTCTTCTTGCAAGAAACCAAATCATGCAAATGTGATGGAATATCTTATTGCTGGAGTAAGAAAGCAGTATATAGTATTGAAAAAATGTAAACTAAAATAGGTGAGTGGTTTGGTTTTGACTTTACTGGCTGCTCTTAAAAGCATAAACTTGGGCAACATCTCATGAACCATCAAATGGCTTTTCAGTTCTTTCCTCATACTTGGGCCTTGTTTGTTTGTTTATTTCTATATTATAATGTTACTAATATCCATTGTTTTGTATTTTCATGTTTCCTCTAACTTTCTGATCATGTTCTCCATGGGCCTGTCTACATTATCAGTCACACCTTTGCTTTACTTCTTCTGAATGTTTATAGTATTTCATTAACAGAAACAAATACACAAGGAAATACAAGCTAAAAAAAACAAGGTAAAATACAAATACAAGCTAAAATACAAATACAAGCTAAAATACAAGGAGTTTCCTTGTATTTTTCCATCTTTTTGTTTTTAAGGTATTCTCAAATCTGGCCTAACTATGTTTTTGTTCATATTCCAATAGGAGGAATGGGAGAAACAACAGCACACGAAATATAAGCATAAAACATTTTACCTATCAACACAGAAATTACATGAGAAAAAAACATACAACAGCTATACGTAATCTATTGGGTGTTACTTGATACGGTATGAAGCATTCACTGATATTGAAAAATTCAATTAAGTTGTACATAAAAATATACTACAACCTGATGACTTGACTCTAATGTTTTATTTTTAATTAGAGCTCACTTTTTGCGTTCTATATCCAAACCAACTCTTTGGGGCAGTTAAAACATGACAATATACACTCACATGGAAATGGTTAAAGGCACAACTAACATTCCCGTTTGTTTTCGTTTAACAAGCTCCATAGAATGGGGTATTATCTCTCAAAAGATTTTAAGCTTGTTGGCTCTGCAACAGACATTTAAAAAACACACCTAAAGTAGATGAGATTTCTCTTTGTCTTGAAACACTCCTCCGAAAGAGAGCATAATGTGGTTTTTACATTGCCAAAAATTCAAAACTTGAACACTATTTCTATTTCTATTTCTATCCTTCCATTCTCCAGGGCATCTTTGCTAAAAGGAAACTCTTGGATATTTCTCAGCTGTTGTTTCCCTTCAGATTATAACCTGACATATTAACCAATATTAGCTAGATAGCATGAAAATGGTCAGAACTGAAAATACATCTTTCCCTTCCAGGCATGAAAGTGCTTAACTGTGTTTTTTGAATGGCAGTATTTAAACACACATGCATTACATTTGACCCTAGAGATGAAAATGTACAAGAGTAAAAGTATCATATTATTCACTATTATATTTTATTCTGGTGTTCTCTCTCCTTTTTCCTTGACAATGAGGACAGATGTACAGAGATTACAGAAGCCAAAATGAAGCCATTTTATTACTTTTCCTCACTGCAATAAAGGATATCCTAATAATAGTTGATTATCTTTTACATTATTCCAATTATTCTTGTAGAAAACACTGTACTAGTCTGGGAGATGGTTTCTCTTTTTTTGATTGCTAATTTAGATTTCTAAGCCCTTTTTATTTCAGTGTGCAGCAACACATTACTCATAGATAGTCATCACCAAGGTGTCAACAAAGCATATGTTAGTAGATTCAGAATTAACCTAGGCTCTCTATAGGGGAAAAAAATCAATAAACTTTAAAGTTCATAGTTTTATTAACACCAAAACCAAACCAAACCAAAACACCTAACAGAAACAAAGGTTAGAATATATTATAGGTTAGAATAGATTTCCATTTGAAAATGTAAGTCACTCTGCAGAATACATAAACAAGACAAATTTCTGGTCTGGTGTATTTCCCGACAGTCTTATTTCCCTATAGAATTGATGCAAAACACATCTGAACACATCTTTTCTTTTCTTTTCTTTTCTTTTCCTTCTCTTCATTAACTTATCACTTTCTCAACACATTTTATTTTCTCCTCCTATCCTGCTGAGGTCATGTTCAATTCACCACACTGTCTTAGAGTGAGATGAAGCTCATACTAGTAGTTTCTATTTCTCTTTATTGGCCACAAGAAATCATCCAGGATAATTTAGTCAACTATACCACATATACTTAGGCAAATGAATGTTTTCCATTTTTTTCGTATGTAATTCATATGCTTTTTAAAAAGATGAGGAATATTTAAACCATCTTTTTTTTTTTTTAACATAAATAAAAATGAAAACAGAAAGAATCAATTTAACCTTGAAAAATGCAGTTATTTGGATAACTTTTTAAATTTAAGATCTTACATTAAATAACACTATTTCTCGCTATTTTCATTAAGACAGATCAAAACGTGTCTTATAAGGATTGATGCAGTTTTTCAGAAACCAAAGTTGTTGTCACTTTTATGTAAAAACCCACAAAATTTCCTTAGAAAAAAAAGTTAAGAAATAAATATTTCCAATATATTTTTCCATCCATCATTATGCAAGGTTTTTCTTGAAAAAGTAATCTTCTACAGAGAAGTCATTTATATTGTCCATATAGCTAAAACATTTCGGCATGACAGGACTTGATTCACATTTGCCTTCACACAGAGTTTTTTCCCAGTGCAAGATACTTTCAAACCAGAACAGTACATATCACATTTGATCTCATGAGAATTTCTTCCCTGAGAAGAGGTACAATAATAAACAGCTAAGAGGAAAAGGAACAACATATTTTTGTTTTTTTCCTCAATAACACTACATGTTATATAATAGCAGGGAGAGTAATTTGTTTAGATTTTGAGATAATACCTTGCTTCTGATAAAACAAAGTCTGTTAACCTGTACTACAAAGGGAAATATTTTGAATTATAACGGTGGACACCTCTGTAAAGAGATCTTTTTGCATCCTTACATTCTATTTCCTTTTGAACTGTAGCAGGGGGAAAAAAACAATATGTACTAGTTTTGGCTGGGATAGAGTTACTTTTCTTGTTAGTAGTTCATAGGATGGTATGGTTTGGATTTGTGACCAAGATATTGGCAGCACACAGCTGCTATTGCTGAACACAGTGACACTGTGCTTACACAGTGTCAATGTCTTCTGTTTCCTACGCAGCCCCACCAGTGAGTGCACAGAAAGTAGGGAGGGCACACAGCTGGGACCAAAAGGATAACCTGTACCATATGACGTCATGCTCAACAATAAAAGCTGGGGGAAGAAGTAAGAAGGCAGGGCAAGGCCTTCGGAGTTATGGCTTTTGTCTTTCCAAGTAACTATTAGGCATGATGGAACCTTGCTTTACTGGAGATAACTGAACAACTGCCTGACAATGGGATGCAGTGAGTTATTTCCTTAATTTGCTTTGCTTGCACACAGAACTTTTGCTTTTCCTATTAAACTGTTTTTATCTCATGCCACAGGTTGTCACACTTTTACCCTTACCATTCTCTCCTCCATGTAATATTGTATACCTGAGTCATTGTCATGTTAATGTTAATTTAAACTCAGACTCTTAAATTTGCCCTTTTACTTTATATAGGATTCTTATTTGTGAAGAGAGGGCCTAATCTCCTATAACAGTCAATGTAATTACAAGACTAGCTCTTCATTTTATATTCAGTTGAATCATTTGCATTAACTTGAATGGTCTTCTGCCACTTAACGTGTCCTAAGCTATATGGGATCTCTGTCTGGGCTGGCTACTAAAGCATGTATGAAATAATCATACCCTCCTTTAGCAGTAACTGCAGTTCAAGCATGAAACACTTTTGCATATCAGATGGTACTAAGACATCAAAACACCTGCATTTCACCCCTAGTTTACATTTAGACATTGACATCGGGGAAAAAAAAATGAGTTGAATTCTACAGCAAGTGCTGTAGAATAAAAAATAATAATTTATAAAAAATAATAATTATGCAGTTTTTCCCACTTAGTAATAATTTGAATTCATTAATAAATATGAATGCAAGAAAATACTCTCCTATAGGATCTTTGGAATTCAGCAATAAATAAATATTCATGGTATTTATCTTTCTTTCCTAAAGGATGACACCCAAAAGTAAAAGACATTTATTTTTTTAATGGAATACACGCTCTAAATTAGTCTAGCTCAAGAAATAGAACTTTCATAAGTACAGTTGCAATCCTTTAAGTTGCTAATTGCTTAAGGTTATAATATGATAGCAATGATTTAGTAATTCTCTTTTTCCAGTATTCCAGGTACAGCCATTGAAAACCTGCTTGTTTTCCTTTTTTTCAGGAATATAATACTCATGTAGATAGACATTTCTGTGAACCATTTTAATTGCAAAGAAATTAAACATAGAAAATATTTGCTTAGGAATAGGAAACCACATAGTTGTGTTAAAGCTTTTTTGTTTAATGTAAATAATAAATGTATGATACTGCTTCCATACAAAAATAAATGGAAATAATTTTCATGTAGATCCATGCTTATTTCTTAAAATAATGTGATGTAGTCTTGCTGAAAAGTTTTATGACCATCTGTGTTTTAATAACATTATTCAGCAGCAGCTGGTTTCTTAAGATAATTCCAAAATTAGTTTATTATTTATTATTTAATATAATGTTTTGCTGTTTGGAAAAAAGGTAATTTTCCAGCATAAGATTTTTGAAAGTTTATCCTTCTTGTCTCACATTTTTACTCTCATTTGAGAATTCTGAAAAGTCACCAATGACCTTTCAAAAAATTCAAAGGTATAATTATGACAAACTTTTTTACTTAAAAAAAAAAATCCAAAGTCCTTTAATATTTTTTAAATTAAATTTTAGGTATAAAAATTTAGATAGATAATGGACAAAGTTTTTAATTACATCCTTGCAAATCCTGAACATTTCACTGCAGATTTACAAACATACAGATTGTTCACTTTTGCTCTTCTCTTTTAGAATTCTTTGTGTTTCTCTCCCCGTATATGATAATATACCAATATATTTAAGTCTTAAATGATAGTTTTACAAAGTGTTTATGTGACATGGAAGTGGAAAATTATTACAGGTAAATAAGTTGCTAAATTATGACTCATGCCTTTCAAGATGCATTAAGACTTCATCTTTTGTTGAAAGACATAACATCAATGTTGCAATAAAATCCTATGAAAATAACACTGACACTTCAAAGGACTGAAGAGAGATGTGAAAACAAGCAAAAACAAGCTGCATTTTTTCCTTTTCAAAAATTTACAGAAATAAAATCTACAAAAATTGTATTCTATTTTTCATCTCTAATAGAACTGCATATCAGAACTGTAAAGGAAATGTTTTACAAGT
This sequence comes from Scolopax minor, assembly GCA_028566535.1. Taxonomy (NCBI): domain Eukaryota; kingdom Metazoa; phylum Chordata; class Aves; order Charadriiformes; family Scolopacidae; genus Scolopax; species Scolopax minor. Next base: position 163,018,387 of record JAOXNG010000001.1, on the reverse strand, counting down.
TGTTGAAAGAGTGGAAATATATTTTGCAAATATAGAGCAAGAAGTAAGTAAACATTGGACAGACTGCGACCAGCACTCTGTTGGAATTTTGGAATTACTTTTTTATTTTAATTTCATTACACATTATTTTACAACACTGGAATATTGTTCTCACGTTATGCATTTTGCTATTTGTTACTATCAAAGTGTAATAAAATGCTTTCACATTGTGTTTCTTTTAGATTACCTATTACAGCATTTTGAATAGCCAACAGTTAGTGATTTTATAAAAGTGGAAGATTAAATGTTTCAATTACAGCAATCCTTAATGTCTAGAATACGATAATAAAATAAAATGTTAACAGTAGACAAAAAAAGCTTCTTCCACAAAATCCTTGTCTTTTGAGTTGATCTGGATAAAAAATATTATTTTGGGATATTATACAGAAACTGAATTTATGCTGAAGATTCCTTTTGGGCACTGAAGTGAATGGCTGCAGAGACAGTAATTAGTAGAGAGTATACCACTACTTTTGACAGTCTGAAGCATGATTCAAGCACTGTTGGAAGCCTCAAGGACTGGGAGAAATAAATTGTATCAAACAAAAGAAAAGCCAGTGCAGATAGCAGCTATGGAAAAACATATCTATAAAGACTTCTTTCAACTAGAGTCAAACAAATAAAAGAGAGAAAAGTTCTGTGTCTTGCAATTCAGAACGATATGAGCTTAAACAACCTTAGTCTCCTGTGAAGCTCTGAATGATAATTGAAAAGCAAATTTCCAAGAGAAACAACTGTAGTAGAACCTCAATGGACATAATTTCAAGACTACAGCACATATTTTTTAAATGTTAAAGTGAATATAACCTTAAGCAAATAAACAGAGATGAAAAACTTAATAGGAAATCTGTGGATTGACAAAGACTGATCTGATTGTTGAAGCACACCTGTAGTTCTGACTTGATGTGTTCTTTGGAACATAATTGCATCAGAGGTGGATGCCAAACAGCAGCTTTCATCTGACATATTTTGCAGACCTACAGCATCAATAGTATTTTATTTTATCAAGGTGCATTTGAAAAAAGTAATGATATCAATAAAAGAATTGAGTTAGAAAAAAAAAGCTGAGATGAAAATGTTAGAATAAGTAACATTTGATTAAATAGACACTTAAACTTTAAAAGTCATGATGGGGATCAGACTTGAACTTACACTCTGTTCTACTCTATTTATAAAATAACTAGATATAAAACAAATCCCATCTATTGCTATGCCTCTAGAAACCAAAATTTTCTTTCTGCTTAGGGCACAATTACTTAACATTGTCTACTCATCGAAGGAAGATTTTTTTCCCCCCAAAGAAAATGAAAGAAAGGAATGTTAAAAAAAGAAGGAAGAAGTCTTCCCAAAGGCACCAAAATTTCAAAAGATATTTTGTAGGTCGGCAGATATGCATAATTTTACATGAAGCATATTGAAGAAAAATAACAGAATCAAATTGTGAGAAACTATTAGATTTTGGTCACTAGCTAATCTAATCTGGTATATTTCTATAATACATACATATTATTTAGGTAATTATTCTTAAAAAGGAACTAAGTATTATGTAGATAATGTCATTTACATGAAAGGAAATAGAGCCTATTTTTAGTCGCCTTGGTTCAATACTGATGCCATATGTAAAGTCTACCTCCCTGAGTGCATACAGAGCACACTGGCCAACATGGGATAACTCAAGAGATGGAGTTAAGGAAGTCCCATGTGCAAACAGATCATGAGGCTGAAGGTACTACATTTGATCTGTGACTATAAATGATGTACTTTAGAACTGGTCTCTAGAAAATGCACATGTTCCTCTGGAGACCTTGAAAATGCTTTTTGCCTCTACATAGTATAAAAGCATGTAACACTACAACAGCCCTTACAAGGTGATATGCACTAGCATGCCTTCTGTAGTTCTCATCAGTTATTCAAATTGGTTTCTGTTCAGAATGCACCACAGCTCTCACCTAAGTGGAAAAAAAAGATCCTAAACATTTTATTTGGATAATGACTCAAATATATAAGGGCCATACAAATCAGATTAACTTATACTATCCTTCATATGTATTAAACAGAAAGCATTTTTACAGGAGGCTAGAAAATAGCACAATAAGGTTTTGCTGGATTAGAAAGCAATTATATATGATAGCAAAAAGTTACAGCTTTTGCTAATGTCATGTCTACTGATTCATTCTTTAACACTAAATGAAATAAATCACCAAAATGCATGGTATTTCCAATTCCATACTAGGCAGCAGAAGGGTCTCATCACTGCATGGTAAAAATAGGGGTTAGATAAATAGTAGAGAGCTAGTTTATAGTGACCTATATGCAAATACGCTTCTTGAGATAAAACCCTTAGTTCTTCACATTTTTCCATTCCTTTAATATTACTGACAGTAAATACTTTAGAGTTATATGGTATTTTAGAATTGTGGGGGTTTATTTATTTTTTTTTTTCCTGAGGATCAGCTGGATTTCGTTGTGAGGCTCAGAAACAGGAAAGTTTCATGTCAAGGTATGTTACAGTGAAGTGTCACGCAGCAGTACCAGAAATATTCTAGCCTCTGTTGGACAAATAATTTAAAATGCTTATCATAACTTATAGGACATTCAGCACAATTCATCAGGACTACCAGCATTCTTATAGTACCTTTTTTCACAGACCTTAAATGAAAAACAATTTCTTTGGCATTTAAGAATCTTAAGGATGGATCACAAAAGGAGAGAATTTGAATTTACAACTCTAGATACTACAGTTATTTGGTAAATGTAGTCATGCTGGAAAACATTTTAAAACAACATGGAACACTGTAAATGGCATATAAAAATAGGGCTTACAAGCAGGAAAATATCTCAATATAGCTTGAGTTACTACATTAGTCTGTTCAGGGATAATTGAATTACTTGTTTATCACAAGTGTCTTTTCTTAATTTGCTTTGGAAAATAATATGTTTAAACTCACACTGTGTGACCGTTAAAAATTTCAAGAAGAAGATATATTTGGCTGTAACATTCATATCAACATCTGCATTCCACAGAATGAACACCTACAGTATAGGTGTAAATACCAGTGTCAAGCCCTGGATATCAAGTTTCTGCCTCTAGTCAACCTGTACATTTATAAACGAGCAGGAAGATTTTGCTGACAAAAATCCCTTATATAACAATATCATTCAACTAATTCAGCATGAACATCACTAGTTTTTCATTTGATACATTTTCCTCCACTTTTTTCTCTATTATGTGTTTTGATGTGAGTCTGTTCATCTAAGCTATCTTGGTTGTCAATATGTTTGGTACCTTAATTATTTGTGCTGTGAGAATACACAGTTTTACTTCATGATCTTCACATTGTGAGATAATTCCTTGCAGTCAGCTGAATAGCTACTCAATGGTGAAGTGGACATTAGACTTGCTTTGCCATGTTGGATTCCTTCAGGCTATAACCTACATTTTTCACTTGTAATAGATATCCCTACATCTATAATAGCTAAACCCAACCCGACTCATCCATTCATTTAACTCTTAATAGGGACCTTTTTTCTCCCCCTCTTAAAACTGTGATAGAAATGGTTCATTACCGTTTTATTTCAACTTATTGCCATATTCCTTAAATGTGATTTATTTGGCATATTTATTGATAGACATGTAGATTACAGAAGGTCTCCATAGGTATTGTATTACAGATGTTTTGTGTAACTTTGGATGCATTTTGATTCATATATAATTAAACTGCATATTGTGATCAGATTTTCTCTCTCGTTTTTGTCTAATGCCAGACGTGCCCCTCCCACACAATTTCCCCTCCTCATACCCCAATCCCCATTTGAGTGCATTCCCACAGTTCCAAGTCAAAGTTATTAGTTATATTTAGTAAGTATGCTCTTCCGTGTTAATAGGATGCTTGAGGGCAAGATTATGAACACTGAATCCTGTGCTGATTTCTGTCAGAAAAAGCAAGAGACACTTGCAAAGTGTATCTCACAGAGATATGACCCTGATGTGAATCTCATTTTCCACAGTTTCTCAACATTCAGACCTAAGTCTCCTAATAAAAGAGAGCAAACTCTGGTCATCAGTATTTTCCTGCGACTCAAAATTGTCCCTATCCCAGTCCTCAGAACAGATTTCTGATCCTGTTCTTGGTTCTCATAAATATGAGGATCTAAGGAAAGGCTGAAAGCTAAGCCTGATGCATCCTGCATTCTGTGGCAATAGGATGAAGAAAAAGTAGCTAATCTTCAAGTTATTTTTATAATATTGTCTATTTGATTTTAAAAATTGGTCTTATGCTACTAAGCGGTTCATCAGATATAGAGAAAGTAGAGTCAGCAGGGTTTCAGGTTCATAGAATCTTTTTATAATGTTATATGCTTTTATATTGTTCTTTCAGTCCAAATCAAACTGCTGTTCAGACCACTCATCTGTTTTCTTACTTCTAAAATTACCAAGTCAATAAATCTCAGATTGATGATACTTAGGATGATGAAAGCATATGGCCTAGGGCAAACACTGGGTCAGCCACGAGTGCCACCACTGAGCAAACGGGGTGCTTCTGGACATCTGGACTGGGAGTTCATTTTAGAAGTGTTTGTATTCATTGAAGTGCCTCATGGTTCAAAACAGCCTTAAGGACACTGCAGACTTGGAGCTGCACTATTAGTTTGTACTACACCAAATAGCTCTAACAAAATCGGGCCACGGCAGGGGCTTTAGTTTGATCTTTAGTGATGGCGAGGTCTCAGCTTGCACCAAATGCCACCAAGCAGCACCAGCCCTGGGCTAACCCCAGAAGGCAGCAGGAACAAAGCCTCCCTGTCTTTGACAAGAAATATGCGAAATGGAGCAGAGAAGGAAAGTGTAGTCCTATGGATGCAGCCAGCACAAGACCACTTGTGCTCAGTATTGCCACCAGGTCCTGTCCTCTGTTGCTGAGCTGCACAGGTGTAGCCAGAGAAACTGCAAATCCCCCAAGGGCTGGAGAATGGGTTTCTGTAGGTGTGCAGTAGAGCAGGTCAGGCTTGGCCAAGACACATCCTAGCACCACTTCCATTCAATGCAAATCTTTCCAATAGATGAAAAAAAAAAAAAAAATCCCTACTTCCCAGCACTTGGCTCCACTTTCAAAAAGAGCCATTGTGGCTACGTAACACAATACTTATTTTTACACTTTAGTGTAAGCTTTCCCAAGCTCCACCACCCCAGGTTCTGGTGCTAGTAAAACGCTACCACATGCTTCTGCATGAGCCAAACAGCTCATTACTGAACTGGAGATGGGCAGAGACAAGATGTGTGATTTGCTTTCCAGAGAGTTGCGACAGGCACCTTCTATCACTTTTGGTTTCTTTCCTCCATGGTCTTAACTTTTCACCAAGGTCTCTGCTGTCAATCTGCTGGCTTGCATTGAGTTGCAAGGGGAGTGGATTTGGGCAGATGGATGTTCAGACCCCCCACCATGTTCTGTAATACTGAAATGCCCATAGGTGGAATGGACAGACTTGAAAGCACCTTCATAATCCTGCATTAGGAAGCCTCTTCTTTGCATGTGTGCAGGCATCTTTCTCCTCCATTCATGGACGAATGAAGCAATTCACACAAAAGCATTCACTGCTCTGTGCGTATAGAGGTTTACAAACATGGATATTCTTGCACTACCAACGTGCAGTGAAGGTCTGAGGCAGATTTGAGGCCACACACTACTTGTGTTTCTGATAATCATTGAAAACTGGCCAGAGTCTGGCCTATGACATTCAACTTTTACAACAAAATAGTTGATGCTTAACTTCTGTTAAGATTAGATCCCAACGTCAAAGAGTTTCAAATTAGAAGCACAGACAAAAGGGAAACCAGCTCTACCTCACAGCAAACTCCTATTTTGCTTCTTGGGACTCTCTAATTGCTACCATTTTTAATTGCATGTTTGTATCACAGATTATTTCCCTTTAAGGATACAGAAGAGAAATCAGCCCATGGTCTCTTTTTTTCAGTCCTTGATAAATTTGTTTTTAAACCCTGGTTTAGTCCAAGTTCTGGAGTCTCCCCAGTCATACTGGCCTCATATTTGTATTTCTTAAGGTTATATACAAGAACATGTATCTGCAAAAGTGTTACAATACACTGGGTTTAATATAAAGCCTTCAACATCTATAGAACACAAGCAAAACCAGCTTTAGTGTAACAGTGCCTCCTCTGCTCTCCAACTTTACCCCAGGCTTCCTCACCCCCTTTGCTAGTACTAAGTTTTAAATTTAGGCAAGTTTTAGTGCCATGGTACTACTGAGTATGTTCTTCAATTAACGAAAACCCTGAGCTAGCTAGGGGCAGGCAAAACCACCCTGGGAAGAAAAGTTTATTGCCTTGATCCTTCCTTGCACCACATTACAGAAGCAGTGAGCTGCTTATT
>JAOXNG010000001.1:162980254-162991469 GCA_028566535.1 Scolopax minor | reverse complement strand
CCCATTCCAACATGTCCACGTCTTTCCTGCATTGCAGATCCAAAGCTGGACATAGTCCTCCTGGTGGGGTCTCACGAGTGCAGAAGAGAGGGGCAGAATCACCTCCCGATACCTGCTGGCTGCACTTCTCTTGATGCAGCCCAGGATGGGGTTGGCTGTCTGGGCTGCCAGTGCACATTGCTGGCTCATGTTGAGCTTCTCATCCACCAACACCCCCTACTCCTTCTCCTCAGGGCTGCTTTCCAGCCATTCTCCGCTCAACCTGTATTTGTGCCTGGAATTGCCACGTTCCAGGTGCAGGACCCTGCACTTGGTTGGTTGAACTTCATGCCATTTGCACGAGCCCACCTCTCCAGCCTGTCCAGGTCTCTCTGGATGGCATCTCTGCCCTCCAACGTGTTGACCGCACCACTGAGTTTGGTGTCATCTGCAAACATGCTGAGGGTGGCACTCTACCTCACTGTCCATATCTCCAACAATGATGTTGAACAGTACTAGTGCCAGTATGGACCCCTGAGGAACACCACTCATCACTGACTGACAATTGGACATTGAGCCATTGACCACAACCTTTTGAGTGCAGTGATTCAGCCAGCTCCTTATCCACCGAGTGGTCCATCTGTCGAATCCATGACTTTCCAATTTTTGAGACCAGGATGTCATGTGGGACAGTGTCAAATGCTTTGCACAAGTCCAGGTAGATAACATCTGTGGCTCTGCCCTTGTCCACCAAGTGTGTGGCAGTACCATAGAATACCACCAAATTTGTCAGGCACAGTTTGCCCCACTATATCATGAGTCTTTGAGCTGTAATAAAAATATGTACCCTTGCTAAATTTCAGTATCAATATTGGAAGAAAAAATTCATTACATCTTTCTTCACATAAGATTAGGATGAGATGGTGCTTACAGGGTCATTTAATTTAACTTCCACTGCAAAGTTAAAGGTGTGCCTTGACAAAAAAAAAATATTTTGAGAGTCTGAGACAGATGTCCTATGGCTGACAGGACAATCCTAATAAAGCTAACTGTCTGACAATCAATCAGAAAAGTGAGTATACAGATCAATCAGCACCCAGAAAAGCTAATGGAATATTTCCTAAACTAAACAAATGTAACAATAGCTTTACCTTGTATTTAATGAAATAACCCTTCCATTTCCAACAATTTAAAACCTTTTCAAAGGTTTGTGTAAATATAATTAACCTATTCTGTATATATATAGTGTATAGTAAAACTGTGTATTGAAAGATAGCTTTTACTACAATATTTATGCTCAGTTTTGTAAAAAACAAGATGACATAAACAAACTGCCTCAAGGACAAGAAAATTTAAAAGGGTAATTTATCTCCTCTCCCTAGAGCATGTCAAGACATTCTGTAATCCCCAAATAGATTTGAAAGTCTCCCCAAACTTTATGCTTATCACATAATATTTGGAAAAAAAAATTAATAACATCAACAGATTATAGCGGTGTTTGGATAGGTAGCTCAGAATACCTTTCTTCACAATCTTGCAAATAAATGAAAGCTCCCTTTATCTAGCTTCAAAACAAACTTCAAGCTGTTTAACTATATGTAGCGGATATGGCTGGGATGGAGTTTTCTTCCCAGAATCCTGTAAGGAGCTGTATTTTAGATTTGAGACTAAAACATTGATGATAATATAGCAATGTGTTGGTTATTGCTTAACAGTGCTTATTACACAGCATCAAGGTACTCTCTTCTCATTCTACTTCAAACATGAGCAACAGTGAGAGGGTGGAAAAGAGACTGGGATTGGACACAATCACAAAAGCTCACTCAAAGTGACTAAAGAATATTCCATACTCTAGAATGCCATGCTCAGCAATAAAATGGGAAAGATATTCTTTCCAAAGCAGCTGTTACTCAGAGATTCTCTGGGCATTGATCTACTTGTGGGAAGAGGTGACTACATTTGAATTCCTCGGTTTGTTTTTCTGTTTTGGTTTTTTTTTTTTGTGGGTTTTGTTTTTTTCCATGTGGCTTCTCCCTTCCTTTCCTTCACCTATTATTTACCCATGAGTTTTCAGCTTTTGCTCTTCTGCTTGCCTCCCCCATCCTGCTCGGGAGAGATGGATGGAAAGTGAGTGGTTGTGTGGGTGCTTAGTTGCTGGCTGTGGTCAAACCAATAAAGTCTATTTAGCAGCCAAAGTAGGTCTTGAGCAGTTTTATTGGATTGGAATGTGCTAGACTGAATTTATAGTTGTAACTGTTTAGCTTGTACTTGGTATTTAGTTACTCACTGTTGTTTGTCACAATGTTGACTTGTTTGATTTCAATACTGTTTTCTTTCTTCCTTCACCTGCTCCATGGTGTGCTCCCTTTCTTGCTCGAACCTCAAACTCCAACCTGACTGTTTGTTTCTGTTTGTTCCTGTTTGTTCTGTTGTTTATCACTTTGCCCGGGAGAACTATGATAAAACCACTGCTCTTTAGCCTAGTCTGCTATTTAGGCTCTACATTGCTTCCATTCTACTACTATGGAAACCAAATTGTGGAGACAAATAACAATTACGCTTTTCTCCTCTTTTCCTCTGGAAGCCAATTCATTAGAGAAATTAAGAATGACACCACCCCTTCTTCTCCTCTGGGAGATGTTTCCTGCCTTGTTACAATAGCCCTTCAGGTTCTTGAATCTTTCTGCATAACCAAAATGCTTCTATTGAGGTTTGCCATGAATCTGGTTTTGTCTTTTTATGAGGTTAACCACCCAGTTGTGAATGCCAAACAAGGATGTGCCCTGAGACAGCTAATTTGTGGGTGGCAAGGTATGTGAGAGAATTTAGGGAGGTGCTTAGAGTATTTTTCACCTCTGATGATACAGGGTTTCATGCTTGAACAGGTGTGGAATCCTGTTGAAGTGGCCTGGGGGATGGCTATAGCAGTGGAGAACCACTAGTAATGAAGAGGCAAACTGATATGGGCTGCTGCAATGTGGCAAGATATAGAGCAGAAAACTTACTTGTGAAGGTACATCATGTAGATATTTACCCAAAAGCCGTGCAATAGAAGAACATTGAAAGAAAATAGAACCAGGCTGCTAAAACTGAAATGGCTTAGGTGTACCTGGACTGGAAAGGTAGGTGAGATCTATCAATAGTTTGGTTGAGTCATGAAACATCAGGACATATAGAAAAGATGCAATGCACAAACAAGGTCATGATCAAGGGGTAGACTTAATAATCAACACTGTTACATGAGTTATCCATGAATGTGAAACATGCCACATAAGCAAGCAAGCTAAGTGGGTAAGGCTTGGAACAAAGGACAGAGGCTAGGATACCAATATGGGGAGGTCCAGAAGACCGTTTATATCATACTACTATAAGCATACCTAAGCAAACACCATATACTTACCATGGTGGAGATGACTATCAAGTGGTTGGAAACAAAGACTGCAACCCATACTGCCACTTGAAACATTATCCTGGGCCTTCAAATTCTGTAGTAACATGACACAAAAATGGCATCAGACAGCAGAACTTATTTCCAAAACAACCTTATAGATATCTGGGCCAAGGAACATGGCATTGATTGCATGTACCTCATGCTCTATCATGCGCCAGCTACTGAAAAAATTGAGAAATTCAGTGGACTGTTAAAGACTATACTGAGAGTAATGGGTGCTGGAAGACTCAGGTATACAGGGATGCAAATTTAGCAGATAGCAGATTATCTGCTTATGAGTCTGGCTCTGTGCAACTGAGTGTCTGTACTACTGGTGTCTATTGTCACAGAAAGCTACTTAATACTAGATAGTTGTTTAATTTACTAGCCCAAGGTACAACCACTAGAAAACACAATCAGAAAAGTGCAAAATGGAGAAAAGTAAAGTTTTCTGTGTGCTAGATTGTTTATCAGATGTAGTAGACAGTGCATTTACAGTATCTTGGAGTTTTAACCAGAAGCAGGATTTTTTTAATGGAGGGGAAAAAAAAATTGCTTTAACAGTTACTATCAGTCTCTTAAGACAGTATACAAATATTTCTAAATGAAATTTCATGACTTTTATTGACAAAGATCTTAATTGTCCAATGCAGAAAATGCTAGTGATAAAGAAGAATTTTTTTTTTTTTCATAAAAATATAACTATGTAGCTTTTCTTTCAATTACTAGGTAACTGAGAAGATATTGTTCTCTTACAACAACTGGTCAGCAGAACTTCAACAGGACAGATAAGATATATACGAAGGTGGTAGTGGAAGAATTCCAGGAACACAGAAGGTACACGTTAAAGTCATAATTCTGTCCTGGTAGAACTAAGAGAGAGTTTCTCAGGGAAAACTTATAAATGGTATGTGCTGTTTGCTGTAATTTTCCCAGATATTTCTTAACTATAAAATCTACCCCAAAGATGACTTTGAGCTGTCTGACTGCTTCTCATATGATACATAGGAGTCATAGTTTTCCTATCTTGCCTTTTTGCTTTTCCGTCTTTAGGTGAATCATCACGAAAAGACACAAAGTCTGCAACTCAGTTGTCTAAAGTAAGATGCCTAGTATCATCTGATATATTATGGGGTATATTACTTAGTTTCTCATTCCCAGGTGAGAGGGTACCAGTCACCTCTGACAGACATCCACATTCTGTTTATGTTTGGATGTTTGAACTGTCTCCAAAAAGGAGGATCTAAACTGATATGGTAACAAGGTTTTGAATGGTCAAAACTCTTTCTTTTTCTTTCTTTCTCTTTCCTTCATGCTTTAAAAAAAAAAAATAAATCACTTTCAACATGTGTGAACATACACAAACTTGTTTTATGTGTGAAGAAAAAAGATGAGAAAATAAGCATGAAAATACTTAAGTTTGTGTGAAGGATGTTGTTTTCAAAGTCATGTTCTTTGATTTCCCACTTGGATTTTTGTTTCTTTTTTTTTCTGGCTTTGTGTACCTTTGCTTTTTTATTCATCTGCCATTTATTGTCTTTTTCCCCTCCTTCTTAGTTGTTATTTCAAATAAAAAAATCTTATTTAATTTTTTGTTTTTATTTGTTTTAATGTAGTTAATAATCCATAATTGTACTCCTACAAAAGCACTGATGATTTGTTAAAATATATTATTTATAAGAAAAACAAAAAAAGAAGAATTTTCTCACCATGTATAGTTCAATTTTAAGTATTTTAACACTAGAAATTCAATGACAATAATAAAATCATTACTAAAGCTTTCTAAAATAATCTCCTTGTGGATGTCAGAAGCAAAATTAGCAGGAGTCAGAAAAACCATTTTCAGAAAGAACACCAATAACTACGTTCTTTCTGAGAAGCCAATTTATTATCTGTGATCTAACAATAAAATCAGGTATAAAAGAAAACTAACAGTTAAGGCAAAGAAAAAAAGGAATAATGTTGAGTCCTCAATTGCAGAAGCAACAGATAAAGTTTTTCTATATGATTGGGTTTTTTTTTCTTTGCTGAGTCTCTCTTTTTTTTCGCATCTGCCTGCAATCTCAGAAGCTAAACACTGTTGAGTAGATAAGTCTTATTTCTGAGAGGTGTGGTATTCACTACAACTGCTGACTGTAGTTTACATTTAGGTCTGCACTTTTGATCTTCCTAGACAGTCATATTTGTCTTTTCAGAGAAGATGAGTTTTTCTGTTCTTGTCAAACATCATATCAACCTGGACTATATGTTATTTCTCAATACTGTGACTCTACAGCTAGATACTATTTCAAACACATTCCTAATACATAGTCTAAGAATCCCCATAAGAAATATCTCTCTGCCTTAGTCACACCGAGGAATACTATCCTCCAAGAATCTCATTGCCCTATTAGCAATGATAATTACAAGATTTGAATGACACAATCCTGAAATCTAAAGGCTGAGAACAATAGTTTAGCAAATAAACTGGTATATCTGCCAAACAGAGTTATGGGCTAGGGATGTAACTTTTTTTTGGTACCAAGGAAGAGCAAGAAATAAATCTCTAACAAGCCACTAAGATTTTTTCATTTTATACAGAGTCTGCAGTTTCACATGACATAATTTCTGATTTCAAAAATATGCTGCATATTTCATATGCCTCACTGAGTTCAATTCCTGACATAAAAATGCTCATGACACTAACTAAGCATCAAAGCACCTTCTTCTAGCCCCTTTGTCATTATCTCCTACCCCACATCCAAATCATGGGCACAATGTGTATCTCTTTCCGTTGCTGATAAAATAACTGATGGAATTTAGAGAAGGTATTGTACTTCAATAACCAGCTTATGTGTTTCCATGATGAATTATATGGGAGATGTTAGTTAGATAGGAAGTAGACTTCCTGCAGTCCAGTCAAGATAATTCATTCATCTTACATGACAAAGGTAGGTATATGTCATTATCTTCTCTGATTGAGTCAATTTTGCTGGTCTGTTTTACCTCATGTCTATGCTGGATACTGTAGCTGTTGATGTATAATTTATGGGATGTTACATCTTTGTAAAAGGCTCTGTGTGGATGGAGTTTGTATACTTTGGCTTTAGGGCTGTATCAACTGAAACCATTAGAAATATCTACACATTGCTCCTTCCTCACAAGGAACCATATATGTTCAGTTACAGGAATATGTATGATGTAATGTGGGACAGAAAAGGAAAAAATTATATATAAGGAAGAGAGGCCTCTGCACATGTAAGGACTGAAAAGTCATCAAGAACATGGTCAGATGGCAAAGATGAGAAAGATGACAAAGTAAAAAGATTTCCCTAAGTAAACCACAAAAGGTGCTAAATGATATAGAATTTTGGACTGAAATGTACGCTAAAGGACTGGCAGGAACAGTGAGGAGAAAAAGAGATTTGTTTCAAATCTTTCCATTTTAATGTTTTACACAAACACTTGAATTTTTTGTATTTTAAAGATTTTACCTATTTCACATTAATTCTGATGAAATCTAGCTATAAACGTTCAAAATCCTAGATGCTTTCCTTCTTTTTTAAAGGAATGTGTCCATTTCATGCATTAAGGGTTTAACCTCACAAAGTTTTCTGGCTACTATGATGATAACATTATTCAACTCATGAAGAAACTACCCTCCATTCAGACAAGCTGTGTATAGAGAAATCTAAAGTAAATTTCTTATAAATTAATCCCAGGACAGTGTGTATTTGGGAGGCTGTGGAGGAGATCAGATATAATGTTCAATGCAAAAAATACCGTATGTCAGGCTAGGACACCAAATAGGAGTGAGGCTGACACCCTGGAGCTGTAAACAAAGTACTTAGTTTGGAAAAGTCAGAGCTACAGTTCCTCTGAGCTGGCCATTCATTTTCCATTAGAAAGTAATGCACGTGTAATTCTGTGGGCAATTTCTAGCACTCCTGAGTGTTAATTTCCCATATACAGCCAACACCATCATTAATTCTGGATATAGCTTAGCTTTCCAACTTCATTTTTATTTTCCTGTTTGGCTGTAAAAATGGCCTTTGTTATTTTATGGGAATTTTATTGACCTGATTGTTGTTAGAGACTGACTTGACTTTTTGCTTAAGAAGCTGAGATGTGTAAGTCATAAGCCTGTTTCCTCCACACAGTTTGCATATCAGTTTTTTATTGTGAAATATAGCATAATTTGTTGAGCAATTGAACTACAAAATATAAGGAATCTGCTCTTATAAGAATAATTGAAGATGATTGGAAAAAGCAATGTCAAGTTTGGGAAAACTGAAAACTAGAGTATTGTTCTGTCAGCATTAACAAACTGGCTGCAGTGAGATATTATTTTTTATTTATTTTTGCTATTGTTGTTCTGCATATAATTTGTTGTAGATTTTTTAATTTCTTTAAGATCTCTTACATAAACTGTAATATTTTCTATAAAATATTTTTCTGTGAAAATAATTTATTTCTGCAATAATTAAATATGTCAAGTATAAACACAGAACTGAAGAAAACTAAAAAAAAAAAAAAAAAAGAAAGGAATGTGTCTGTTCTGTATTAGAAATAAAATTTTTCAGGATAAAGCCTAAACTAAGAAGAGCACAGAATATAGATACATTGGCTCCCGTGCATAGTCTGACTTCATGCATTCAATCCATGCATAGAAATGAAGCAACACAGCTGGGAGCCACTGCCTGGAAATAGCCTGTTATCAGAAACCTGGCATAAGTGATGGAATATCACAAGCAAGGAACATGTGTTGTTCATTTTAATGACAATGACTTTTGTAGTAGTAAGAAGATCTAGTGCCTGAGAATAAAGCTTTGCTTATGTCTGAGTATGTATGCTTTGTCTTGTTGCTTACTCAGGTGATTTAGAACAACATTAATGTGGGCTAAATGTCATTGAACTAAACTGTTTCAGATAAAAAAAAAAAAAAAGAGGATTTCTTATAGATTTCATTCTCAGTGTTGAAAATACTGAGACAAAACAATTTGTGTTTATATATGCTGTTGACTGCTAGGTTACATGAGTAAAGATTTATTTCTACCAGAGTAGAAGTAGTCAGCAGAGGAGATTCTCCAGATCACCTTCAAAACTGAGGAGACATTTACTTATTTGCAATATTTATGTGAGTGTGGGAAAATAAAGAGACAAGAAGTAAAAATATACCAGTCTATTGGAAGCCCTCCAATGTTTATTCTTAACATTATTTGAATATTAATATGTTTTAAGATTTCTGGGGACTTTGATATATCCACCGTATTAACTGAAGACTGACACTCCTTATGTTCCATCTTGCATCCAACTATCCAAGAAAAGAGAATACTGTAATTCACTGGAAAAGCATACCATTCTCTTACAGTGTTTTGAGAAAGAACACTTATCTTAAAGTACTACTGATACAGAAACATAGTTAAACTGAACAGAATTTTTTCTGATCAAAGCAAACTGACATTATCTACAGTTCCATCATGGTCAATGATTTCAAAGCTCATGGTAATGCAGAAAATTTTAGTTAAATCAATCTCTAGTGTGATACACCTTTATGTGCTGAATTAGCCTTTTATGCTATGCTGTTTCAAACTTTAGCAGAAGAATTTATTTAAGGATCATGATCTCGACTCAAATGAGTTAATTGTCTATCATAAAAAAATAAATTCAGTTTACAGATTCTCCTTACTTTTTTGGAATTTCCTCCCTGCAGTCATTTGTGTATCTTTATATATGTTACAGAGTTACAGGACTGAAACAACAATAATATATTCTTAACCATCATGTGACAGTCATGGCTAAGATGATGTAACATGTTCTGTATCTTTTAACACTAAAAACTTAAAGTACCCATCAGAACAAGAGAAATGTAAAATTTTCTGAACGTATATAGGCAGCTGTGCTTAGAAAGGCCATTCTTTCATTTTATCACTTACTTCACCAAGGATCTGATATAAAAATTGGTGATTATGAAATTGTTACTGGTATGTGGAGAAGAGCATATACCAAATTTACAGTTTAAAAACCTTAATTCTCATGGAAAAGTGCAGCACACTTTCCTCGCCCCCTCATTCTTCCCCATGCTCTAGAAATGGTAAATTTATTTACAGGAAAATACTCAAAACTCCAAATTATTCATGCTTTGACTGGTATAATAGCATCTTCCATATCTGAGGAGATATCAGAGTAATGGCTAGATGCTAACTTCTTGATGAAAGAAGCAGATATAGCTAAATATATTTCATGCCACACATTGAATAATTTAGCTTAGCATTTACTTTTATGTGACTATCCTCATAACTGATTGTTTACATTCTTTGCTAAGTGGTGGACAAATTAATTTTCTACATTAAATGGGTTGTTTTTTCAGTTACTGCAGTGGTTAAAAACATTCTCCATGTGATCAAAAGAAAAGATCCAGTAAGAAAGCACTGAGAAAGTCATCCAGAATCAAGACAGAAAACAATACTTGAAAAACTAAGCAAGGAAGCAAGCAAACAAACAAAAAGTGCAACACCCGTTGGGAGACAGTATCTATAGTTTATTTCAGTTTAGATCCATAGTTTGTTTCAAATAGAGAGAATCTATAGTTTATTTCAGTTTCAGTGTATAGTTTGGGTCAGTTCAGCACAAACCATGCTAATAGTTCATGTATATATTTTTCATATGCTCCCTTTTTTTCCAAGGAAGCTTCTAGAAGACAGGATAAAAGGCAGCACAGAAGCAGTTGAGATAAGCCTGAAGACCTGGTCCTTTAAATCTTAACTCCTTAGTCATTCCTACATTTTGCTTAAATCTGTTTGAGAGTTCTATAAATATAATAAAAATCTGTTAATCATTAATTCCTTCACTCTAAACATAAACAATTAGCCCCTGTTAAGTTTTATATAGATTTGTCTTGTACATTCAAACTCCTTGTCTCCCCTTTACTATCAATTTTCAAAGTAATTTAGTGATAAGAATCCTGAGATTCTTTAGGAAGCATGTACCTCGAAAGAGAAAACCTTTTCAACAAAGACTCAGAGTTCCCCGAGCTCATACAAAAGAAGAGTATAAGGATTTTCTTTCTTCAGCTTCAGCCTGACAAGGGAAAGAAATAAATGAAGAGAATGGAAAGAAACACTTAAAGATCTAAGAAGAGGCTATTAAGCATACTTGTTACATATACATTAAGCATAACTTAATTTCCCTTTCCACATTCAGTTGGCTCTTTTAATGAAAGATGATATTATGCTACAGCAAAAGAAATGGGAGTGGCAGGGGGAGGGATCTATTAAATATGTACAATGAGCAGAACCTTTCTAATTTCTCATCTCTTAGATCTTGTGAGGACAGTTTCATCTGACTCAGGCAAAGACTACCTTTGTCTGCACTACTCTTAGAGAAGTGTTATAGGCAAGTTCACAGTGAGGTAGTAACATGTCTTCCTTCTCTGCTTAAATGTATTACATTGTGATGTCTGTCTGCAAATTTATATTTGCTTTAGACTTACAGTCATGGAATTTATATATGAATTTTGATAAATTCAACCTTTTTAGTGATTGACAGTAAATGAATTAATCTGGATATTTAGGTTAATATATGGAATTTCACATTAACTTATGTCAATTCAAACTTGTTAATAACAACTGTTATGGTTAGGGTTGCAGATAACTTATGACATCTCATTTTTATTTGACTGCTTGTTTGGTTTGGAGACACTAAATGCATTATGTTAAAACTGCTTTCTAGTCTTATTCTGTATGACCAGCTAAGCTATGTATCAGGGGGAAAAATCTACTGTATATACGTAGATATAAGTAGGAAATTATTTGAGTCTGGATACCC
>JAOXNG010000001.1:162968306-162980154 GCA_028566535.1 Scolopax minor | reverse complement strand
ATAATAACAAAATTAAAAGCCAGAAAAAAAAAAAAAAAAAAACCCGAACAAAAAAAACTCCCAAACAACCCCAAAAAACCCACAAAACTTTATTTTCTTTTCTTTCTGCATGTAGTTAATGAGTAAGAGAGGACTTGAATCCTGAATATATCTTAAGTGCAACTGAAAGACAAATAATAAGTTACAGAAATTAGCAACCGAAAATCCAATTACTACTTTAGGAATGTGACAAATCCTCCAGCAAACAATATATCAAAGTGCAAAAAAATCCAGATTCTCAGTGAAGATTTTTTTTTTTTCCTCAGAGAATAAGTAATTCAAATGGAATGAAATTTCTTGACTGAAACTGCATTCAAATAAATGTTCACATTCAACAAATAAAGTTGTTGTTGTTATTGGAATTCCTTTTTGTTTGTTTGTTTGTTTGAAAGGAATGAATCACAGAATCACATGGGGTTGGAAGGGGCCTCGGGAGATCATCTAGTCCAACCTCACTGCCAGAGAAGTCCAGAGAAGTTCTACCTAGAGCACGTTGCACAGGAACTTGTCCAGGAGGGTTTTTAATGTCTCCAGAGAAGGAAGCTCCACCACATCCCTGGGCAGCCTGTTCCAATGCTCTGCCACTCTCACAGTAAAGAAATTCCTCTTCATGTTTAGGTGGAACTTCTTATATTCAAGATTGTGCCCATTTCCTCTTGTCCTATCCCTGGGCACTACTGGAAAAAGGACCAGCCCCATCCTCTTGACACCCACTCTTTAAGTATTTATAAGCATTGATCATATCCCCTCTCTGTCTCCTCTTCTCTAGACTAAAAAGATCCAAGATCCTCAGCCTTTCCTCATAAGGGAGGTGCTTGTAAGGGAGATGAAATGACTGAGAATAAGTAATAGCTTGAGGCTTTAGAAGGGAGAGGAAAGGAGCCAGGAGCCTAGCAGTTTTTGTTTCAGGGTTTTTTAAGATTAGACACTGCTTTCCTATTTAACATATCAAGAGACATTTAACAATAGTGGTACTATGTAATTATAAAACAATTAAATAAAAATTTTCTATTCACATACGTTGATGACATATCTTCATAATGAAATATATTTTCTATGCTTACAACCAAAATTTTACATCTAATATTTTAATTATAAAACTGAAAAGAAGACCCCCAAGAGACAGCCTGTCTTCATCAGAAAGCAGATTCACGTCTACAATTTTTTTGGCTTAATATCTCTCAGTGATCTGAAATCTTTGTTATTTGTTATTTATTCTGCTGGACTTTTTGCCCCATTATTGTAAACAATTTTACTTATTTAATAATAACAGAATTTAAGAAAGTTTGATGTTAACATCATCACATCAAAAGAATAGCATTCCTGTTTCTTTGATTGATATTGATAATCACCTCATAATTGATTGGATCACCACATTCTAATGATGATTGAATCACCACACTCTTTCTTTATTACTCATATCTGGAAACCACTGGAAATTCCTATAAGGAAATTTGCTAGCAGATTAGAATAAGAAATATAGTAGGAAATTTTCTGTAGGAAAAGAGAAATTAGCATGTCAATGTTCTACTTTTTTTTTGCTTTTTAACTCCTCTAAGTAATTTTTTTCATTTCTACTTCTGTGACAGTAAGCTGCCCATCACAGGTCTCTAAAAGTCATTCTGTGCAATGATTTTATGATATTCACGTGAATGCCAGGCTTTATACTTGATCTTCTGCCCTTTCAATATAGGTCAAATACAATTCTTTTTCCAAAATTTTATTGGAAATGAACCAGACCCTAGTAGCCTGAATCCCAAGTACAGTGAAAGAAGATTTAAATTTCAGTTACTCTAGATTCTCATACTATTGCAAATTTAACTGTTTCACCTCTGATTAATTATATATTTCACTTTGTAATTTGTTATACTAGGCTTTTTCCATCTACACCCTCCAAGAAAATCAGTGTTCCAAATGACAAATTGAATCTTGTCATAAAGCCATGACTGTATAAATTAAACTCAAATTTTTTCCAAGAAGTTTGATATATACATATGACATACTGGTAAAACTCTCTCTTGAATTTGAAGCACTGACAACATATAAGTTGTCAGATTTACAGTATGCAGTGTTGGAAAATTTAACTGAAGATTTGGTAATAAAGTACTCTTTGCAGAACTGGTGGCATCTCCCAACTCCATCCATTTGGGAACGAAACAAAATTATTTGCATGGGATTTTTAAATGAATTATTAAATTATTTATAGAATAACATCCCTCTTCTATATACCAAAGAGTTACTCTAAATTTCACCTTATCTATGAGAATCAATCTGTTTTGACAGCTCAAAATGTAACAAGTATTCTCCCATGCATACTGGTAAGTTTAATTTGGAAAGTAATACATGAACACTGAACATACTTGAGCTAGATCTCTGCTACTAACCCGAAGATTTATGTGTTCTTGAGTGGTTATAAAGTTTTCTCCTCCAAAATTACTTGATCAACTTATGTTTTACAATAAAATAAGACTGGAGACAGTAGCAATTAATGATGTTTACTAGCTAAGTGTCAGGGTGAGTGTCTTTTCCTTTAAGATTATCCAGACAAAGGAGACACAAAACAGAACATACAAATGTGACCAACACATAAGGGACATGATAAGAACAAACCTGGTCAGTGCCATGAATTTTTAAGGATATGTGGTGTGTGAGAAAGTTTATATTAATTATTTTGATTCCTTGATTACTTCTATGATTTGCATAATGTTATCGCTGAAGAAAACAAGCAAAAAAAGACCTGGCAAATCAAAATAAACTAAATCCAACAACCAAAGATAAAAGCCCAGAGAGCAGATATTCCTGGTATCTCATTCCTCACTTCTGTACCCAGAAATGAGGACCTAATCTTCCCATTTTTATGGCTTCAGAATCTTGCTACTTCTGGTTACCTAGTCCCTTTAACAAATGCTTTAAAAGTATTTTTCCACTTACTAGTTTTTTATCTTTCAGTAAGTAATTTTTATAGGGTGGGAAAGCTATAGACTGCAAATAAGATACATTATTTTATCTGATTAATCATATCTGATTAATGATTGATCAGTCTGATTATTAAGCTGTGTTGCAAAGAGTCTGCGCAGCTCTCACTGTTACAGTCTGAGCATTTATATCTAGGTTTCTCTTTGAGCTAGGAGCTAAAAGTGTTCAATATCAAATGTTATTAGGCAGAAGATGAATGCCTAGGGAATAAGATTAGGAAAGACAGGAATACAGTTGCAAATAGAATAGTTGTTAACCCCCCAGAAAGGAAGGCGGGGTTATTTGTTTGGTTTTGTTTGATTGATTGTTTGCTTTTTCCCCCTTGGGATAATATTTATTTCTTATACAAGCTAGATTGAGCTTTTCTAAATTACTTTCTTGAGCTTAGGCTGCTACACATAGAAGTGCTTGCACCTTTGTTACTTACTTACTTGCTTGTTCATGAGATAAGAAAAATTACAGAATAATCAATCCTTTCTATATTGTTCTAGATTTAGTTTGCAGATACTTTAAGTTAGATATGAACACAACAGAAATTTGATTCAGGAGCAATATATTTAATTGAAAGCACACATATTTGCATCAGTTAATTTCCAGCAATATGACAAAAAATTTCATGATGGACCACTACATGCTGGGTGTTGACTGGCTGGAAAGCAACTTTAGGACCCTGGTAAAAATGAAAGGACATGAAAGGTCCTGGTAAACACCAAGCTCTAAATAAATTAACAATGCAAAAAAAAGTGAATGTATCCTGGGCTGTGTTAGGCAAAGTATTGCCAAGAGTTCAAGAGAGGTGATTATTATAATCTATTCAGCACTAGTGGGGACATACCTGGAGTGCTCTGAACCAGTTCTGGGCTTCTCACTGCAAAAAAAACCATGAGACATACTGGAGACAGTTCAGCAAAGAACTACTATGATGAGGAACAAACTAGACTTCCTCTAAAATGAGGAAAAGTAGACGGGACTGTTTAGAGAGGATGGGACTTTCTAGAGAACAGAAAGTTCAAGAGGGATCTCATTAATGTATATTTATCATGGTTTAACCGTAGCCAGCCACTAAACACCACACAAATGCTTTCCCACTCCTCCCAGTCACATGGGGGGGCAAATCAGAAGAGTAAAAGTTAGAAAACTGATGGGTTGAGATAAAGACATCTTAATAGCTAAGGTAAAAGCTGCACAGGCAAGCAAAGCAAAATAAGGAATTAATTCATGACTTCCCATTGGCAGGCAAGTCTTCAGCCATCTCCAGGAAAGTGGGGCTGTATCACATTTAACAGTTACTTGGGAATTAAAAAACCATGACTCCGAATGTCCTGCCATCCTTGTTCTTCCCCCAAATTTTAATTGCTGAATATGGTGTCATACAATATGGGATATCCCTTTGGTCAGTTGGGGTCAGCTTACCCAGCTGTGTCCCCTCATAACTGCTTGTGCACACACAATCTGCTCACTGGTCCAATGGGGTGAGAAGGAGAAGAGGCCTTGAGTCTGTGGTAGTACTGCTCAGCAATAGCAGAAACATCCCTCTATTATCAACTCATTTTCAGTTCAAATCCAAAACATAGCCTTATACCAGCTACTGTGAAGAAAATTAACTCTATCCCAGCCAAAACAAGCACATTATTAATACCTGAAGGAGGTTGCATAGAGAACAGAGTCAAGCTCTTTTCAGTGGTGCTCAGTGACAAGACAAGATGCAATAAACACAAACTGAAACACAGATGGTTCCATCAGGAAAGACCCTTTTATTATGAGGGTGACTGAACACTGTTACAATTTGTCCAGAAAGTTTCTGGATTGTCTATCCCATGAGATATTAAAAAATCACCTGAACATTGTGCTGGACATCATATTATAGGTGCCCCTGCCTGAATGGGAGTGGTGATCGAGACGACCTCCAGAGGTCCCTTCCAACCTCATACATACTATTCTTTGATCTTGTGACCAGCACCTGATCAGTCTAAACTATGTTTGCAACTGCATTTGTGTCAAATAATCTCATTGTGTAATAAAAAATAGAACAATATTTGTTTCTAGAAAAGGGAGATTGACAGTTTCTGCCTCTGTTTTGTGCAGTGGACAACCTATTCAAGATTATACATGTGAAAAAGGCAGGAAAGACCTCTGAGGAGTCAATCAGGTTGTGATGATGTCCTTGGTAGCTTGCATCTAAATGGGCTGGACCAATAAGAAAGATAGATTTTCTAATAAAACCATGCCTGACGTATTAAGGAAGAGCGAAGGTCATAAACTAGAAATTGTCAATATTTTTTTATAAAAGCTTCTATAACTTTTACAGTTCCAGCTCTGTGTATTCTTTTTTAAGATGATGGATGAAGCTTGATGGCATAGAAATGTAAGATCAGTTACTTGGTCTTGAGACTGCAGCAGGTGTCACCATTATTAAACTCTCTCAAGGTATTGCATTTGTACTTCTAGTGTTGCTGAATATATTTACTTACTCTGGAGCACCCCTGACTAATTATGCATCTAAATAATACTCAAGAGTTACCCTACCACCCTATCTAAGTCATTCTTAATGGATAATTCATAATTATTTCCATAAACAATCTCTTATTTGAGATATTTGCTAAACTACCACTGGTAAATGAATTAACTACTGCCATTGTTTCAGAAATGTGAATACTTTGGAAAATGATTATAAATGGTAATTTGCAATCCCAAATTGTGAATAGTTTGTAAGAGAGCTGGGAACAAATCCTGGGTTGAAAACAACCTGATATATATTACTTTCTGCATGCTCAATGATAGAAATTTTTAATATAACATTATCATGATCAATCTTTGGGATAGAAATTTAAAGAGATTCAGAAGACCTTGTTGCTCTTGTTCATCCCTTTGAAAGTCATTTATAGAGAATAAATGCACCATCAATGTCATTTAAGGATCATAAGAGCTCCCTTTGTGTGTGTACATTCAGTAAAGGAGGAAAAAAGGAAACTAAATACAGACACTGAAAATGCAGTGAAAATTTTTGTATATGAAACTGACTGTTATGTATTTTTCATCCATTTAAGAAGTGTTTTTGAGGTGATACAAGCTCTAGGTAGTTCTTCCTGTTCCTTACAATTCATTGCCTGATGCTTTATTTTCTTTGAAAGTATAGACTCACCAGCTTTGCTAAGAGATTCTGTTAGTTCAACTTTTAGCAAGACCGTAGATATATATAGGACATAATTAAAAACTTGCTTAGATTTCAGAATACAAGAAAAAAAGTCTAAAATGTCTCACATATTTTCTCAACTGACAATAAATTCTTACCACTTAGCTAAAGATTCTTGAATATGGTTTTCTAGTCTGTTTCTATTCTATTCCATTTCTATTCTATTTATTTCTATTCTATGCACAAACATTTGCATATTGTTTATTCACCAGTTTTTAACCAAATGCTTCTCCTTTTTGGACTCCTTTTCCCTCTGGCACTCTTTGGAGATGAGTTATACTCAATGTTCGCTTTGGGTTTATGAGATTAAAGACTGTGAGATCTAGTTCATTATGTCTCACGTTCATCTGTGTGCAAGACTGACTAAAAAAAAAAAAAACAACAACCAACCCATATCCAGAGAGTTTTAATCAGTATCTTGCATTAAAATTTGGAAGACACACTAGGTGGAGAAATTCTTGCTTTTCCTGTGAAGATGGTGCAATTCAATATTAACAGTCTGAATAATACAAACCAAGTAAAATACATAAATATCACTACCTGGGAAAAAAAATATAAGCATGTTAGGCAACACTGTCACTGAAAATGATCTTGGTAAATTGAAGACATAGTCCAAATCAGTAAGCAGAAATTCTGTAAATATATTTAGGAAATATATTTAGGAATGAGGAAAAAAAATATAAAATTCCTCATTACCAGTGGAAACACTCTTCAGGAAACATCTGATGTTACAAATCCCAAATGAGGCAATGAAGTGAAATAAAAGCTAAAGGAACTGAGTTTGTTTAGTCTAGAAAAGAAATTATTAAGAAGAAACTATAGTGTTCAAATGTATGAAACTGTAAAAAGAAGACAGTGATGTATTGCTTTCCATATCCTCTGAGGGTAGAACAAGAAATATTCAATACCATATGCAGTAAGGAAGGTTCCGATTTGATTCTAGAAAACATAACTGTGAAAATAATTAGCACTGAACTTGCCAGGGAAGGTAGTGGGCTTTGGAAATCTTAGAGACATCTTGGCCATTATACTCCACCTTGCTTCAATGCAATGGTATATGTTCGTTCGGAAATGCTCTTTCATTCCTAAAACATGATCATGTAATAAATATTTCTATCTCTCTGTCCAGAGCTCCATTAGATGTAAATATTGCTGGGGAAGGAAATGAGTCAATCGAAACTGTTATTAAAAAAAAATAAATATCCTTCTAAAATCTAACAACATCCAAGAATCAGCCCTAAGCCTGACAAGTCATCCAAATACTGTACCATTGACCTCTAAAGTCTTTGTGACAGCTCCTTTTTGTGGTTGTCAGTCATACAAATATTTTGATAGATGGTCTTTTCAGCTTACTTTTAGGATTTTTCATTGATTTAAGACCAATTTTGTTGTAAATCAGTGAGGTAGTGAAATGGAGTGATGAGATAAGACTTCTGAGCATGGATTTTTTTTTTTATTATTCAATTACTGACTAAACATTATCTCCAGGCTGCATTATGAATGTGATTTTTATTAAAAAATAAATTATTCATTAGGAATATATTAAAATCTGGTTGAGATCATTCTTTGAAAGAGTACTACAAAATAGGTAGGATTAGTTAACTAGGATCATCTAGAAAACATGGAATTTATGACAGTGGTTGAAAGAATGAAGAAAAAAAAGATTTAATTTAGATTTAATCCAATTAGGTTAGATATTTTTTTCCTTCTGAATTATTTTCTTATTTGTGGCAACAGGCCACATTACACCCATTTCTGTATTTCAATTTCCACAATTACAGTTCAGAAGGATTTTATTTTCTACATATACAAGACAGTGGCTACATGAAATTATATATTCTGATTCTAGCAAAAACATGTACTATCCCTCCACCTTCCCCCGTACTCCCAAACCAGATGCTGTTTGTCCAGGTTTGCAAGGCTCTTGAATTCAACTAGATTATAGTTCTTCATCTGAATGCGATACTGTAGCTGTTGAATGCATCTAAAACCTCCAGAGTTTTAAAGCATTTTAAAGCATCATTATTCAGACATACAATTATCTGGGTAAAAAAAAAATAATATGGAAATTACATGAGCAACAGATACATCATCACTTCTGAATGTGCCTGACAAACTACTTTGGGGCATTATCTAACTCTGTAAGTATATCAAGTACTGGTTGGATAGTTCAATTTATGAAGCTGTGCCTTGAGAAAAGCAGAGGAACAGGTGAGAAAGACAGTCCCCAAGCTCAATTTCCATGTAGGACCAGAGATCATGTATAAAATAATAAAATTTCATCAATATAACGAGATATCATTCTTTCTGTTTTGGTTTTGGTTTTACTTCAGTATGTACAGTATGTACATAGTGTAGATTTTTTTATTATTATTACACTCTCTTTTTCTCTAGAGTTTAGTTACATTCCAGTTGGAACCAGAAAATAAGCACCTACCAGTGTAGCATCTGACTCCAGTTATAAATACATATTGGAATACAGAGATCTTAATTCAGAGTTATAAATATCAAACATAAAATGTGAATATATTTGGATCGACTCTCTTGTTTTGATTTTCAAAGGTTACTGATCAAAAATTATTCTGCTGGTTTGCCATATATTTAGGAAGAGAAGTTTCTTTTTGTCAACAAAACTGAACTTTCTGTGTTATTCTGGTCTGCATAATATGATGGAGTGTTGCCCCGTAGCTGAATAGAAACAGATGTATATGGAGAAAATAACAAAAACAGACACAGATGGTGTATCACATGTGTAACTTCTTAATTTATCCCTCTTTGTGTGATACAATTATCCCAGCAAGTAGGCTGTATTCATTCCCTTTTCACAGATTCTGCCAGTTCCTACAGGGACACTTTTTTTGCATCATGCTCTAAACTGCCAGGGCAGCACACAAGTATTCCTCGCTCTCTCATTGCATCCTCTCCAGGTTCCTTCCCTGTCCATTTTGCCTTTTGTTTGTTTATTTGTTTCTTTTTGAATAACTGTGATTACAATGAAAGTAAGATTGTTTCAGTTAATTGTTTCATCACAACATTGATGTGGTTTTCCTGTTTAGACAAATAAAACCAAACAACTCATCCTATTTCCTGTATGTTATTTGCAACTACAGGATCCTCTTTTCCACAGGAGAATGTGTTATTTTAACTTTATGCTCAAATTCATATTTGCCTTATTACATTTGTATAAGCAACCTACTCTAAACAATGTTTGGCTTACTCTGAACTTTGCATAATAAATTTCAATTTGGGACTTTGATTTGAATAGCAAGCTGCACAGTGTTTTGCTACTAATTTGTAAAGGTGATTTCTTGTCATAGCCTTAAAGATGTTTTTAAGCTTACAAATATTATGGGCATAAAAATAATTATTCATGTAACCAATGAAATAAATAAAAGGCATTAATGAGTGTATTAATTCAACTCCTGTAGCAGATGGCTATAATAAAGCAATATTGTGTAGATAATGGAGAGGAGGATACATTAATTGTTTATTCTCTAGGGGTTTTTTTTATTTTTTTATTATTATTATTATTATTATTATTATTATTATTATTATTATTATTATTATTTTGGGTTATTTTTGTTTGTGTTTTGCTTTTGGTTTTGTTTGTAACAAGGATCAAGAAGGTTTAATCCTTAAGCATGTACTTGACCATTTCCCAGTTATATTAACAGTACAGCTATAGACTTCATTGTATTAGTCGGGGCCACATTTACATAAGTCCATAGCTTTCTGTCACTTTCTGCCCAGTAAAGGACTCACACACAGATCAGGCAGAAAACATTGAACTAAACTTAATTTCAGGAAAGCAGGTAAGCAACAGCAATGGAACAGGTTGTCCAAGTACGTGGTAGATGCCCCACCCCTGGAAACATTCAAGGTCAGGTTGGACAGGGTTCTGAGCAAACCTGGTCCAGTTGAGGATGCTCATGACAGGAGGCTTGGACTAGATGACCTTTAAAGGTTCTTTCCAACCTAAACCATTCTGAGATTCTATGACTTTAATAAACATGTAAATATGCTGCTCCTATTTAGTATTTTTAGATTTTGTTTTATTTAGAGAAAGTAATCTGTTTCTATTCAACAATTTTCTTAAATTTTTTAAGATACATATTCTTTAACAGTAAACTGTATCGCTACATACATTTTCAAACAGCAAAAGCCATATTGAACTGAGATAAAGCTAAGACATGGCCCATATTCATAACAGTGAAGAAATAAAGCTCCTATGCATTGGGTAAAGTATGATGAAGAAATCTGTGAAAACATCTTATTGTCAAAGATCAATAAAGGAAAAAACATTAGTATAAAAATCAATATGAGAAAACAATTCAATCTATCATAACTGTGATAACTGTGACTTTTTTTTTTACTTTTTTTTTTTCTCTGTGGTCATAGTGCTATACTAATATAATGGTCCTCAGAAATATGGCTTAGTAATTTTTATTTCCTATTTCTTATTTATTTTTTTGTCAGAGTTAGGTTGATGATTGGACTAGATGATCTTTAAGGTCCCTTAGACCTAGATGATTCTATGATTCTATGATTCACATGCCGAGCTGCTGTGGCTGGTCGTCACAAGACTCCAGGAGATAAGACACTGCGTGGGCTGCTGCCTCTTGGGGTGTTTGTCTTCGGGGGTACAGGAAGGAGTCCTCAGAGGCTGGAGCCTTTGGAGGCTGGAGCAATGAGGGAGGTTCTGCATTAGCTGGTGAAGGGTGGGTGTAGACTGTGAGAGTAGGGGTTTACAGAGGTGTCATAAACTCTGGCAACCATAGCCCTTTGGTAAAAGTTATGGGGTGCCTGACCCAGCTAGAGAGCAGGGCTAATGCTGCAGTGAGTGTGCACGGGTCAGCAAAGTAAGAGTGCAGCCAAAGAGCTTCAGAGGAGGGTTTTTCTGAGAGAGGGAGAGCCCCATGAGCTTTGGAAGCAGGGGGACAGCAGTATCAGGAGTGAGCAGAAAAGGGGAGGGAGATGTAATGTTGGAAAGGATGTATGTTTTTAAGATAGTACAATACAAAAAATGGTAGGACTTTTTGATAAAACCTGCGGGATGGGTTTTCAACCTTGCAGCCCAAATGGCAGAGAATAAAATATTAATAAATCACATTTCCTTTCCTTTTTTCATTGAGTCTTGGTGGGTGCTTTTTTAATAGTACTCCTTGGCTACCTAGTACTTATTCTGTCTAAATATCAGTAGGTGAGTTAATACCTATAAAT
This sequence comes from Scolopax minor, assembly GCA_028566535.1. Classification (NCBI taxonomy): domain Eukaryota; kingdom Metazoa; phylum Chordata; class Aves; order Charadriiformes; family Scolopacidae; genus Scolopax; species Scolopax minor. The sequence goes on along the minus strand of JAOXNG010000001.1, from coordinate 162,968,726 downwards.
CAAGACCAACATGTATCTTTGAGCACATTAGCCCTTCCTAGTGACTATATCCATTGTAATGAATATTGTATTTTAATAATTGATGTTTCACATGCTATATTTCCCTTCTTTGCACTAGGAGCCTAGCCAAATTCATCTGAAGCACTCCTTTTAAGTGGAAGGTAATGATAAAGGAAATTACAATGCAATCCTTTTCCTTTTGCAGATAGACAGAATTTGCATGCTAAATTCAAGTAAAATTTTAGCTCAGCTGCTGGATCCTTGTCAAAATGCTAAGGAATTGAGGTTTTGAGATACCTTCTCCAAATTCACTGGAAATTCTTTGGACAGGGCTGGTCTTTTCTCAGTGGTGCCCAGTGACAAGACAAAATAGGCACAAACTTGTACATAAGAAGTTCCACCTAAACATGAGGACAAACT
>JAOXNG010000001.1:162926500-162937853 GCA_028566535.1 Scolopax minor | reverse complement strand
GGTGTCCAACTTTGAAGTCCTCAAGAAAGGGAGGACATGGATCTGGTTGAACAGGTCCAGCAGATAGCTATGAAAATGATTAGGATCAGAGAGATGGAGCACTTCCCCTATGAGGACAGGCTAAGAGATCTGGGGTTGTTCCACCTGGAAAAGATAAGGCTCCAGGGAGACCTCATATCAGCCTACCAATATCTGAAGGGAGCCTACAGGAGGGCTGGAGAGGGACTCCTTGTCAGGAAGTATAGTAAAAGGACAAGGGATAATGGTCTTAAATTGGAAGAGGGGAGATTTAGATTAGATATCAGGAAGAAATTTGCAGTGAAAGTGGTGAGGCACTGGAACAAGTCCCAGAGAAGTCATGGATGCCCCATCCCTGGAAATATTCAAGGCCAGGCTGGATGAGGCTTTGAGCAACCTGCTTTAGTGGGAGGTGTTGGAGCTTGATGATCTCTAACGTCCCTTACAGTTCTTACCGTTCTGTGATTCTGTGATTCTATGATAAAACACGTCCTTTTTTTTTGTTTCTTCCCTTTCATACCATCATCTTTAGCCATTTGTTGAATCACTCTCAGATCCTCATAACCTGCAGTTTTTTGCTAATATGTCACATGCCAAGGAAAGATTTAAAATAATGCTGACACATATTGTGAACAGGAACACACAATTTCAGTACATGAAGAAGAAAATAAACTGTCTCTTGTAGGAACTGTCTTTACACATTTAGTACAATTTAATTAGAGAATTATTATCACCTAAAATAAAATGACTGTGTTGGGGTGTAGCTATCATTTTTTCAGCTGTAATTCTCTCAGTGCCTCACATACCATAACATATCATTTTTGAGCTGTGCATATAAACAGAAATATTATTCTTTTTTATAATGTTCTGCTACTTTCAGCCACAGCAGCTGTTTCTGTTTCGTCAGTGATATGTATCTTTATATCATTAAATGAATGTAACATTTATGAAGTTTCTTTCAGGACACTGGGTTACTTGAAATGAGTAACTCCTGTTTAATTTCCAGTTAAACAATTTATCCTGGTGTCAGAAGTTGTATCAAAATCATGAGATACCAACAAATGATCTATGGATTTCTATAATAATAGATTAATTTTCCATGCTAATTTAATGCCCTGCTTGGAAAAGGAAGTAAGGATTTTGTGTGCTTTTCAGGTTGATTTTCTGTGTACCCATTTAAATACTGCTAGATGTCAAAAAAAAAACTTTTACCAAACGCGTGTTCATTATTTTTCTTTAAATTCATACTCCAAAGTAGCTGCCCCCAAAATGCTGAAAAATGTATTGCATTAAGCTGGTCCTAGATTTACTTTGAGTTAAATGAGATGTTCCACTTTATTTTTAGATTCCATAACAATCATTTTACTTTAAAATATATTATAAGAAATATTGTAACATAATTCCCTTTAAAATGTAAGGGGGAATGTAAAAGGGGAAATTGCTAATTTGGAAAATAATGACAATGCTTGATATTCCTGGGATTTTTCTGGGGGTTTTTGGTTGTTTGTTTTTTTTTTTTTTAATACATTGGTGAAGAATTTTCTCTTTCAGTGGAATAATTTCAACTTTTAAAGTAAATATTTGGATACAAAAACTCCCTGTGTACAATTGTGGGCACATAAATCAGAGTTTAGCAATTTGAAAAGTCTGTCCTCTCTGGCCTTCTTCTCTAGAGACTTTCAGTTTTCTTTCTCTGTTTGGGGACATCATATTTGATTGAACAGGCCTATAAAAGGAATTTAATTATCAATGGTGATCACAGAGCATTAAAAAATCACCATATTTATGTTTTTGTAAGAATGTAGTTTATTATCTAAAAAATGTGTTATAGTGAGTGTACGAAATTGTCTTGTTTGTGGGTCTATAGTTGCAGAATACAATCTTCTGCTCAGAAATAGTTGGACTGTGTTGGCTGTTAGCCCAGCATATAATGACTAATTTATCCAGGGAACTCTGGAATGCCAGCTGGGAAGTATTAAGATTAGCAGTTATTGAAAAATGTAGAAAATCATTTCTTTATAGTGCAGCGGGGAAACTTAATATGAACAAAACACATAGAAAAAGGAAACTGTTTTTCTACGTGAAAACTGCATGCTTCTCCAGTCCTCACTCCCATTTTGTTGTTTCAGATTAGGAAATAAATAAAAAAATCTTAACCCTATTTTCTTTCTGGAAAAAACTTAAATTATACAGGCACACTGGTCAATTAAACTTTGAAGTCTCAGATCAGGAAATTTCAAATATGAGACAGTAAAAATGACAAAAGCAGAATGTTTTCTGAACCTGGAATCCAAACTTCCCATATACAAGCTTTGTAATGCAGGATTCTACAATGTCAAATGAACAAAAGTTTGGTCCTGAAGAATACAAATTCTTCCTTGTATTTTTTCTTAATAGATAATTCTTTAGGCTTCTTTCATTTAACAGCGTCAGGAAGGTGACTTAATTCTTTGGTTTTCATTACTGATATTATGTCAGATGTGTCATTGAGTCAGTGCTCTTAGTGATACCAGAAGCAGAAACAGCATAATGAATTATATAATCAATACCACTCCAGGTAAGGATTCACCCATAGAGAAGAGTATTAGATGCAGACTTAAGCTGTTTATTGATTTGCTTTAAGGTTTAGTGGGAGGTCAGTGACTTAGCAGATAATTAATTAAAAAATAGCTGTGAGTACAGTTTTCCTATGCCTGCAGGAAGGTTGAGAAAAAAATTGGCAAGTATATGTGAGCTTTTAATTACTTTTAAGAAGGTGATACATGCTGTGAGAAAAGTGACTTGAAGATTTTTACATTTATGAAACAAACCCAGTTATTATTGCATCTTAAAACCAAGTTCAGACAATTTCACTACAATCTGATATTAATAATAACATGGCTTTGAACAAGACCAGAATTGCTGAGATCAGAAACAGTTTGAAAAGTCTTTCGCAAGCTTAAAATCTGAAATAAACTCAGAATATTATATGATACTTACTATACCTGTCTGAATTACTAGATTAAAAAAAATACATTTACTACAGAATGAGAAGCTAGGCAGGGGTGAAGTTACAGCCAAAATTTGATGTTTTTGAACACTGTCATTGTTTTGAATAGTATGCTACACAGTTTAGGAAACTGTATTCGTCAATCTTCCTCTTTAGAAAGAGTCACAGGTAATGAGAGTGGTGGAGGTGAGAACTGTTTTTTTTTTTCATTTTGATATCTTTAGGATAATATCAGACTATAGGCACAACCCATTACCTCTTTAGTTGTTCCTTGGAAATTTAGAAAAATATAGTAAAAGAAAGTCAGAAATTTCAACAAACATTGAAATGGTAATTCCAATGGCTTTTTTTTAATCACATATCTGTCAGTAGTTTCTATTTAGATACTCCAACCCTTATGAAGTGACACTTTAGGAGTGGTGATTCTATAATTATAGACATCGGTATTCCACATGAGGGTATAGACACATTTTTCTTGTTTTTAGCACTGTAGAAAATGATGTTAGTTTCCAAGCAAAAAAAATATAATTAGGTACATCATGGGACATTTTCATAAAACTATAGGTATATTTATACTACATTAGTTGTCTTCTTTCAATCTTCATTGAAATAACCTTACTTGACATTTCTCACCTTAGTACCGTCTTATGCACAACTCATTCTCTGATTCGGCAGATACTGATCATGGAATCATAGAATTCTTTGGGTTGTAACAGACCTTGAAATTACCTAGTTCCAATCCCACTGCCATGGGCATGGACACCTTCCACTAGACCAGGTCTGATGAATTTTATGAGTCTGGGAACAGTTTTGGATATTCATTATCCAGTCACGTAGTGAATGTTTCCATTTCCTTTGACATGAATTGTCCAATCATAAATTATGAATCCAGCACATAAAATTCTTCAATAATCATCACTTTCAGGAACTTTCTTCCTGAAATCATTTTGTTTGTGCTCCCCTACTCTCAATACTTTAGTAGGTTATCAGCAATATCTAGTAAGGCTTGAAAACTGGTTGGAAAATTAAGAAGATATGTACTATAATTCTTCATCAGATTTAGCAATTTATAACTAGCCTTTCAAGAAGAAACTTCAGCATCTACTTTAAATTTAGGATATCAAAAGGTCTATTTCAGTTTATTTAGAATTATTCAATTGTATTATTTCTCTCAAATTCACTGCTCAGCAGAAATATATTACATGTCTCACAGAGTTATAGCTTGAGACTGAATACTGTTCTGCCTGCTGGAGTATGAGATTTTTTTGCTGTCTCCTCAATTTACTGATATACTGGGATTCATCTCTTAAAAAGTATTAAAAGGCTGAGGTATTTTATGGTATATATCTTCCATAAAAAAAATTGTATTGATAGCTAGATAACTAACTTTTTGTATACGGTTTTTTCACAGTTCACTTTGCCATATCTAAAAATATATGGATTCACAGGTTAAGCAGAATTCTTATGTAACAGTGTCTTTCCTTTAACATTCACAACAATTACAAAATACATTCAGCATGTATACAGATAGAAATAAAATACCAGCTGCCAGCTGTCTCATAAGCATGTTATACTTCAAAGATTAAAATGAGAAACTATTAAGAACTGCATTAAAATGCAATAAAATTTATCACAGTCACTGATAATACATTTAGGTACATATGTTGAGCTAGCAACATCAATGAAAAATTCACCTTTTATAAATAAAAACAGTAGGACAGATGCAAAAAAAACCACTACTCTGAGATGTCCAGTTTTTATTTAATTTTTCACTTTGGAAAGCACATCTTGAAAAAGGCTACTCATGGAGAAGTCTCATAATACCAAAAAGGACACTGTTAAAACTTGCAAACAAACCAGCCAGTCTTTTGTGCTGTAGGACAGTTTCAGGTTTTTTTCATTTGGCTTGAAGATTAAATGAATAGGATCAGTTTGAAACCATGGAACTGATCCTGCATTTCTCCTTGTTGTTCCAATGATAGACGTTGAAAATGTGATGTCATATTTATCAGAGAACCATAGAGTAGTTTAGGTTGGAAGGGACCTTTGAAATCATCAAGTCCAACCATCAACATATTACTGACAAAAAACATCACTAAACTAGAGCTAAGCTCTAGGTCTACCCGTCTTTTAAATACCTCCAGGGATGGTCTTTCCTATAGTGAGGGACCCAAAACTGGACACAGTACTCAATGCAGGGCCTCACCACTGCTGAGTATAGAGGGGTTGATCACTGATCACTTCCCTTGTCCTGCTGGCCACACTATTCCTGATACAGGCCAGGATGCTGTTGACCTTCACAGCCACTCAGGCACACTGCTGGCTCATACTCAGCTAGCAGTCAATCAGCACCCCCAGGTCCTTTTCTGATGGGCAGCTTTCCAACCACTCTTCCTCAAGATTGTAGTGCTGCATGTGTTTGTTGTGACTGAAGTGCAATCACACTACACTAAAGAATTAAACTGCAAATTATCAGCTACTAAGACTTGTACCTTTTTATGCAATTAGATGATGAGGATGTTGCTGTATAACCAGCTAAGGTAACCATGCATCTTTTTTAAAAGATCTGCACCTTGGAGTGATTGCACATCTTGTGTTTTAAGGGAACAAACCTTATTTAATTAATTTGTCACAGTAAGGGGAAACTTCAATCAATCAAACCTTCACATAACAACACTAAGGTTGTAACTGATTAAATCTTGCCTTTTTATAGCAGTCAACCAAAAAGAGGATTTTCTAATAAAAACACATGGTAAAATTCTTTTTTGGTGTCTTGGACAAGGCTTGATAACACATATTACATTTTAAAAAATTAGAGATTTAGGTTTAATATTGTGCCAGTTAAACTTTGATATTAGTCTAAAATCGCGTATTTCATGTTTACAAACTTAAAAAAAATGAAAGAAATAAAAATTGGAGAAAATTGCTTTGGAGGCGGACTCCTACACTTTACTGGAAATGCCATGTGAGTACAGAATGTAGAATACATCTTTGCTGTGCATTAAGTGGATTCTTTTGTCATGGCCTAGAATTCTTTTATGAAGGCCATTCCAAGGCTTTCAGGAAAGTACGTGCCAGTCTCAGTAACTTATAAATAAAGGAGGACTCTAGTTTTTACAGAGATAGCTGATTGTGGTGTATTCCCAGATACTGAAGAGATTAAGGTGAGCTTCAGAAATGTGTGAGGAACAAAAAAAAAAAAGAAGGCTTTTTTTTAAGCTTGGGCACAGACCAGCTTGACTTTCAGAAGAACACTGGAGAGGAAGACTCCTACGCCCAAAAATATCCTGTAATGGTATCGCTTTCAGAACCTTTACTAAGACAATATTTTGACTTTAAAATGAAAAAAAAATTATGAATTCTCCCAATAGCTGTCTGTCACAGTGTAGTTCATACCACATGTAGTCTAAGGCTGAATTCATATTAAGTTGCTCAAGTTATAGCCATAACTATCATGAGCACAATAATTACAATGATATCATCAAACTGCATAAAGTTACATGTTATTATCTAAGAAGAACAAAAAACATTTCATGAAAAAGGTGGAGAAAGCATTCTCTGTCAATCAACAGATATCTATAACTACAGTTACACCTAGTGTGTTTTATGTGCATGAAATTTCTCAGTTACTGATGTTATACTGTCATATAAAAGACAGCAAGCAAAAGAAACCTATTGAAAAATGTTTATAGCAGTATTTCTAAGAATGAAGCAAAACTTGTTATTTTTACATTAGTAAATGTGAAGATACAGAAAAATGGCTTCTGCAGAATAGAAAAAGAGGTGTATTATAGTAACATCTATAATCCTATTAAATAGATAATGCACTTGCAGCTAGTAAGTATTTAATTCTAATTTTTGTCTGTAGTTCAAATGATGCATCCTGGTAGGGTTTTTTGTTTTGATTTGTTTTGGTTTTTTCAGTTTTCAGTCATATTTAGCTCTTTTTCTGAAGGGAGAGGGCAAAAGGATTATTTGAAATTTATTTCTGTGTGGCTGTTTATGCTTCAGTCTGTGGAAATACAGAAATATGTCTGATGTTTTCCACCTCCGAATAAATGGAAAATTAGAGTAGCATTTGCTATCAGCTCATTGTATAGCTCTAATATTGTATAATGTAAACTAAAAATGTAATTGACTTGTCAACATTTAAACCTAAAACTGTGTGAGAGAAGTTTTCAACCACTTTCTTTAAAAAAACCACCTTGGAATTATAGCAGCAGTATCATTTTGTAAACCTTCAATAACTGAAAATTATATGATAAAATATAATCCTACTGGAGAGTAGATAAGTGGTAGCTACTTTTACATACTCAGTTAAATTAGTTAAATTTTTATTTTCATGTTTTCTAAAAATAAAAAGACATTATCTTCCTAGCTAATAAACATTAGCTTCCTCTGGAAAATTTTATAAACTACATTTACTACATGTAAGTAGTAGGACTAGCAAGTAGTAGGATTAGCAAGTCTTTCATGTTAAAAAAACTACTTCAAAGAAACCTTGGGAAAACATTAAACACTGGTTAAGTGGCCTTGATCCCACCAAAAGCTCATTGTAGAGGTGAAGTGCACATGTTAATGTTGAATGAGTAGCTCTAGAATTGTCAAATCTTATCACCTCCTGAGGGTACACTTTATCCCTTCATCTAAGTCATTCATGAATATATTGAAGGGGACTCAGTACTGATCCCTGGGAAACACCACTTGTTACAGACCTCCAGCTAGATTCTGTGTCACTGATCATGAAACTCTGAGCTCTGTCTTTCAGCCAGTTTTCAGTCCACCTCACTGTCCATTCATCTAACTCATACTATCTAAGCTTACCCATGAGGATGCTGCGGGAAACTGCGTCAAAAGCCTTGCTGAAGTCAAGGTAGACAACATTCACCATCCTTCCCTCATCTATCCATCCAGTCATGCCATCATAGAAGGCTATCAGATTGGTCAAGCATGACTCCTCCATGGTGAATCCATGCTGACTACTCCCAAGAACCTTCTTTTCCTCCTTATGATTATTCCTCCTCCCAGAATTAGCCTTTCCATTGTCTTTCCAGGGATGGAAGTGAGGCTGACTGGCCTATAGTTTCCCAGATCTTTCTTCTTGCCCTTTTTGAAGACTGGAGTGACACTGGTTTTCCTTCAGACCTCAGCCAACACACCTATGCTCCAGTATCTTTCAAAGATTATAGAGTGTCCCTGTCTTTGCAAACTGGACATGTTTGGAAATGGCTTTCAACTTGATTTTCTCCACAATCTTCCAAGGGATTGAGGTTAGACTGATAAGACTGTAGTTCTCAATATCCTCCTTCTTCCCTTTTCTGAAAATAAATGGGATATTTGCCATCATTCCATCATCGAGTAACTCCCTTGATCTTTCAAAAATAATAGAGGCTTCATAATGTCATCAGTCACTTTCTAGAGCATCTCTTCATGTATCCTGCTTAGACTTACATGCATCTGCTTTGGCAGGGTGTTGCACTAGATGACCAACACCAGGCAATTAGATGTCACAACAACCTCAGGCAATGCTACCAGCTTGGGGAAGAGTGCCTGGAAAGCTGCCCAGCAGAAAAGGACCTGGGAGTGTTGGTGGACAGCTGGCTGAACATAAACCAGCAGTGTGCCCAGGTGGCCAAGAAGGCCAATGGCATCCTGGCCTGTATCAGGTATAGCATGTCCAGCAGAAGTAAGGAAGTCATCGTACCTCTGTACTCGGCATGGGTGAGGCCTCACCTTGAGTACTGTGTTCAGTTTTGGGCCCCTCACTACAGGAAGGACACTGAGCTGCTGGAGCATGTCCAGAGGAGTACCCCCAAGCTGGTGAGGTGTCTAGAGAACAAGTCATCTGAGGACAGGCTGAGGGAACTGGGGATGTTTAGTTTGGAAAAGAGGAGGATGAGCTGGGACCTCATTGCTCTCTACAACTACCTGAAAGGAGGTTGTAGAGAGGAGGGGATTGGCTTCTTCTCCCAAGGGATTAATGACAGAACTAGAGGAAATAGTCTGAAGTTGTGGCAGGGGACATTTAGATTAGATATTAGGAAGAATTACTTTACTGAGAGAGTTGTCAGGCACTGGAACAGCCTGCCCAGAGAGGTGGTGGAGTTGCCATCCCTGGAGGTATTTAAGAAATGTGTATACATAGCATTACAGAGCATGCTCTAGTGCCTGAGATTGTTGGTTTGTGTCTGTTTGTGGGTTTGGTTTTTTTGTTCATTTTGTTTCTGTTTGGTTGGTTTTTTTGTTTGTTTGGTTTGGTTTGGTTTGGGGTTTTTTTGTGGTTGGACCTAATGATCTCAAAGGTCCTGTAAAGATTCTGTGATTCTGTAGTAGCACTGATGTGACTGGGATCATAGCAACATGTAACACTGAGAATGGATTTTAAATAAAGATTTAATTTTCAACAACTACCAAATACCCATGGTCATATGAAGAATGTTTGCATCATTGAATGTTTACTTTATACACAGGAAAGAATGTTGTGCAAAGACAAAGCTAGTTAAATATTTGGTCCTAGGAAATTCTGTTAACTGAATTAACTACAAAAACATTTATGATCTGTTGTAAACATTTAAATGTGAATAGAAGTAATTTAAAAGATGACACAGCTCTATGCCCATGTTGCATTAGGCTTGCCATGTATTATTCTTCTTTTCATCCTTTTCCATTTACAAGCCAACAACCAACTTTCACATATTTTCATGCAGAACAATATCAAATTCACTTGCAACTGTTAAATGTCATCTGTGATCCCTTTGAAAGGAACAAAAGGGTAATTTGTATAAAGGGTAATATCTCCCTGGACATTGTTTTATGACTTGTCATGACCTGACTGAAAACCATAATTATCTTAAGGGAATAATTGTAATCTTTTGATCAATAGGCTTTCTTGCGTTGGAACTGCTTGAAATTTAAGCTCAGATTTAGATCTTTTTTCAGAAAAATAAATCATAAATAACTATACTGAGTCTGAGGGATTAAAATTAGCTTAAATTTAATGCACTAGAGATCAGAATAGAGACCATATTTCTTGAATTATTTTAATATCCTCCTTTCACTGTATTTCTTTGAAAAGGAATTAAAAAATGGCAAGAAAATTATCCATTTACTAGCGATTAAGATGACTGCAGAAAAAAATAGAGCTTACAAATAGGAGCACTAAAATTTATCAACAGATCTTAAAAATGGGCTGCAGGTTCTCTCTTTGATTAGCAAAGTTACATACTAAGAGGGGGTTTTTTTGTCATGAAAAGATCACTAACAAATGCAGTCAATCCATTCTGTACTTTATCTCTTGGTATGCAACCTCACTAACTGAGGTGCAAAAGAGATAATGACTCTAGAAATCTTCAATTACAGTCATGCTGCAGTTGTCTTATTCTCCTAGAAATGGGAACTTAATCAAAGCTCTAATGACAAGTTCCAGACATGGTAATAAAAGTAGTCTGAGTCATAGTGGCAATGTGTTGCCTTCAAACAAAAATTTTCAAATCCATTCTGCACAGCTTTCCTCCTGGAAATCCCCTGCTGTAATCAGGAGAAATACGCAGAGCCAGCTGTTAAGGCACAGTACAGGCATCTCTTAATTACATTCTTCTTTCTGTGGTTGCATTTAGCATTCTTATAGTAAGCTGAAATTCTTATATGCAGATAGCTTGAAAATTTACAAAATACTAGTAGCCACACATAAAAATCCATGAACATAGTTTCTTATACTTAAAATTATAACAAAATATAGATATTTACATACTGCATCACTTTTTGCCAATTTGATATTTCAGATTGAAGAAATAGTACAAGGCATTAAGCCCTAGAAGGTTAAAGAATGATCTTTTTCTAAAATACATCCTTTTCTGTATTTCTTATCAGTTAGATTTTAATTGTTCTTAGTTCAGAGATTTTGTTGTCTCAGGTTGTAAATGTCTTCCTTTAACATAGTTCTTGTCAAAATAGACAGACTAGCGGCTCTACCACTAAGCATTAAAAAAAATAAGAAATATAGTAACAAAATTATTTATTGCAGTTGCACTTTTTTTGGTCAAAACTCTCCTTCATGGACTTTCTGTACTTTCAGAGTACTCTACACTATAGAGACAGCTGATGAGCAGAATAAGAGCAAGTACTTGAGAGGACACTGTAGAGAGATTGGTGCTGGTCTCTTCTCGCAGGTAATTAGTGACAGAATGAGAGGGAATGGCTTCAAGCTCCAACAGGGTAGGTTTAGACTGGACATTAGGAAACAATTTTTCACAGAAAGAGTGGTCAGACACTGGAATAGGCTGCCCAGGGAGGGGGTTGAGTCACCATCCCTGGAGGTGTTTAAGAGTCATTTAGATGTGGCGTTGG
>JAOXNG010000001.1:162900323-162913765 GCA_028566535.1 Scolopax minor | reverse complement strand
GCTAAAGCATGTCCACCTAGGAATGCATCCAGGTGGGTGTTGAATATCTCCAAAGAAGGAGTCTCCACAACCTCACTGGGCAACCTGTTCCAGTGCTTTGTTACCCTCAAAGTAAAGAATTTTTTCCTCACATTTATATCCCAGTTCCTTTCTTTCAGTCTGTGCCTGCTTCCCCCATTGATGATATCCCCCCTCAGTCTTCTCTTCTACAGGATAAACAGGCTCGAGTGTCTCTTTCTTCATAAGAGAGGTGCTCTAGTCCCCTGATCATCTTCCTAGCCCTCTGTAGGACTCCTTCCAGTAGCTTCTTTGTTTTTCTTGAACTGGGAAGCCCAGAACTGGACACAGATGTGGCCTCACCAGGGCAGAGTGTGTGGGGGGAAAAGTCCTCCCTCGACCTGCTGGCCACACTGTTTTTAATGCACTCCAGGGTCTTCTTGGCCACAAGTGCACATTGCTGGATAATGGTCAACTTCTTGGTCCATCAGGACTCTCAGGTCCTTCTCTGCTTAGCTGTAGCTATGCACTGCACTAATGTAAATCTTTGCTGTGTTAAGATAAATCTAAGGTGGCTTTACACCTCTTTGATTCAAGTTTGCTCTCAGCTATCCAGTTCAAAATACTGGTAGAGAATCTTGATATTCTCTGAATTTTCATGTCAGCATATCTGATATGATATATCTAGGAACCTGTAAAGAACTTCATAGCAAGAAAATTGGTCTATTTAATTGGTCTATTTAAAGATGTCTCCTAAAAGAGCCACAATCTCTTTCCAAAGGTAATGGACAAGTGAAACAGTACAGACTCCTAGAGTCCTAGACTAGCTCCTGTTTTTCCTACTTCTGTATATAAGCTGAGCTTTCTAAAGAAAGCTTCCTCTATCCATAAGATCTTCCATAACTTATGTGTACAGACCAGACAAAAAGATGTGAAAATTTCTTGAAAATCTTTTTCTTTCTTTGGCACGTTAAGGTAAAATACAATTTTTTTAGATTACTTTTCTTACATGTTACATATTTTTTCTTCATGTATGGTGGTTTTAACCTGAAAGGGACAGAAATGACACAATATAACTCTGGTGACTAACAAAATCTAAACCCAAATATGCATTTGGAAAAATCAGTACTAACAGTCCTCAGCAATTAAAAATAGGCTTCCACTGAATGGTTAACTTCATTCTCACAGACTAATTTGGCCAGTTTTAATGTAGATAACCTTTGGTATTACTGCCACTAGGTTTACTTTCACAAACTGTACACAAGGAAGTATATGAAACTGAAGTGAGTGAGTACTGCAGTGCTAATCTTGTGTGCCGGCTCTCAGAGTGTGCCATATTATTTCTTCTTCTATTTCACATTATTTTTTCTTTAGGCATCTCTTTTATTCTGTGAACTTTGCTTCACCTTTTTCTTTGATCAAATTTAGCAATGAGAAACTGCTTTCCTTTGCCATTAAAAAAGGACTAAGGCATGGGTACTGATAGGAAAAAAGTTTTAATGAATGGTTGCTGAGTGTTCTTGTCCTTCGCTTTGCAGAGGGTTTGAAAATTGTCATGTCAACCTGCCAAAAGCTCTGTAATTCACCACAGACATTTTTCAGTGTCCATTTTGATGGCATATCACTATCTCTTTGATTACTGTTTTCTCATAAGAAAGGAAATAACACAGCTTCCCTTTCAGACATTCAGAAATTAAAACACAGTGGCCTGTGAGGAGAAGTTTATAGATAGAATAAATCTCTCCTCGAGGGTGAATTAGTACTAAATTCTGGTAATTCTTGCAATTCAAAATAAAATTCTAGTATTTAAATTTCGAATGTCATTACTTTTTTGTAGACTTGTAGGCTTGGTTCTTCTCCCTGTATTCTGGCTCAGGGGGATGGGCACTCCAAAAACAGCTGCTCTTGCTGTTGAAGGCTGAGGTAAAGAAGGCATTATGTACCTCAGCATTTTCCTCATTCTTTGTCATTATGGTTCCCCTCACATCCAATAAAGGATGGAGGTTCTCCTTAGCCCTCTTTTCATAGTTAATGTATTTATAGAAACATTTTTTATTGTCTTTTACAGCAGTAGACAAGTTATGTTCTCACTGAGCTTTGGCCCTTCTAATTTTCTCCCTGCATAACCTCATGACCTCCTTGTGGTTGCCTTCTTCCAAAGGTCATAAACTCTCTTTTTTTTTCTTCAGTTCCAACCAAAGATCTCTGTTCAGCCAAGTTGGTCTTCTTCCCCAACAGCTCAGCTTTCACCTTATGGGTACAGCATGCTCCCATACCTTAAGTAACGTCCAGCCTTCCTGGACTCCTTTGCTCTTCAGGTACTCTCCCAGGTCTCCCAAGGTACTCTGTCAACCAGGCCCCAATCAGGGGAAAGAAATTAAATTGGAGAAGAAATAAAAAGGGAGCAGAAAAGAGGGGAAGGAAAAAAGGGAATAGGAAAGAAAAGGGAATAGGAAAGGGAGAAGGAAAATAAATGGAGAAGAAATTAAGGAGAGACAAGAGGACATCTGTTGTAGGGCTCTGGGTCCTGTTACAGCACAGGTGATGGTTCACAATGGGCTGTCACTAGGAGCACCAGCAGGCAGTGGTGCTACAGTGCAGCCTGGGCCAGTGATGAGTGTGAATGCACACACAGCGGGGAGGCAGAACTGGACAGGGCTGGGGCAGAAATCTCAGCTGCTAGAAGGGTTCTCACCCTGGAGTAAAGGTCCTCCTTGGACAGGGCATGGTGCCATGCAGTTCCCTTGCCCCCTCTGTTATGTGCCTCCAGGTTCCTGTGGCTCCCACCCACACTTCCCCTGTGTCCAGCTCCCTCCTGCCCAACCCCCTGAGACCACTTCTCTTCCATCTCCTGCAGACAGGAGGCTGTCATCACCTTCCTCCTATCACCCCTAGCTGTGCTGGATGTTGTCCAAAATTCACTGCAGTTGGGTGGTTAACTGGATTTGGCAGCACACTATGAAGCAGTATGCAGAGTAGCTGAGCTGGAAGATGACTCAGCTGCTGCAAAATATCCAGCAGACCGAGGAGCAGAATGGGGTGGCTGAGAAAGTCCTGCTCCTTTGTTGCTTTCTAGAAATGGTGATTCTGAGTCTCTCCTCTTGGAGCAGGAGCCATGGTCCTGACCCTGTGGTTCTGCTGGAGGACCAGAAAAAGGAGTCATAAACCAGAAAGTAGTTGCAAGCAGGGCAGACCCTAAAATCAAGAGGAGGAGGAGGTGGAAGAGGTAGAAGAAGAAGATGACGACTCTGGTGACACGTGATCTGGGCAACTTTTTGGCCAATCATATTCAGTGGCCAGTATCATACATGACTGACACATACAAGTTGGTGAGGGTCTGGTAGGCAAGCTGCTTAGTGCCTGCCAAAAATTTTCCATGAAAAACTTCAAACTATAGCTACAGCCAGCCATTGTGATTGTCTGCATCTACAAAAGCTAGAGTGCCTGGAAGGACAATGTCCATTACTGCCTGCTCATGCTCCTTCAGCCTCCCCCTCTTGGACCTGGGCACCAAAGGGGAGATGCTGACCAATCACTCCTGCCTCCACATAAAACAACAGTTCATGTGCATGAGGGAACAGCTGGTGGAGGACATACTATGCTTCCTCCACCACCACAAGGATGTGGTGAAAACTCAAGACCTCAGCTTCCTCAACACCCTTTACACTAACTCTTACTTAAACACAAGGAAAACTGCCTGCTGTTTCCAGATGTTGCTGAAAGATACCTGGAAGGTTATGCCTCAGCCACTTCACTGCTGGTTGGCAGTGCTGCCTACAAGCTTCTGCAAGATTCGGCTCTGGGTCTGGCAAGACCTCCTAGGAAACTTTGTCCATTAAGATGATTTTTGTGGTGCAGCTGGGTGACTAAGACTCCTTCCTGAGCCTTGAGTAGGCAGCTTCCAGCTTTACCACCAGCACAGCATGGCAGGAGAGCTGTGATGTGGCTGAAATGCCATTCACCAGGCATGGACAGCACAACATGTATCACCTACCACCCCAAAAGTGAAAACTTTCTATAAAAAAAAATGAATATATGAACACCTAAAAAGAAAATCTTGTACATAGTAGCTGAAATTAAAAATAAATAAAAATTATACTTTTTTAAAAAAAAAAAAGAACAATATCTTCAGTTATCCAGTTTCTAAAAAGAAACTCACTCTGTATTTCCACTGCAATACATTAACTAAATCTAGAAATTAGTTAAATATTTTTAATTAATTTTCCTACTAATATATACTTTGAGTAAGTCTGTGTGCCAGTTTCTTGTAAATACTCAGTTTCCTGTAAATAGTCAAGTCTCTGGGGAATTTTTTTAGAATAAATTAACTCTAATATGAATGTTGACAATCTTAACTTAACACATTCATGCCTTACGTGAGGTGAAGGTATCACTGAAGAAAAAACCTAAGTATCCATTAAGCTTGTATAATATTTAGTAATAGAAGTTTTCTTAAGTTGCCTTTCTTAATATCCTCACTTCAGTAATTTACACAACAACAAAAATATTATGTTTAAGAGTCAACTGCCTTTAAAAAGACAACTTCAGTCTTAAATTTTCCAAACTTCAAAGATAACACTTATAATAATTAGTTTTCTGAGAGCTATATAATTTTGGCTTTATTGTTATTTTGGAAGAACACAAATATCTAACACCCTGGATTTTTGATGGCGTAGTCTAGAACTGCAGGAAAAATATAAAGATATATGTGAATCACACTTGTGACTAGACAAATAAGGATTCACTTAAGTCTCCACAGGGACAGGCACAACATCTTGCCTATGAATTATGTATTTTTATCTAATCAATTTTAGTTGAAACATTAAAATATATTTGGATGATGTCATATAGGTCAAATCCATGTGCAAAAACATATTTACACTTTCTAATTATAATTCAGAAAAAAACCCCAAACTTTTGGTATTTATTAAGGGAGCAAAACCTTTTTTTTTATTTCTTACTAAGACTGTTCTCCCAAGCTGATTGTTTAATTCCCACTGGATGTGTTCTGATTCTTCAGATAACTAGTGAAAGACTCTCACTCTCTCTATCTTTCTACTATGAAGTTACTTCACTGAAACTCTTTGTAAAGACGAATTGAATTTAGATGACTCTTCACTTAGGTCCTGATCCAAAACACATCACAGTCAATTACTTTCTTTGGGAACGAAATTCCAAAGATAGTTTTTAAATACTTTTGAGGTGATGATAACCTGAATATATATCACAAAGAATTTCTATGTTCTGGGACTCTTTCTGAATTCAAACTTAACATAATATGAAGGTTGAGAAATCTCCAGGCTTCAGCAAGGTTCACAGGCTATGCTTAGAAGTTGGTAACCACAGGCTATAGGAAGCTTTGGGAGTAAAATAGCTAGAGGTTCTTACAGTGATTCATGTTCTTGTGTTTCAAGTTTTTTTATAATTATTCTTTACAATGACTTATGCATTTCATGATAATGAGGGAGAGAAACTGCACAACATGAGACAAGACCTTAGGAGACTGTCAAAACACATGAAAAGTTATGAAGGATTGCCCAAATTTCTTTGTGGATCTCATGTGTAGTATCTTAAACTAATTGTATAAGGACTGAGTCCCATTTAATTCTGAGATGGGGCTAATTATCTCCGATGAAAGTAAGAATCAATTCAGTGATCCTGGACCTCAGGTAAGTGACTTCAGCTTATTCAAAGAACTAGGATCCCAGGGGAGGAAGCTTTAAAGGTACTAGTGGTCTGTCCCGGGAACTGCTCCTTTCAACACCGTTATCAATGAGCCAGAGTAATGAATAAGAGGGCTTGTGCAGAAAGTTTGCAGATGACACTTAATAGGAGACCAGATGGTATGCTGGAGCAGCCCTGGTGCCTACTGGGAGGTCACCAAGAAGACAGAGCCAGGATCTTCACAGTGGTGCATGGTAGCAGGACAAGTGACAATGAGCATAAATTGAAACAAGATACATAAAGACCAATTATAAAGCGAAACCCTTAACACATGAGGACAGTCAGGGAAGGAAGCAGGTTGCCCTGAGAGGTTGTACAGACTTCATCTTTGGAGGTTTTCAAGACCTAAGTGTATCGAGCCCTGGCCAACTTTATTTGCTTGGAACAAAAGGTTGAACAAAAAACTTCCCAGATCTCTTCCAGATGATTCTCTCCAGAATCATCTAATAACTTTATGATTATTTCCTGTATCTTTTGAGATTTTAACAAGACAAACTTTCTGATCTTATTCAGAGTCTGTCTTCTTTGGGAATGCTTAGTAGTTTAGACCTTGATTCAGATAGTCTATGTCAGCAACTGAGACTCTAGTATGATTCAATGTTCCTTTCAATTGCGGACTATCAAAAGAAAAACCAAAAACAATGGTAAGTGTTTTAAAGTTATGTCATACGGTGGATTTGCCTTATACTTTCATTTCAGCTGTCATGTTTTATGATAGCAAAAAGAGAAAGCAGCTTCTTTTACATATAGAAATTGCATCTCTGAATCATTTACCTTAGAAGTTCAGGACAAGACCTGAGGCTCAGCTTACAGGTTTGATCCTTCACTTCTCACATCCTAAAGGATGCTTTAACTAGAAGGGTAGAGACAAAATGATTATTCTATTATTTTCTGTTCCTTCAATTTCATAGCTTCTGGGGAAGGAATACATTTTCTCTGTTGCAATCACTGGCACTTACAAATGAATGAAGTGAGAAATCAGAGTGAAGAACTAAGATTCAGTGTTCCCTTTGCATGAGCTCCTTTCATCAGGCTGTAGTCAGATACTTTGATGACTATCTTCTTTGTCTCTTTATGTCCTAATAGCTAAGCGTTACATTAATTATTGGAGGTGTAGCTCAAATCTTTTTCATGATTAGGGGTTTTCTACTTCCTAGGCTTGTGTACAAAATCAGTTTGAAACTGGGGAGACAATATGAACTTGGATACCAAATCATTTCAATCACAGATCCGTACAAAATTTTGTGAATTGTTGTGAGAATCATTGCAAACCCCTCATGGACCTTACAATGACACAACTTCCTTGTAGCACAGGAGACACAATGCTGTTCAGCAGAGAAGCTGAACATCTTACACTAGTGGTTTCTCACACAACCTCCCTATCCTGCAGGAGAGATGGAATTGGGCAAGTATAGCAGTCCAAGCTGTGGGGTATATGTGATCCTGGTGTGAGGCAAGGGCTACCCCAGGTATCTCTCTATTCTGTCACCAAAGTTTCTCTTGTATGACCTCAGTTACCATCAGTGCTAGAATTGGGCACATAATACTTGATTTTTTTCTAGCCTCTTCAATATCACTGGGGACCTAACAACTGGCTATCAATCACCATTGCTGGTACTCATCATCTGCCTGTCCATGAGGCTCTTAGGAATTACTTATTTTTGCAGTGACACATTTGCAGATATCACAGTGATTGGCAGGTTATTTTTGTTAACTTACTCTTCTGCCCTTATAATCAAGCTGCTTCCATAATAGGTTTACACTGACTTCCATCTCTGTTTTTAACATCATTCCAATTTGGCTTTTTCCATCAATGTGGCTCTTTCACAGGCCATACCGCACTATTGTAGGGAAACTGGTTTGCGTTCTTGAAACCATGGCTCAGTGCTAATTCTACCTCTGCAGCTCTTCCCACCCAGAATTCGAGCAACCACATGATCCCTCCTTCCCCTCTTTGCAGGGCTTAAAGTAGCATTGCAGTTACTTAGGTTCCACAGATGCAGCCATCCCACTCCCTCCGTCATAAGCCTGGGACAGCCTCTGAGGTGGACCCATCTGCCTTCTTTTCTTATTCTTCTTTAATCACTCTGATGGGGCTGCTTATCTCTGGACAGGGAACAATCCTACCTCATCTCTATTGGAGAAGAAGGATTGTACATCCCCACCCTAGATCTCTGGTTCCCAGCTCAGAGAACTTATCTTTGTTTACCAGATCACTCCTCTCTTCCTCCAGCTTCTGTACTTTTTTTCCAATAAAGACCAGTGCACAAAGGAAAAAGCTCACAACAAAGCTTCCCACTGGGAAACCAGGGAGTTCTTACTCCCTATCCCATTCTTTATCTCCTTACAGATTTTACCAAGTTTCATCCCTAGACACTCAGACATTGGGACACTGGGATTTGGGTTTACCAGCAAACTTGAGCAGTGCTGCAACAAGGGCATCCCTGGCTGCATCAATCCCTTCTTGAGAGCGAGGTCCTGCTGCAATCTCATGTCCCAGTCCCTAATATCCATCAGAACCCATATTACAGATATCTGTGGTCTAAATAATTGGTATCCCACTGCTTAGAACAGAATTCACTGTTGAATTAAGTGACCTCTTTTCACCACAGGAGAGATTACACAGCCTGGGAGTAAGGCTGGGTGTGTCAGCATAGTAGTCCCAGCCACATTGTTGGTTAATGGGCTGTGGAGTCTTCTGCATGTTTCCCTCGGTTGCTAGGATTGCCTACTCTGCATTATTGTTGATCATCCTTCACGTCAATATTATTACTATTATTATTTTTATTAGGTAAAATTGGCAATATTTTCCTATGCTTTATTGTTTTACTCTAGTGGGTAACATTTACCTGGCATGTAAGTCTTAAACAGCCTTTATTCAGAAGATTTGAGCTTGCTTACCAAATGAGCTGTCTGTAACTAAAAGTTACTATACATTACCTTACTCCAAGTATAGTTTGGATTCTTATTTGCTGAAATTGAAAAGTCCTTAATTTATAACCTCTGGCTGAACCAAGAAAACCAGTGCCAGATTTAAGAGGAACAAGGTACAAAAACAAAATAATAAATTTTTAACAAAAACATCCTCTGAATATGATCAAATTTGATGAGCTGTCAGATTATTGCTATACATATATTTAAAAAATAGTTAATCAGTAATGGTTATAATATATTGAGTGATATTATATATATTCTGTACTTACAGAAATGTTCAAGAGAACCTTTTCTTGAAAATAGAAAATGTATTATTTTCAGTCATTGAAAAAAGAAAGGACTATTTCCTTAGTAATTGAGCTGCACACATCTTAAGGGAGAAAGCAATTAAGAATGTCTACTACAATTATAATGCAATCATTAACATTAATCATCAAATAAGTATGGTTGTAATTTATTTCTAAAAGTACTAACCAACTGTCCAGAAAAGGTCATATAAAAAGCTATCTATCCTGATCAAGTAATGAGATCATGTAAAATTAACTCCATGTAATAAATATGTAGAAAACATCATTAATCAAGCCCTCCTACCAACATAAAGGTTTAAAAATCCTTTACACCTAATAGCCCTAACACTAATTTTTTATTTCACTCCTGGAAGCATACACTTTACTTAGTTTTCAGTAGCTTATTTTCAGAATAATGCTTAACCTACGTAATAAAAGCCATATAGTAATACGGGTAACACATTCCTTCAAAATAATCCACTTCAAGTTCATTAGAGTATTAATGAAGTAAAGTAAATCTAGATCAGATGCCTGACTATCAAGGACCTTAAAAAAGTAATTCTATTTTTCTAAACCTCAATTGCCTGATTTCAAAGATGTTACTAAACATTTTAGTCATTTTTGGAAAACAAACTAAATGCTATCAATAAATAAAAATACGGATAATCTAGTTTATATAGGACTGAGAAATTACTATCAGAGTAACAAATAAGAGTAACAAATCAGCCAACTTCCTTCCCTAATAAGAAACTAGGCCAATTGCTTTAGTGCTGAAAAATGATGTTGCGTGTATTAGTAAATTAAATGTGCTCTCTGATATTCCTTATTCTTTGTGTTTCATTTGTACATTTTTTCTGAAATTTAATCATGATAATAGTTTGACTTCTGGTAAATTTTTCAGTGACAGCAGGTCACCTAGAAGGAACTGGAAATTTCCAATTCAGTAATTGCATGTTTAAATCAAGATTAAAACAAAAATAATGAAGGACTGTTAGAAGCTGAACAAAACAAACAAGCAAAGCAGAGTTTACAAATAGTGCAGCTATTATTTTAAAATAAGGTTTCCAATTAAAACTCCAAAAGTTTCACAAGTTTGAGAGCTCCTTACATCCTGAACAACATCAGGTTTTGCTCTGGACTACATGACTGGTTTTGGCTATTTGTAGTGAATACTATTATTGAAGTCTAGGGCAAAGCCAGGTGATTTCTCTTAAATTCAGGTCATCATCTGTCCTTTATACAAATAGACAAAAGGAAAGTATTCAGTGATTAATTGCATATTTGACTTTATTGTCTTCCCTTTTAATACTATCTCTTCCTTGTTACTTCAGAGTATAATTTTGGTATTTGGAAGAAAGGTTGATCTAATGATTTATGTCAAATCCTCGTCCTACAAGAATGAAAAGACTGTTGGTAAAATGAAATAGTAGACAAGTTTCATGATACATTATAACCTTTTTCCCATAGTTTCTGACATTTTTTCCCTTCTTTTCCTTCCAAGTATAAAAAAAGTCTTCATAATGAAATATTTCTTTGCTACCTAATTGTCAGTACAGGTTTAGTCGTTATTTTTTTTTTAATTTTAATTTCATATGACTTCACATGATATGACTTTACTCCAATGAATAAACCATGACAGCATTAAAAAAAGACCAATTTCAACCTAGTTAAACCAGAAATATATACTTGATCAAAAATTAAGTCAGCTAGATAAGACTGAATGAAATATAACATGCATTTACCAAAGATAGATCATGCCCAATTTACCTAATAAGTTCTTGGACAGGATAATTGATTTTTTACAGTAGGAAATTATACTTGATCTAATCTTCCTAGACATCAGTAAAGGCCTTGGTATTGTGCCACATTACTAGGAAAGCTAGAGAAGTTAGAGATTTGTCAAACAAAAAATAAATTGTTTAAAAGGAAAAATACAGTTGATAATTAAAGTTGACCAGCAGTTTATTTATGCAGGAAGAAGTTCCTCAGCAATCATATTTAATATTTAATAGTTTTCACCAATGATTTCTACTAAAATAAGAGTAGAAAAGATAATAAAATTTGCTGATAGAAAAAAAGGAAGAAATAATACTTTGGATGATTGGAATAATATTACGTAGATGATGTTGAGAACCTGATTTATAAAGAAGGATTGCATTTCTTACACTTTGGCATCGTAAGAAGTAGGACACAAAATATTTCATTATCTTTATTAATCGGAACATCATGGAAAGTGAACTCTGTATAACCAACACATACTTCTTCAATCTTTCAACTCTGATTTCTCTTTCTCTATGGTTTTCTTATTCTTGATAACACCTTATTATATTAAGTATTTTGATATCCTCCGTTATGCACCATATTAAAATACATTTTTATAGCATATTATTAGCTTATAGAATATATTTTATATTCTAAAAATAAATGAATTTTGTATGTCTAAATATATTTACATATATAAATGTATTTTATTTTTATGCATCTAAGTATCCTCTTCCCTTGTGACAGCAGAAGGTTCTTCTTTACCCAAAGCATTGCCATTTGTGATTTTTCCCATTTTCTTTGTAATGTGAAAATCTTCAGAAGTCAGTTGATACGTTTGTTTTGACCCATTAAAATTCATCATGTAGAGTAACTGCTTCTGTAGCTAAATTCCAAGCTCCCTTCCTAAGGCATCGTTTTATACTTTCTCTTTAGTCTGTGTCTTCCTAGATCACTTTGCCCTGTAGCGCTACTAGCATTACCTGAAGCTAGAATATTAGTCTCAACCAGTGCTGAAATGTGAACTTCTGGTATTATTTAATATAAAGTTGATTTTTTCTTACAAAGTTTGTATTCAGGAATGAATAAGTGGGGGTGACCACAGTTGATAAAACCTCAGTGCTGAAGTTGACAGGCATTCTGAGACAGTAGATGCTCATGCATCATATAGTACATATTACTACACTATTTTTCATTTCAGTGGTTACTATGTCTATGTATATGTTCCATGTCAGTATATGAAAAAAATTCTTTTACTGGAGGAGAAACACAAGACCAGTCTTTGTTTCAAGTCCTTCAACTGTCATGGACTTCAGGAAGTCTTTTTGCAGTAGCTGTATTACTTGAAGAACAGCAGAGTCTACATAGTAGACCCAGGCAAGAGTTGTTTATTGTTTTCTCTGGTCAGCCTTCTGTAAGGGAAACCCGTACTTCCATCCCACCTTTCAGAAGCGAGGAAAAGGACTGAATTGAGGAGAGAGCATTTTTCTTCTATCTCAGGGTTTACTGAGAAAGTCCAAGGTATTTCCAATTGAAATTGGTAAATCTACATCCTCTGAAACAACCTAAAAGAAGGGGACACTATGTAGAAGCAACAGAGCCAGGAATGCTTCCTCCGTTTCTACTGCTACCATACCTAGTGAATCTTGAAGACTTAGGTAATAAGTGTCTCCACAAGGAGGGTTTCACCTGGGTAAGTTAATTACACTGCCCACAATGTCCCGATGATACTCATCTCTTTTTTAAAGTACTCTCTCTGCAGGCTGGGTCATCAGGTCTTTGACACTTAGATTTGGATGCTGAATCCATAAAGACTAATGAGTCATGCAGGCTGGAGCTCAAGTCTGTTATTCCTCTTGAATAGCTCTTGGGTATTTTGGTTTCATTGCAGGTGAACTTAAGCAACAAGCATGTTTTTGTTTGCCTAGGAAGGAAAATGCATCTGCTAAAGAAGTGCACATCTTTTTTAAGTGTGTCAATTTATATGCAAAATAGGTTTAGCACTTGTGCCCATGGCCAGCTGCCAACGCGGTCCTTAGCATCTTAACTCTGGACAGCCAAACCCCAGATTCTTCTTCTGTCTTCTTTCTCTCTTTCTGTTTCTCTCCTTTCCTGTCCCCATCCCTTCTGAACTGATTTGGAAAATAATGCTCCCAGTTTTATCCATCAATATATAAACCTCTTCCCATTGCAGATGGTTTCATACAGGTCTGAATAGAAATGAGTTGAGACATCTCAGAACAGCTATAGTCTATCATAAAGAGCAGCAGAAGATACCTAAGATTTTGCATAATGCAGCAGACTTGGCATTCCTAGAGAAAAAGAAGCCAAGTCTTGTCTCGGCACTGAGAAATTTTCTCTTAATGTAATAAAGATTGGTCCCTTTGGGTCAAAGTAGTGGTACATTAAGTGGGAAAGAATAAAACCTGCCTTCTGCCAATCTATATTTAACCTGTCCTACAAATGATAAGAAGATTTTGTTCTTCTTTGTTCTCACTTTTTTCTCATTTCTTCTCAGACACTGAATTTATCATTTAAATGTTAAAAGGAGAAACCAGATGTTATAGTTATTAACTTTTGGAATCAACTATAATCTTCCTATTAAATCCTTCCATCCAGGTACAGGCAATTATTTGCTTGATCTAAAGGTGCAGAAAATGTAGACACACAGGGTTTCAGAAAGTCCAGTTTAATAAGACAGGTGGGTAACTAATAATGTGGAAAATTACCTGCAGATTG
>JAOXNG010000001.1:162860292-162870707 GCA_028566535.1 Scolopax minor | reverse complement strand
AAGGCTGCACCAAAAATCGTTGTGAAAGAAGAAAGACTTCTAGATGAAAGAAGTTGGTGGTGTATAGGCAAAATCCAAATTGCAAAACTATTTCCTAGACAGAAAGCTATGATGTTTCATAAAATCAAGAAGAGAACAAATAAGTTCTTGGTATATGAAAGCAAAAATGCCAGTATCCATCCTCCATAATAATAGTAATTTCATAAATTGTAGGGTTTACATATGAGTTATACAGACAATTAATACATTTCTGAGAAATTTTAGCCAGAGGAAGAAAAAAAAACTTTAGAGAAAAATCACAAATATGCTGAAAGTCCCTCAACACTACCACTACCTTGTATGCAATAATTATGTTGTCATTTGTGCTCAGGGAGAACAAACAAGAAAAAGACACACATCCCTGACTCCTCCAAAGAAAATGTTTGTTCAAGAAACACCAAGTAGAAAACATTTTCACAAATCTTATTGTGCCCAAGAGAAGCTGTAAGCAGCACAGCAGACATTTACACTTGCCAGAACTCCGTTCTAAACGACCTATTCAACACAAATGACTGTTTGGCATCATAATTGCTGCACTGCTCACGTGCTTGTGTTTATCTTATTAAAATATATGCATAGCAAACTTTTCAAAATGAAATCATCACAGGTAAAGTTTGTTCTCCCTGTCAGGTAGTTAGAGCTCTGGACACTTTTATGGAGTAAATGGGACTGAAATCCTGAAATTGTACTGCATTTTATTAAATAAGGTGGGCATTTCCTGGTAGCTGAAGGGAAATGACAGATCTTGAATCCCTAGCATAATTCAATATGAAAAGAAAGAACATACTGATGATTCATGAGCATGGTATTTATTTTATAGATCATTCCTCCAAATCTATTTTTTTTTACTTATGAATTAGCAATCTATTAAAATACATGGGGTTGTTCATACCTACATCTTATTTTAACCTCCCTCAAACCCAAAACAGCAATAATGCATTGGTATAGGTTTGGGGGATATTTTTATATAGTAATCTCTGTGACATAGGCTGGTAGACTCAACTTTTTGTTATTTCTTTTAAATGAAAAGTTAATGCACAATTGTGCAACAAGCAGGAATGGGGAAATGCTGTAGCAAAACTCATAGCCATCAACCCCTGAAATACATGGAGCTTTCTTCACATCCACTGTTTAGACAGAACCCCCACAATGACTTCCCTTAAGAACAAATAGCACAATATCTCAAACTTTAAAAGATACAATATGTTTGCAAATTATTTCCATAAGCATGTTAGTAAATGAAAAAAAAAAAAAAAAGCTTAAATCAAAGCAGAGGAAAGAGTGGGAGTTCTTCACCAAACAGCTTGTCTCCCAGTAGAAAGAGTGTTTTCAGGTTCATATAAGAAAAAAAATCATTTTAAAATCTGAAGCCATATCCAGTGCTACCAGGTGGATATATCTGTAATGTTAATGCTCATGGAAAACACTTGGATGACAACTAAATTCCAGGGAAGAGCACTGTAGAGTTGTGTTCTGCTTTCCATTAGAAAAAGCTCCCTCCATATTTCTCACCACCCCTTGCACACTTCCTCCATCCTCTCAATATATTGAGAAATCAAGTTCCAAGATAACAATTTTTTTCCTCAGCCCCAGCTAAGAAAAAGCTGACATTTTATTTATCCCAGAGGTGTAAAATCAGTTAAACTTTCAACATTTTTTCATCTGCTGAATCTTGCATCTTGTAGTGGTCTGAAGAATTAAAGCTAAGAGGCATGGAAACTTTAAATTAAAATACTCACACCAATGTTCAGAGCTGTTAGCACCCATGCCGATTCCAAAAGTTAGATCCTTACTTGTTTTGGGAAAGCAGTTACCTACAGAGTGAAAGGGATTCTTAAGTTAGGAGTGTCCCTGGACCCCAGGACATGGTCCCATGGACCTCAATGATGCACATAGTAGTTGGGGACCTCGCAAGTCCAACTCCTAGTTGGAGTTGCAGTACCGAGTCTTCCCACACCTTGCAAAGTTCACCCTTTCACTTGGCTTGTCCTTTACCACTTAATATAGTAAGTATATCATTAAACACTTAAAATACACCCTCTGCCACCAAAGCCTACTTTAGTATCATTAAAGCTTGTCCCACTTGCTAGGAGCTATGTCAGAGGAACCGTACACAGTCTCAGCTTCTTCCCTTTGAGCTCTTTGGCTTTATTTTTCTTTAGCACCAAACCTGGCACTTCTCTTACCTAAAATATATTGGATATAACTAGAGAGCTTGAAGAATGACTGTTCTGCCTCAGGGCAGGATCTCCACATTCACATCATCCCTAACAGAGGTTTATCTGGCTCCTCTGCCATGGATAGAGCCCCCAAAAGCTTCCTAGGGTCATTTCCAGCGCTTACCTCTCCTTGTAGCTGAAGGCCTTGAACTGTCTCTACTCCAAACCCCCCTTGCTGCAATTTAAGCCCACTCTCTTCTGCATTCAGTCCTTTTCCTCACCAATAACTTTTTATATATTCAGAGGTTCTTCTAAGCTTTGTCCTCTCCACACTAAATCTCTTTTTGTGCCATCTTTCCTCACAAATCACACCCTCAAGCTGTGGCAAAACTTGCTGATTTCTTCTCCATTGAACTTCATGTGATTTACTTGAGCCCACTTCTCCAGCCTGTCAAGGATTAGTGTTGGGTTGGTGGTTTTTTTGGTGTGCTGTGTGTTTTCTGTGTTTTTTGTTTATTTTTTTCATTGGTTGGACTAGATGATCTTAAAAGGTCCCTTCCAACCTAGGCGATTCTGTGATTCTGTGAATATAATTAATTCATAGGTTTAAGTTTCAAGATGTTGGAGAAGGCAAACTGACTTTACTCTTTCTGATTTAAACAGCTACATATTCCTTATAAATGAGATATCACCCAAATAATTCCCCTTTTGTGACAAATAAATAATAGGAAATTTACAAACTAATCTCCATAGTGATATTTAGCTGCTAAAATAAGGTTATAACTAAGTCATTCTTCTCTGTAGGCAATCAAGATTTAGGATTTTGTGATTTATGTTGGTTTATTCTACCTGATTTTGCCCCAATTAAAATGTAACAAGACATTACATCTAAGATCTTATCTAGTTGTTTCAAAGAATAGTTTTTTTTTGTCTGTTCCATTTTTCTTGAATATTCATTTCCTCATTAATGATTCATGCTTTTCCTAGGTATTCTTTGTGGCTATGCAGAACACCTTGACTTTGTTTTCTACAGGGAAATATTCCTAAGTACATCATTCAACTAAAACCAATGCTAAAAGCTAAAGATTTGTTGTTGTACTGCTTTTAGCATAAAATGTATCTTTATCATATTGTTTTCTGACACAAAACTAAAATAATTGCATGCTGCTTTTCATGGGGACACAAAAAAAGGGAGAAACTGATCAATTGCCTCATGCCTGAGCACAATGATAACTATTCAATAGTTGCAGAATAGAAAAAAAAATATAATAAAAAGCTACCTAATTGACTTATCTACAGTGTACCTGCTGTAGATTTCATTCACAATGGAATATTATTGCACCCCAAACTGGATGTGCATAGAATGATCTGTACTTAGTTTTCCTTGAAAGTATCTGATGATGTTTTAGAAACCTGTAGATTGCGGCTTCTAACAAGGAATCAGGTTAAATATAGTGACTTTATGACTTTGCCACTACACACAAATCATATCTAATTAAGAAAAAATGCAAGATCAGGAAAAGCTTTAAACACAGGTTAACAAACTCAGTTTGTTTTGGAATTTGAGAACAACTGTTTTACTTCACATTCTATCTATCTTTCAGAAAAACTGTTGGCAGATTACTGTGGGTATGCAAGCGCTTAGATTAATCAATCAAAATTTAAGATATCTAGAAATAAAAATATTATTTCAAACTTTGTGTTCCAGACACTTAATAAGAATTTGAAAGATGTAATCATAGAATGATTTTTATTTGCTTTAAAATAGGTAATTAAGGCTAGGTAAATGATCCTTTGGAAATGCTCTTTTATTGAGACCATCTGAGGTGAACAATTCATATTGAAACACACAAGCTTTGGACATTTGATTTTAAACTAGATGATTCCCTTCCATAGACCAGTAGTAGTACAGCTATGTAGCACTACAATAACAGAAGAAAAAAAAATGCCAGAAAATGAATATAGTTTAGCATTTGATAATTCAGTGCTAAGTAATCTTAGTATACACTCATTTATGCTACTTCAGCAAAATGTATAGCAAGCACTGTGTTTATGAGTTGTTAAGTATACTTGTAGTTACCGTGATCTCCTGTTACAATGGTGAAAAAAGATTTGAACTATTTATAGGCACTATTATTCCAGTTGCAAGGGATTTATGCTTTTCACTAGTTAATGGACAAAAACTACAGATAGCTGAAAGTTATTCACTTCAGATATCCACAAAGTATTTCTTGATAAACTGAAAATGCTGAACACTTGATTGTGTTCCATTGCTCCTGAAATGACAAATATACTGTCTCATATCATAAAACTATGAAAAACAGCCAACTGGAATATAGCTAATGGGTGTTATGTGTCTGTATTCTATATCTCCTTCCTATTTTCAATTTCCAGCAACTATATCAATAGTTGCAAATTAATACAAATTTTACAATTATAAAATTTTTGATTTCATATTTCTGTTTTATTTTCTACAATAATTAGTACTACAGTCAAGCTAGAGTGTCTCAAGACTTAGAAGAAACCAAATTGAACTGTGAAAATCCTTATTTACACAGAGAATTTTATTTTAGGTGTTCAGCTCTCCCTCCATCTGCCTTTGAGCAATTTTCTGTGCTTCAAGCATGAACAAGCAATATTAATCCAATTTCTAGTTTCTGTGAGGCACATTAAGTGCACCAAATGCACCTCAACTCACCTCTTTAGGAACTACACATTTATTTAACTGTTTCATTGTCTTATTTACATAAAATCTGTGTAAGATACAAAGCTATATACTGTGAAAAACATGGATTTTTCTGAAATGTAAGTGGAGGTGAAAAGGAAAAGTAAACAAGTAAGCACTACATTGCTTTTTGCCAAAGAAAACATTCTACTCTGTTTCCCAAACTATCAATCACTTGAAACCATTGCAATTTAAAACTGTAATTCAGTCAGCTTTCAATTTGTGCACCAGGTAAGGTACAACAGCAGTATGGTAGTATCTGTTCTTTAAAAAATTTTCAAAGAATATGAAGCAAAAGAGATAAATGGTCGGTTCCACCTCTCCCTCTTCCTAGCTTTCAGTCAGTTACAGCAGAAAGAACTGGAGTGTTGGCCTTTTCCTCCTCCCCATTCATAGGGCAAGGCATTATCCTCTGCACTCAGGAGAAACAAGGTTGACAAGGCATTTCTCACTTTATCCTGCTTCTCTTAACTGAGATTCACATTTCTTTTTGTATATATTAATTGTTCCTTAGGTAGTTTGCAACAGTTTTTACTTACAGGTGGTAAATATTATGAAGAAATAGCTTGAAATAGCACTTAGTCTATTTTCATAGTTATTACTAATTAGTTTTTACAATTGATCTTTCCTCTACATTACATTTACACAATATACAGCTGAATAAAATGGTATGATGAGACATTATTTCCAGCTAATTATTTTTAGTTTCGTATTACTATTGATCATAGTACTATTCTTATTAAAGGGCGTCATTAGTTTTCCATGTTAGATGTGTTTTGTAGAGGTCTGAAAACATTCTTGTAATGGCTTTTCAGGAGGCCTAACTCAAGCCAAACTAAACTAAACTAAGCTGAGCTAAGGTAAACTAAGATAAGTGAAGCTAAGATATAACTTCTATACAAATGAGGCATTTTTGTGAATAATAAACCCCCAAAATGGAAGAAGGCTCAGAGGAGATGGGCAAGGACAATGTGCCCATGAAGCTCAGGGTCTGGGTTCTTTGTAGTGGAATTTTTAATCAATTGATGATTAATTGATGATTAATTGATGATTAACTGATTCAATTAATCATTAGAAAATGCATCTTCATCGCACATTGTACAAATATTATTTTCTGCATTCTAACAACTACAACATTGTTTCAAAATATAAAAATATATAAAAAATATTTTAAGACAAACTGCATGTTTCTGTAAATAAAATTCTATTATCTATAACTCACAATTTGAATCTGAACTGCAAACATACAAAAGGAAGAAAAATCTACCAATATATTTGTTCTTTAAGCAGAACAGGACAGAAAATTAACTGAGAAGACACAAAACTGTAACTTAACATAAGATATAATTGGAGAAAAATCTATTTATGGAAAGCTGATTGTTTAACTGCAGATACCCCACTCAAATCCCAAAACAAACAAAAAAAAACCCAAACCCACAGACACTGGTTTTGCAATTTAAAGTACTGAAGGCATTAATTTCTAAACCTTTGAAGAAGAAAATGCTATTTCTCTTTTCCTTATATGAATGATTGAAATTTCAAGATCATCTTAATTTTTGGTTTTATTTTCTATTTTGTCGTAAAGGAATAATGCTTTTTTTAGACCAGTTCAGAAGTTATATATGCCAATGTCTCAGACACAAAAATCAAAGGGCACTTAGAAATGCTGTACAGGCAGGATGAATTGGAAGAACAGGCTAATGTTATCATCTGACCTTTTCTGTTGCTGCCACCCCTGGAAAGCCTGATGGCTTTGCCACTCAGAGCAGGCAGCAAGGTCAGTAACTAATAACTGAAAAGGAGTGGAGTGAGACATTGCTGGAAGGCAGAAAAAAACTAGATGAAATTCTGGAAGGAGTGGTGTTTCTTGTTATCACTACAGCTCCAGTATTTGTATAGCTTCAAAAATGTGTTACCTTCTGTTTTTGCTGAGCTCAAGGTATGTATGCTCTTCATATCTCCTGCACAGAAAAAACTTGCAAACAAATGCATCCTGCAAATCCCATGAATGTCTCTAATGAAGCGAGTAGAATCACTTTATACTCTATTACAGACCAGAAGTTTTGTTTATGTCTCAATTTTCTTCTCTGGATCCAGTGTTATTGTAATTTCTTTTTATGAACCTGATTATTCTTCACTACTAGAATACCATGTTATAAGGTATTAATCCTCTCAACATTCATATATAGAAGTGAATATTACTTACCCATACTCCACGTTGGTGTTTTGACTAACTTCTCCTCTGGTGTAAATAGAAAGGCTATGATTACATTATCAAATAGTGTTGCTTGGTAGAAGTACATTTCAGTTGGGCACCCAACACCCCCATTGTCTGTCTTCTGGAGGAGAGAGGAAAAGTTCCTTAGCACTAGCTATAATCAGACCCCATGGGCTAATTGTTGTTACTGGTTGGAAAGCTCTAATTTGTACCCCTGTAGCACATGTTGCACTTGAGTTGAGAGATGTTTTATCAGCTTGTTTCAGAGGCTTTTCCATAGCACGAGCCAAAGCATAGCAGGATGGCACAAATAGGAGATTTGTTTAAAAAAAGCACTGCTGATCTGAGCTAACATGCTAATGGAAACCATGGTTTGGGGTAAATGGGTCAGTTGGGACACATTAGACACGACAGGTGTCATGTCATTTTAAGAAATTTCAGTAATATGCAGAAAAGACCAAGAGGGAATTAACATGCTTTCCTTTCACTTGATTTCCATAGCTTCAATTTGAAAAGTGGACTAAGTGCTGATTGTATGTTATTCTGATCAAAAACTAGAGAAATATATGATATAGTGATAACAGTACTTATTCCAAAATCATGGTGTTGTTTTTTCCAAATAATTCTAAACTTAATTCTATACTTACAAATTATTAGATTGGGCCTAATAGGAAGGAAGAAGGAAATAATTTAAACTGCTGAGAATGGAATTGATTTCTGTGTTCATGGTATTATATCTCGCCAAGCCACAGATTCCAATTTTTTGATATCTGTGAATCAAGTATTCTAAAAAAATTTGAATGGATATCTCTGAAAAGTAATAAGGACTCATCAGTAGGTAACTTCCTGGAGTTTTAGAGTATAGCTAAGGATTAAGTTTTTGATCTCTAATTACATTTTCCATTAATAGCATTTCAGCTACCTGAATTTCCCTCAACATGCTTGATTTCATACCTATTCAAGTCAATGACAGATCTCCCACTGGAGAGTCAGAATTAGCTTCCTAAAGAATGAGAAATTCTACCTCTATGACTAATTCTGATGTTTGATGCCTTTCTGAAGTTATTTGATAAAAATGAGATGTTCACAGCAATTTGAACCCCAGAAAATATTAAATATTAGATTACATAAGACCTATTCTATCTGATTTATATGTCTTACCACTAAAGAAAATAAAATTTTCTGTAACAAAGAAAATTTCTCTTATTCTGAGACCACAATAAGTAGGGTAATACCATATCTCTAAATATGAGCTGTTTTCTATTCTAAGTAATTAGAAAAAGCTATAAATGTTTTCATTGTATTGTACTGCTAAAATATTTCACATCCAATTACCAAACTGTGGAATTAAAATTATCCATCAGACTCCAGACACATTAAAAATTTATTTGCTCTTTTCCGTTTGCATTCATTTCTTTTTATGTCTACTATATGTATAGGGCTTACTATCACTTTTATGGTAAGCACTTGGTAAAATGGTTAATATTAACCATATTAAATATTTAACTATTTCTCTGATAAGCTAATAGATCTAGTAAATACTTTCTCCCAATACAGACTGAAGCATCCAAAGAATCGTAGTATCATAGAATGGTTACAGTTGGAAGGGACCTTAAAGTTCATTTGGTGCCAACCCTCCTGCCATCAGCAGTGATTCCTCTTGGTTGCTCAAAGATCAGGTTGCTCAAAGCCTCATCCAGCCTGGTCTTGAATACTTCCAGGGATGGGGCATCTACAACTGACCACAATGGACATAAATCATATGGATTTTTTTTTTATCAGTGTTCACCTATGATAAATTAATTTCTGATTATACATTAATTTTTCAATCATTCTATATAGCACTAAAGAGGGTTGATTTTCTTGATTTTTATCTGGATAGCAGAAAGCACTGAATGGAACAGTTAATAGTACCAGCATCATGGATGAACTCCCATGTCTTCAAGCATTTGACAAGAACACAAACATCTCACTCAGTGACATAAAATCAAACATTAATTTAGTGAGCAGGATGGCAGTTGAGGATGGATAGCAAGTATTGTTCAACACAGATGCACATGCACACTTGTGCTTCTTCTAGACAAAAGAAACTCACACTAGTCATGTTCTCCTATCCATCTGTGATTGGCAATATGGACTAAGGGGAATAGGATACTCCTTCATCCAAATGGTCAAGATGTTGAAGTCCTAGCTGGCAGACTGGCTTATTCTGTAGTATTCCTACCTTAGTCTTCAGCCTTTGGTACAGTGTTGGAAGTTCAGTTAAACGTTTCCCTCATCCTCTGTGGGATTATTGTTATCTAATTCAATGCACCATCAACCACTTTGATAAGTAGAATCAGGGCCAAACTGTTTGACTTTTTCTACATCTAAAGCCAATTAGAGATCACTGCCTGGGTCACTATCACCTTCTGGCATCCTACCCTAAATGCCTTATAAGGATATAAAGCTCTTCAGAGTTCAACTCTGTTTCCTTGTTTCTTTGCTAGAAAGAAGTAATTGTTTCCCCATAACAGTTACCTGTTCTTGGGTTTTTTCATTTGAGCATACCAAATTCATCTACTGAGTTAGGGAAGGTCAGATGTAGTCAAGATCTTACATACCCGAGTGGTTCTTTTGGATAGGCTTCACCCCCAAATGTGTTAATGATTATTCTGAGGGAAAATACTTCCAAACAGCTTGCAGAAAATTTGGAGTCAAATCTCTGACTGTGTTGGAGAAGGTAAATGAATTCAGAAATAATACTGTTTCTTAGTATTTCAGTCAAACAAGTCAAATATTTTCATTAACTGACAAAATTAAAAAAAAAACGTCACTCCATAACCCCACACCTCTGCCCCACAAAAGTCCAGCTTTTTTCTTGGTGCTTGTCTCATGCATAGGCTCTTCCAGACATTCACTGCGGTAAGAATTAAAGGTTCTTATATACATTCTGTTTAAAAGTCTTCCTCCAGTAATACTGACTTCCTTGTTTGTTCATATTAGGATCATAGGATAATTGAGGTTTGGACTAGAGAGCCGGGCAATCACCACCCATATGAAATTTAACAAGAGCAAATGCTCTGTTCTCCACCTGTGATGGGGTAATCCGGGCTGTATATACAAATTGGAGGATGAGAGGCTGGAGAGCAGCCCCATGGAAAGAGATCTGAGGCTTTGGGAAGATGGCAAATTGAATATGAGACAGAAGTGTGCCCTGACAGCCAAAACAGCAAATGATGTGCCAGGGTGCACCAAATACAGCATAGCTAGCCACTCAAGGGACGTGATTATC
>JAOXNG010000001.1:162835652-162852013 GCA_028566535.1 Scolopax minor | reverse complement strand
CCTTCCCTTCCCTTCCCTTCCCTTCCCCCTTTCTTTTCCCCATTCCTTTCCCCTTTTCCTTTCCTTTTCTTTTTTCTTTTCTTTTCTTACAAAACCCCAAAACTATGTAATACTGTTCTTAGTCATCAGATGTAATTGATTTTATGACAATGCTTTCATGAACATACTCTACTACATCTGTGACTAGACTAGTCATGCAGTCTAGTAACTACCTGAAATGGTTGAAAATCACTCATGGTTCAAATCATGGTTTACCTTATGTTTTGATCCTAGGGATAAAATCACTATTAGCCTCAGCCATAGTACGATATGTATTGTTTTATGCACATGGTTTTCAATTCAGTAACTGCTGGTAACTAAATGAATGTGCTTATTGTGCATGAAGTATCAAAGGGAGAAAGGAGCTTGCTACCTTGAACTATTAAAGTCTTAGGATAATAGGCCTTATAAAGTCTTAAGCAGCTATATTTTCTCTGATCAAAGCAGATTTCTAGTCTATTGTTTCCTGCATCAGAGACTGTGAGTCTTATCAGAACCCCAGTAACAAAGTCTTTTCCTTAAACTACAACATGTTATACTTATGTGGAGTATGGATTTACCTTTGAAAAAGAAAGATACTTTCTTCTTTAAGAAGAAAATATTAGTGTGGACTTTAACTTCATCCAATATCAATGCCAGCATCCAATCGCCAGCTCCAAACTTGGTTTTTCCAGATGCTGGACTTATCAGCTAATTCTGCTTAAATTTCACTAATGGTTACATGCCCACATCACATACAGCCCTCTACTGTAGTTGGCCCCAGTCACTCATTCTTTCCAGCAGCTGGATCTAGACAGGCACTCTCCCTCTGTAGCTGGAACTCAAATCTTCAAGCTCCTCCACCCCAATCTTGTCTTGTTGGCTAGTCAAACTGTAAGTTCACTAGCAGCTGACATGTGCAGACTCAAAATGTGGAACTAATGTCTGTACATGATTGTTGTAATAAGGATTTAGAATGAAGTTAAGTTAGACTGTGGTGATAAAGTGTGAGGCATAGTCAGGATAGGAGTTAGCAAGTCAGCTCTGTAATGAGAATAGGTCTGTGAAATTGTGTAAAATCACACAAATGTATAAAGTATAGTATTACTGCTAGAATGTGATGCAGTTTGCAAAGGAAATTAGCTACTATGCAATAGTTAATAAATATCACATATCAACCTGGTTAGTAAGAAGTTTGTCTTATGAAGATATTTATTTAGTATACTGTAAAAAAATACTTGGATTAGAAACAACAATATAAACCATACTCTGATCTACTAACATCATAAAAAAGCAAGAGTATTCTTATCTTTGTCATCTTACTGAATAAATGTTGACAATTCAAGAAAGTGTCAAGAACATAAACTCTGTTACAAGCAAAAGACTATATACCCAGAAAAAGAGCTTACTGTTAGCCTAAGTAAAATCTAAATAAAGCAGACTTATCAAAATTCTGCAGTTGTCATTTTTCCTGTTAAAGCAGTACTGACACTCACAGATTAATGGAGAAAAGTCTCATTAGTATCATAGTGAAAACTGTTGTACAAAAAGGCTTATAAGTATCTATGCCATTTATTTTGTGCTATGCACAACCCTTCCAGGGTTGTTCTGAGTGATGAATTTAATGGTGAAAGACTCTGTCAAGCAGGGAGCTGGTGGCTGTCACAGTAAGTCCTCAGTATCCTGGTTTGCTCTTGATGGGGGGAGTGTAGTGCTGGTGAAGATCCCTGTCCTTTGTTGTTAGGTACATGTGGGCTTGTTTTTATACACTCAGTTATCGCAGTCTGATCACTTGCCTTTGTTTCCCAGATAAACTGTGAAAGCTCAGACATTTTCTGGGACCATAGTGCAAATCCTGTAGCTTTTACTAATAAATGGGGGGGGAAAAATGATTTTGTGTGTGACAGTATTTGGGCTTCTTTTATGAAAAATGACACCAGAATATTAACTTTACATAACTTGTCATGAAGGACAGAAAGATTTAGGTGAGAAATTTATAGACTTTGAAATTTTAAATCTTTTCATATAAGTTTTTTTTCCTTTTTAAAAGTAAAAAATGTTCTGTTTTAGGACAAGTATTTGGGCATACTCATAATTTTTTCATAGTTCCCAGAAGTCAAATCCCTCAGGTAATGAAGCCCTCGGGATGTAGCATGCTAGCGAAGCTGATATGCAGGGCAAAGTTGTTAAGAGTTCAGTCTAACAGAGGGAAAATTTTATGATTTAACTTGAGAAGAGATAAAGGCAAAAGGACTGACATTTGAGGAGTATAATCAGAGAGACTGGGAAGTGGGAAAGTGGGAAGAATTGCAGCCAGACCATAACTGTGATCTGGCTGTAAAAATCTCCTTTGTCTATAGAAAATCAGCCACTCTGTCAAGTCTTTGGGGATTAGAGTAATGTATCAAATTAAATTTTCTTTTCTAAAAAGGTTCCAACCCTTCATTCATGTCTGGGCATTTAAATCTCAGTATGGCACTAAATGTTCTTTTTTTATTACAAAGTGAATTTGAGCTCTTTAAAGAAGCTGCTAGACTTTTATTTTGGTTTGACAGAATAGTTATATGATTAAATGTACCGAGAGGATTTTATAGCTACTAAATTTGATTCTGAGTTGTTACTTGTTAGCTTTCAGCCCCCAGCTACCTTAGATGCATTTTTGTGATTTAATAATTCATTCATTAACATCAGAACATTTTTCACATCATCTTTCAAAGAAAATCTTATTCTCATTTACAAAGATCACAAAATAAAGGTTAGTTAGATTCTCAAGCCATTAAAGCAAGAGGACACTGTGGCAATCATGTAGTCAACCCACAATGCAACACAACTCATTGTATTCCATTAATTGATTCCATTAATTGATGTACTAGAGCATTATATTTTAGAAAAAAAATATTTTTTAATGACTATGATGTCAGATGCAGTAAAGACCTTACTAGATTTATATGACAAATCATTGTTACATGAAAACCAAAATAAACTTCCTTCATTTTTTTTCATGGTTTGTTTATATCTAATTTTAATGGTACATCAGAACAGCAGTTCCACAGGTAGTTACGAGGCATTACAACCATATACTTCTAGAGCCAAATGTAATGGCTTATTCATTTCTGAATCCTAAAATGCTTAACACTGGTACTTCTGTTTCTATCAAAATGAATTGTAAAGCAGAAATCTCATTCATTTGAATAGGAACTGTTAATCCAGCAGCATGTTATGCAAAACATTTTTAGAACATTATAGCTGGAAAATGTTTTGAACAATTATGCATTATGTTCAAGAATGTTTAAAAGCATAAAATAATAAGTCATATAGGCAGCTCACTGCAATAATGGCAAAAATAAGATATAACATTTTAGGGTAAATTTTCAAAAAAAAAGTTTATTGCATTTGCTTATTTTAGGCTTCAAAAATCTCATCAAAATTATCTGCTGCTAAGAAATGAAAGACCAGCACAAAATCAATAAGTGCTCAGAGAATGTAAAGACCTCAACAGTAGTGAATTCTAAAAAAACACCAAACATTTGGGCTATTTAACATATGCATGCTTTGAATACCTGTTAAAGACACGGAATCAGAATCTTAAATATACTTTTCAGAATTCACACTTCTTCTGGGGTTCTGATATTAGAATGGTCAAATGGGTAGTCAAATGAGTACTTAGGTCACTGATACGTAAGACTTCAGAAAAGAACATTCTTTGCTTCTTTGATTCTTTGCTTCTAAGATTGCTTAGTGTGAGAAATGCAACAAACCAGAATTATGGCATTTTCATATGCAGTATGCAGAATCCATATCTCCAGGCATAGCCAATTAGCAAAAAAATAGGTCATCCCAAACTGCTGTATCTAATACAATAATATTAAAAAAGCAAAGCACGTGGTGTAGTGTGTCATAACTGTCTGAGGTGTATGTGTAGATAGGGAAAGGAAAAGGACGGGAAAAGTAAAACAGATCAGTTTTATGCCTGACATATTCAAATGTTGATTTGGAGGTGTTGGTTGGGGCTGTGTTATGTTCAGCCTGAGACAGGGATCTTATTTAAGGTCTAGAAAACCAGTGATAACAAAAATACCGCAGAAGTAAAGGCAGTTAATGTTTCTGCTGAAGAAAATTCTTGCTTAAAGAAAAAAAGATATTAAATGACTAAGAAAAAGTTTGAATAATAACTTAGCACAAACCAAAAACAGTTTCAATCAAAAGAAATTATCTTGGTATTCTCCTAAATTGTCATTGTCATTCCATTTTCATTAGATTAAATAATTTCTTAAAGAGAAGTCCCAGCAAAAAGGGCACCTGAATTTGTATGCAGCTATTTGGCACACTTTAAATATGCCCTTACTGAGTGTCTTTCCTTTCTTTTTCTCTTTTGTTAATGCACATAATATAATATGGGTACAGAATCTATAAAATGTACTATAAGCTGCATAAGCTTAAAAATGTTAGCATGTAAAGAGTTATAGAATGTTATTCCAATTCTTAGTGGTATTTGTTCAAATTTGACTGATCTCTGTCTGCTAGATCTCTGCGACATAGAGACTTTCCCCCCCCACTGATTTCCTTCTGCTCCTATAGTGCTATGTTAGTGTAATTGATAATAATCAAACCTGTGCCAAATCTGTAGACAACATTCAATACTCTAAAATACCTTTGCATAGGTAAGGCTTATCAATTCAAATGGAACATAAACACATAACAGGTTTTTGAAAGCCTAGCAAACATATTGTAAACATTCTTGCTCTTTTGGAGATGACCTACAACAGGAAACAATTCATGGCCATATGAGCAGAATGAACAAGGTGGACAAGAATTGTTTCTTCCCAGGAATTGTTCACTGTGTTTAAAGATAATAGTCATGGAACATCAGAAAGTGACAGAAGATGGAAAAATAATATTTTCATTTTTATTTATTTCACCCACAAACACACAATGTGTATTAAGTCTGGGGAACACTTTTACAAAAGTTTACATAACTCAAAAGAATACGGTATTAGCTAGTGGAATATAGAACTATTATGGGTTATATAAGTACTTAATTAGCTGAGTTATAAGTGTCTGGAAGCTGAAGATTATTAGGAGGAAGAATGTTCTTTCCCTTTACCTTATGCTCTTTCCAATAGATTGACATTTGGCTGTTTTCAGAAATTAGATGTTGATCTAATCCTTTTGACCTTACGTTTTTTTGATCAAGTTCTGAAGAGCGTCAGAGGAGAATACTTGCTGAAGAAGTTAGGGGTCCACTGAAGTGATGAAAGCAAAATCTATGAAATTTTAGGTTTTATATCAAGGGAGTTTCAGGAGATTTCTCTAAACCATAATAGCTTAGAATTTACTTCCTTCATATTGGACAAAAATAGGGAAAATATTATTATACCCAAGATTTTTGTTCAAGAATATCCTAATCCTGACTGAAAAATTGGCATATTGGGTGACAATATCTCTAGAAAACCATAGACATGTTCAAAAGATTTTTAGGCTTTGGTTTGGACTTTTTTCAGTCTCACTCTCAATTTCCAGCAGCTATACTCTTTGGTGATCTGTTCAACTACAATTAGTGAGAGTTGCCCTTCAAATTTCTGAGACACATATTTCATCTTTGCAAAATGCCATCAGAATCTTTTGCATATACAGGAGACAAAAATGCCACATTGTCTAAATATAATTTTAATGGTCATATTTTTCAGAGTTTAAATATTTTATTAATCTACAAAACTCCGTTTAGCATTTTCTGAAAACTTGCATTAAAATGTGTTTTTTATTCCCTGAAAATGCTTTATACATGAAAACCATTCTTAAGATGGGAATTCACTGCACATTTTCAAGGCTTGCAAATTCTTCTTGCTTTTTTTGTATTATTGTTCTATTTGTATTTCTGTACTAGGAAAGTTGGATTTCATTGTATGTCTTATATAAAATCTTATTTTAACTGGTTCTCCTTTCTGAAGAGATAAATTTCAGTGCTCAAAGATGAAAGAAATAAATTATTTGTTTTCTACAAAATACATTTCAAAAGATCTAAGGACCTATCCCTAACCTAAATTATATTTGAACTGTACCTTTCTATTATATCTATCTTTTGAGTAAGTACTAATATTTTATCTAGCAGACAGTCCGAATTCCATTTTATCCCTCCCTACTCCTGTCCCTTCCTCCGTCCCTCCATCCCTCCCTCTATCTGTACATTCCACCCACCCACCCTTACTTATTTTCTAGGAATAATCATAATTTTGTGTATAAAAATAATATAGTTTGTAGAAAAATATAATCACAAAACTCCCTGTCCTTTCCCCGGTCAGCCAAAGAAGAATGTTACAAATGTTAAGGATATTTATCAAGACAAACTGCAGTTGGTGCATTTTTATATCCTTTCCTGTTTGAGCTCACAAAAGGAACAGAATTTGCCTAGAAAATAGTACAGGCTGATAAATCAAGCTAGACTCTTTTGCAATGTATTTCAGTATTTAATCCACCATCAGCAAGTCTATACACCACCCAATTTTCTCCCCTTTGACTGCTCAAACAGTAGAATTTACACAAAGCAC
Source organism: Scolopax minor (assembly GCA_028566535.1). Lineage (NCBI taxonomy): Eukaryota > Metazoa > Chordata > Aves > Charadriiformes > Scolopacidae > Scolopax > Scolopax minor. Next base: position 162,845,450 of record JAOXNG010000001.1, on the reverse strand, counting down.
AGAGAATAAATTTTACTCTATTGACATTCTACAGTAGATTTTGTGTCCAGGGGTTTGCAGTCTGCTAAAACAATGGAGTTTACAGAGAAAACAATGCTTCCTGTAAAGAATACTAAAGAATACAGAAACTGCCAATGTAATAATTTTACTTTATTGCCAGAGTAATTATTTTTTATGTTAGTTGTGCTATTAATATGTCACCATTACAAAATTTACGTGTGTGTTCATGTACATGTGAACAGAAATTCTATCTCTGTTTTCAGCAACATAGGAGAAAATAAAATAATAAATAGTCATATACAGTAAGACAGGTACAGGACTACAGCTGTGACAGGTCTGGGCACCTGTGCCAGGATAGAGATGCAGTCAAGCTGATCTTCCATTTACAAAACATATTTAATACACTCTGATAGAACTGATCATAACATTTGTTAATTAACTTTAAAAATACCCTTACTACCTGTCCAAAGTAATGCTACCATGCACAGTACAGCTTGAAAAGGTATGAAGGATTCTGAGAAATACCTATAAATGAGACTGACCCTATGTTGACATTCATGAAGAGCAGGAACAATTACGTCCTAGACAGAAACTTTTACTAAACTATACAAACTGAGTTGTGAAATCACAACTAAGTGACTGAAAAATTTTTCTGTTGCCTTTGTCATATAGGATATGTATCTTATAAGATGCAACCAGTCTCATGCCCCTAAGGGACAGAAAGGAAATGTATTCTATTGCATTCTTTGCAATGATATATTTGTGTCACTCATCTGTCAGAATTAGTTTTTTGATTTTGTTTTCTATGCAATTTTTTTACATTCCATAAGAAAAGCAGTTGTAACGCAGAAACAATTAGATTCTAGAATAATTCATACTTTTTTTACTTCTTTCATGATCCTGAAATAAGAAGACCAAAATGCTAATTAGACTTTAGCTTCTGTTTTTTTGATAAAATACTGGGAAAAAAGCCGCGATGTTCATTTAGTGTCTTAAAAAAAATAATCCTTGGCTTTTCAACAAAGTTTCTGATGGCTTTGAGGCAGCTACCTAGTCAACTGGTGATGAGAGAGTTCTAGCATACTTGTCCCTGTGAAAATTACTTTCCACAATGAATACATCTAGAGGCCAGTCTTGTTTGTACTGTTTTATGTAACAGTGAATTTTTTAATATTTAAATACATAGCTGGATTGATTCCTGAAAAAGCTTTTAAAATTTGTCTTCTGTTTTTGCAATATTATAAGTGCATTAGTGTCTTTCACAGCTTAAAGACCAAAAATGTCCTCATGGTGAATGTTTTGATCTTTCACAAGAACAAATAAAACCCGTATACTATTGTTCTTTCTAAGTTTCACAATTCTGTACAGGCACTACATAAGTTTTGGCAGTAGCTGAAATGGTCAGTGCAGTTATATTAGTATTTAAATGGAGTAACCTGTGTTTTTGCCAGAAATTATTAGCATGTCAATGTAATAATGCATTATTAACAATTCAAATCAACATATTTAATGCCTTTCATGTATTTATAATTGTCATTGACTGTTTCAGCACCTTAGCTTTAATTAAAAATAAACAATGAAAGTATGTAACATTTTCAGATAAAATATTAATTAGATTGTTATTAACTACAGTATCCAGTGGGAAATTAAGAAATTACTAAACCACCATAATTGCCCTACAGAGTCTCCATAGATAAATTAAGTTTCATAGAAGTCATTCTAGTTATTCAAAAAAAAGAAAAAGTAGCATCTATTGAATTAGTTTATTCAGTCTAGCAATTTTTAGCAGTCTAGCAGAAAGTAATGTTTTCATTAAAACTAAATTCTCCTCTCCTGTCTTCACAATGGAGCAGTTATCTATTCTGCTCTTCATCCATCCAGAGTGGCTCTATGAATATGTAGAGCATATTCACATGATAGAGGAAAATTTAGTCAGAAGACTCTAACAAAAGCTTGGAACTACATTTTTCTTTTAGCTACTGAATGGAGTGCTAGCTGATACCTGTGAGAGATTCACATAAAGATTGAGAATAAACAGTGTGGACAATATGTCCCTAATTTCCATAACAAAATTTTTTTGGTTTTGTCTGCCGCAGAGGTTTTAAGTGTGGCCATTTTTGTAATAAGTTGAGGTTTACCTGATTCTACTTTCCTAGATACTTTGTGATGCTATACCCTTGGCTCCGCTTATTACCATGAAATACTAAGCCAGGGTGGACTTCAGGACAGAAAATACTGTCCTAATTTCTCAGACAATGTGACTATGTCTAAACTGAGGGACTTGGGTGTGTTGTCCTGTTTCTTGATATGCCACTGAAAACCTTCAGCACACATGAGACCTGGAGGGAAATATTTCTTTCTTCTTGGTTATGTTTTTATTGAGGAAAAAAAAAAAAAAGGTATGTGAGCAGGGAAAAACCTGTGATGCTTTTAAGCAGGTTGTCTAAGCTTGCCAATCAGGCGACCATGATACTTGATATATTGCAGTGTAGTTTAGACACAGATCATTTTTCCTGATTCCTTAAATGAAGATGTGCACAAATGTTTGAGGTTTCTAAAATGTTTCTTATATATTTTGCAATACCTAACAAAACCAGCTAAACTTTCCAGACAAAAGGTAGATTTTTTCTCTATAAATAATGGTGTACTGTATGTTCAACATGTATGTTTCTCAAAAAGTACAGAGTTAGGCTCTTTTTTTTTACCAAAAAAAAAAAAAGTTTAAAATTACTAACTCCTTTTTCTTTCCTTTCTTTGTATATGTCCTGATTAAGCAAACCATGAATATTTAGATATAGGGATGCCAGCTTTCAGACCTCAAACAGACTTAATAGAAACATGAAAGAATACATACATATATATGTAGTGATTGAATTTCAGTGGTCTATGTGTTTACCAGGAAATGTAATTATACACAAGGCACAAGCCTTTTTTTCCAGAGGTATGATCATCACTTAAAGTAGTCAGATGAGTTGCACACAAACTTATTTCACCATGAACTTAAAAGCACACCATAATAAACTACTTCAGGTGCAAAATCAGATGAGATGTATCCTACCCACCCTATGTTTGGTAGGATTTCAACTTGTACTCAGAAATGTAATTGTACTCAGAAATATAATTATTTAATTTTCTGCCCATTTTGCAGTCAATAGAGAGAAAGACATCTCAAAAACTAACTAATATTGGACTATGATTAAATCACTTTTTGAAGTCATCTCCCTTTATCTATAATAGGAGGACCATACACAGCTATGTTTCATGGTGATGATTTACAGTAAAATTTTCAGAAAATTAAAGTTAAGCAAGATTAAACCCACGTCAGGAGTGTAAAGAGTAGTTTGATTCTTACACTTAAATACTGAGTAGTGATGGGCATTACAGGAACCATCAACACAAGCGTGCACAAAAATCTTACAACTCTGCCTTCTTACCATAGAAACATAACAACATGTTGTGTTATAAATCTTCTTTTTCTGGTTATTTGATATTTTTTTTAGTCTTAAGGAGAGAAAGTTTTTATTCTGAGAAATTAATCAGATTTTAAAGTGTTGTGGAATTTTTTGTCTGATGGCTTTCTATATGATCCATTCTCAAAAATGTGTACAACTAAGCACTTGCACTAAGAATGCTTTTTATTGTAGGTTTGAGATTTTTTGTTTTGGGGGACTGTGGTTTTTCTAAAATTCTAAGTAGCACACATGTGACAAAAATCTTATATAGTGGAGAAAGCAGTCCTGTTTTATTTTAGAAGCTGACCTCCTAGAGATGCTTAGTTTGACCTGATAGAAATCATTACAGCAATTTCCCACAGGCAGTTAAAAGGAACAAAATGGTATAGTCATTCCCACTTACGGTTCGCTGCCTGTGTACGTGTCCTGTCATGATGTGATGCCAATTAGTTTAAAAAAAAAAAATTTGAAAATAATACAGAACCCAAGGGAATTCAGTCATTCATGTATGTATTGTGTAAATGTTAGAGTGTTATTTTACCTAATAACTGATCATAAGCTGAAAACTAGATATACAATGTGCAATGTTATTTACTGAAGAAGAAAGAAAAGTATAATTTGGTGGGAGAGTCTGCACTGGCAAAGAAGCTGTGAATTGGAAAAGCTGTCATTACTATAGTCATTACATTGTCAAATACAATAAGCAAGGACTTTAGAAGAAGAGAAAACATGCCATAAATGGAAGAAACAGTGAAGTTTTTGAGTGTGGTTTTGCTGGTTTTTTTTTGGACATCATCTCAGGAAGCCTGGAAGAACTGAAATTAGTCCAGTGGCACTTCATTTTTTTAATCACAAACAATAAGGATGCTGGGTATTTTTTATCCAAGATAACTTGGTTTCTAATTGAAGTGTTCAGAATTTGTCTTGGAGACTCCACTTCAGTTTGATGTAAGTACTTAGTGTGAGATTTGCCATAAATTCAGTGTTTAAAATAGCTCACTTGCAAGTCATTTGGAACTTGTTTCCTCTTTTACGCTAAATGTATATATTTATTGAATGTCCATCAAACCTGAGATAATTTTGACTATGTCTACTATTTCCAGTTTTCTTTTTTGATCTTTTACATAAATAGATTGGCCATGCCAATGAACTGCCTTGCCCTTCTCTCTCTTTCTCTCTCTCAAAAACAAAAACAACAACAAAAAAAAAACCACCACCACAACAACAACAAAAAAACAAACTAGGAAAAACAAACCCACAAAAAGAAAATCCTCTGAAGAAACAGAAACATACTTATAGTTTTGGTTCTCACAAAGATTGGAAGTCACATTAAAAGAAAGTGCATGAAAAGACTATCAGAATCACGCATAGAATAACCTCTTGAGTATTCTCTGTGTAATATGACAGGAAGCAATAAATACATTGACAATTATTTTCTATGTTTTCACTCAAAAAAGTTAGAGTTTGCATGATCCAGTATCTTAAAAGAACATTAAAATTATTAGCCCTCTCATTAATTGATTATAAATCATGGATTACAAGAAGTGGATGTGTGTTACCTCCCAGGCTCTTCAGGCTTGATGCATTCCCAGTGTTCTGTTGCAAAATAGCCCACAACTCTGCTGATCAGAAACAAAGGGGTCACCACGGATGACAAATCCTCTAATTGTGTGTGCAGATGAATTATTGAATAGAATTCTGATGGATTTCAAAACACTGTGAACCAGGAAAAAGTTTAATAATTTAAAACAAAAATGGGACATGTATTCTAGAATATGAATATGAATAGAATAGAATAGAATAGAATAGAATAGAATAGAATAGAAAGAGGAAAAATGACTGGGCTTTGGGATACATTTTTTATTATATAAATTAACAGAAAGTAGATGAGTGGAAAAACAAATACAGATTTTTCAGAACACTATAAAACCACAGCACTTAAGTATCTTATAAGTAAATATTTGTTTAATACGGTTTGATAGACAGATTGTACAGAGAGCAGAGGCTTTATGTGTTTTAAATCAAGATAATGGCTATTACATGACAACTAGACACCTAAAAGAGTACAGAGAATTATTAATCAACAGAATTCATATTTTAAAGACAATCTGTAAAAGAAAACTCTTACAGGACAATGATACAGATTACTCGTTAACAGCAATCCAAGAGTCCTAGGCGATTGGTCAAACCCTAAGCAATATTTGGCAGCACAGGGAACATTTAGATTTAGAAAATAATTTATCAATTATTATTCTCTACTATTTACTGACGAAACATAAAAAAGATGCTATTGAGAAACTAAAAAAATAAGAAATCATCAATAGAAGTCCTGAATTCATTCACCTTTCAATCCATTGTTGTGCCTCTTGCCTTCAAATACAATCTTTTAATGAAGAGATATGCAAATGAACACATAAAACCTCCTTCAAAATAGAAATTATTTAATTGAGATGGAACATCAGTTTAAAACATACATAAAGAGAAGTCTTGTAGGTGTGTAATTTATATGCACAGATGGCCAATGTTTACGCAATTAGATTCCATTCCCTAATTTGTCTTTAAATCTATATACACACCATAATCTGGTGTCTGAATCTAGATCCAAATCCCATCCATAAAGTTTGACACTACCACTCCCATGTTACGTAATGGATATTTAGAAGGCTGACTGAAAATTCTGACTAATGGACCTTAGCAGCAAGTTACATCATACAAGGTGAATGAAATGTGATTTTTTTTCTTCCTTTCTCCCATTTTATGGCATTTCTGAAATAGAGAATGTGATTATATAATTAAGGACTATATTATGAAACATGCACAAGAGCCCCAAATTAACATTACATCTGATCTTAATACTAGTGTTTCCTACTTTCACATACTTAACTATCTATGTACCTGTCTCAGAGAATTAGAATAAGTGTCCTAAGATATATGGGACATTTTTCTGTATTATGACAAAGCTACCTGGGCCTCCACTGATTGCATCCAATTTACAAAAAGTCCCAAAAACAGGATACCAGACTAATGACCCTAAGCAAATTATCTGGGCTGAAGAAACACAATCTAATTTGTTGGTATGCACAATAATTTGTTGATAATTAAAACATCATCAGTCTAACCATATGACTATTATGAATCTAGTTATCACGATACTAATACATACACTCTCAGGAATTCTATATCAGTGCTGTTTCACAATAATAATAGCTAAATATAGATAGAAACTTTCCAGTTTCTATCCCTATTTCTGCTTTGCTAACCATTACTGTGCTGCTCTGTGTCTGTAAGAATATGGTCTTAACCTTACTTAAGAAGGCAGGCATTGGAAGGGTCACAGCAAATGGTCAAATCTACAAATTCTTTGCCAAGAGAAGTACGAAATTGACGGTGTAGGTTTATTCCTCTAGAGTCTATGTAGGACTAAAACATTTTCTAATACACAGTATACTTTGCTCTTTCTTCATTGCCCAGTGTTTCCATATTATATTCCAAATTAACCATTCTGATAGATTTTAAACTTCATTTAAACATTGTTTTTTTTTTTTCTCTTTGTAACCACCATACCCTTTTCACCCATCATTCAAGGTTGCTTTTCTTTGGTCATCAATAACTAGTGATCCATAGTCTGCATGTATCCATGAGCTTTTTGGCTTCATCTTGTGACCACATTTTAAAGAATGCTGTCAAGCACTATGTTTTATGGTGATTATTCTACATTGGATGACAACTAGTTAAAGAAATTTATACCAAAACAATTATGATAACAATTGTTTTACAACAAAATTTCACAAAGTTAAACAACAACTCAAACTATTAATATAAAGCCCATCTATCTGTTAACTAAGCTAAACCAAAAAAGTTCCTAGCAGATCAAGAAAGTCCAGACTAAGTGAGCTTTGTAAGCCTTGGTCCTGAGTCCATGCAGAGTTAATACAAAGCCTGAAGTCTGTTATTAGCAATGGAAATACTGTAAATATAAAGCTACAGAGCTATAGTCGGCATTGGCATTGCATTTCCATCAACAGATTAAAACATATTTCCAGCAAGTGTCCTTATTACATCTTGTACTGAAGAAATTATGTTTCAAACAAGAAAATTACATTCATTTGGCAATTTCCTTATGTAAAATCTTTGAGGGAAATGAAAAATTTCCCAATAATCAGAGAAATATATTAACTACAACAAAATTTTTATGGCTTATTCCAAACAATGCTGCACAGTGTTCACATAACTTGCCCTATTCCATTTTGTTAAACTTGTCAGTAAAATTGTATTTAACAGGCTTAGGGAAGGAGAGATGGAGATCAGATTAGTCATGTTTGCAAGGTTTATGAAGTTCGTCAGAGACCGAGAACGTAATGTGACTTTGAATAATTCAACAAATTCCATGACTTTTCATGTCATCCAGATTAAAGCATTTATCTTCATTCTGATGCATAGTTTCACTTCTGCACAGTGTAAAACTGTTATCATTATGCACACAATTGCAAGAGGGCTTACTATATGGGTATCTGATTTAACAAATGCTTTGGACAGACAGGTCAACTGTAATGGACAAATGAACAACACAAAAACTGTTTGATGATGTGTTACTAGGTCTTCATGTGAAAAATGTTGTAGCAATATCACTTTAGCAGAAAAATATAAATTGGCTAAATTATGTAAAAACTCAAATTCCCTGATGCTCTTTTCTTTCTGAAAATTTCACATCTATAAAAAATAAATAAAATAAAATAATCAGAAAAAGTCTACTCTGAGACTGTTTTAGCGTTTGAAAAAACATATTGATTTCACTTTTTACTCATTTTTCCATTAACTGGGGTGAGGTCCATTGCACAGTTCTTCCAGGAAAGCATATACAATTACTTTTCTTCAGGATATATTCTGGCACCTCATCTTAGTGTCTACTGTTACTTTAACACCATGCCTACCTGAAGCATCCATAGGAAGTTGGCAGGTATGGCACCAAAGTTACAAGGAACCCACATTTTTATGGGGCAGTGACTACAGACCTGGTAAGTTACCAAAGGATTCCTCATATGGCATGAGTTATCTGGGCTTAGGCAGTTGAATAATTTTCTAGATGCTACACTGACTAGCAAGTCATATACTGTACTATCAATGACATTTGAGGTATTTCAAGATATCTGCTTTAGCTGTAAGACATATAGCTGGCTTATGCCTTTCAAAAATCCATCAGGATGCCAAGAAAATATTAATAAATTCCAATAAACATTTCTCAAATATGATCTGATCCTGTAAGTACTAGTAAACTAAGCTGCCTTATTCACATGAAATGCCACACAAAATAGACTTCAAAATTTAGGTGTCTTAATGTAGAGTTTACTCATATTTCAGAGGTATACTTCTGTTTTTTCTCTTCAGAATCTTTTGAAATTTTTCATTCAGTATGTTCATGAGATGAGGAGAGCTTATCTCTCTGGTAGAAGTACAGGGTAACACACTGTAGTTTGTATGTTCATAGTAACCGCAATGCTTTCTAACCAATGCTTACCAAACATTCTAGAGTTTGGTAAACTGGTTTTCAAGTGCATTGGACTAAATTTGTTGCTCTATATTTATAAATACCTCTGAGGAAAATATTCAATTTCTAGTGAAATGAAAATATGTGGTGACCTTTGTTTGGCCAAAATCTCTTGGGGGCATACATTATCTGCCTTTGGTGTTTTTACTATGTTTAACACATGTAGCTTTGTAATGTGGAGCTTCATATTTGGGGCCTTTGGGGGTTACCACAGTACAAATAATAAAAGAGCCTATACCACAAAGTAGCAGAGAGGAGTTAGATACTTAAACACTTTTCCAGTAACCTGTTAATTAAAAGAGATAATTTGCACCTAAGCCATCAAGATATTTCTTTACTTCAAAGACAGCTGAAGTCTTTAATCTTAGACTAACACTGAAGAGTGCAAAAGGCAAAGCCTAGAAGTCCAAGTGCAAATGTAAAAAATAATTATACAGAAAGATTAATTAATGATATCAACAATAAGAAAAATGCAAGCCTTTGCTGACTAGCAAATTAAGATTTTAAATGACAATGCCACATATCATTGACTAGAAACTTCTGTTAAAATCATTATAAAATGTAATTTTTGTGCCTTATTCATTTGCTGTAATTCCTTTAATTTTTTTTTCCCTCAACCTGATTATATTCCTAAATAAGACCCGTTTTGTCTTGTAGAAGTGTAACATTGTTGCATCACTTCTTTTATTCAGTCCCCAGTGTGGATATTATAATTCTAATATAAATATTCTTTGTATCAACTAAGCTTCATTCTTCTGTACTGAAATCAACAATTCCAGTGTATTAATTTCAATTACACTA
>JAOXNG010000001.1:162796336-162808735 GCA_028566535.1 Scolopax minor | reverse complement strand
CCTAAAAAACCATACATTTCTTTAATGTAAAAAAAAAGAAAAGAAAAAGTACTGTACATATAGAAAAGTAATGTGTACCAACAAGGGTACAAACTGGTGTCTGAGACTGCAAACAAAGAGAGGTGTCCAGTATGAGGTAAACTGTTAATGAAGACTTACCTCCAGAAACTGGTGCATCCATGAAAACAGCTCCCATTTTTTCAACTGCTTTGGCTAATTCTTTAGAAACTGCAGGGTCTATTGTACTGGAATCTATTAGCAATGAGCCTTTCTTCACTTTCCTAAAATAAAGATTGATTATTCAGTACCTGTTGCACAAGACATCTGCAACTATTACTACGGCACTGGCTTTCCACAGCACGGTAAATGTACAGACATTTTTTGGTACACTAATAAACACAAAGTTTTAAACTTCATTGATCAACATCTGTTCACTATGTATACTCCTGAGAATGCATACTGCACAATTTTGAATGACTTAAAGCACAATGAAACCTGAACACCAAAAAGGGTGTTCTTCTTAAACGATATTACAAAAAAACCCAACCAAAACAAAAATATGTGTACTAGGAAACCCTGCCACTGTGCAAGCTTGAGCAGTATATAATCTACAGATCATCTAAAATGCATTCTAAGCAACTGAACTAAATGTTGATACAGCCTAAAATATCATAAGAATACAATTTTCTTTCTATGAATATACAATATTTTAAGTTTTTATCAGGATAGCCTGATTGCATTTTTATGCATTTTATATTTATTATATTTGTATCCCTCTTTCCATTCAATTGCACCACAATTTGACATCCACTGGACCAGCAAACACCACAAAATCAAACAACATAATTTTTCAGTCATAAAGAGGTCGGTAATTTAACGTTACACATGGCAGACAAAGAGCCTCACTGCACCTTGGCACTACAGTGAACGCCACTGAATTGAATTACCTACACAGATGGAAATAGTCTCTCAATATGTACAACAATTGTGGACACCACTGTAGCTCCAGACCCAAATACTGCCACATACACAGAACTTGTCCTTTCCCACAGAATACATGACCTGCAGTTAGTTTGCACTCAAAAAACAGGGTGGCAGATACAGCATCATAATCTCCCCTTATTTTCAGGACAAGGAGCAGTGGCACGGGCTCCTTGGTAACACAGCCAGATGACCAAGTTAACCCTTAAACCCTCCAGAGCATCAATGTTTTCTTCAGTAAAGCTTAAAAAGACTCAGGAAGTTATCAAAGTCAAACCAGTCACCAAGGAACAGGTCACTCAGAGTGACAATTAACCACTACTGTCCAATTACACTTCCTTCTTCTGAATATGGAGAAACTGCAGCAGCAGAGGACTGCTTTCCACATCCTCTGTTCTCCTGCAGTATTTTCCACAACTAGGTACTCAGAAGATTAACTGGCTGTATTATATCAGTAAGTACTGCCAATCAGTCTCCAAAGCACTGCCATCCTGGATACAATTCTCCCACAGCTGTTTGCCCAGCTTTGTGGGACTGATCCAATTACCCTTCTTCCCTGCCAGGTCTAAGCTACAGACACTTAGATCTGCTCAATCCGACTTTGTGGGGAATTAAACTATGGACAGTAAGGGAAAGAAGCAACTAATATTTTCCATAGTGGAAGGAGAATAGAAAAATCCCTCTCCTCTATTTATTTTCTAATCACTGCACCTTAATATTGCCTACAACCAAGAACTAAAAAAGCTATCATCAGTTTTAGACAATCCACTGTTCTTTTGTCTGCTGTATGTTTCTTCAATTATACTATTAGCCTGGATAGCAGTAAGATCCTACATGATCTTATCTACGTGATCTCTGAATACCTCAAAGCTATTCAATACCCTTAGTCAGCCTTCTCAGAGTTGTGCACACGTGGCAACAAGAGCTTTTAAATACAATTTATTTTTCAATTTGGCAAGTCCAAAAAGTCAGAGTATTGGAATTTTGCAAACTATGGATTTTAGGCTCTGCGAAAATCCCTCCACAAAAGTTAAAAAACACTGTTTCAGATTAAATGACTCTTTAGATGCCTTGGACTCTTTAGATATTTTCTTATGTAATAAGCAGATAGCAAGAGTAAAAATCAATAAAGCCTTGTTAACTCTTCTATAGTAATGCACTTTAATATTATGAGACACAATGGCATTTCTTCAGAACATTTCAGTTACAGAATTTCAAACTAAAGAAAAAAAAAGTATTTGAGCAAAAAAAATTGTTGCCAGCAAATACACTAGTTTTACTCAATGTAAATTATGGTAAGAGAAACTTGCAACTGAGAAGGTAGGTAATAGTCAGTTAAGTTGTCTCAAATTCACATAAATTATTATTCCACTGAAAATAAAATTAAGACTCTAGCTAAAAGCCATTCAAATGCAAGCACAGCTGAAGAGAACTCACGTAATAAGGAATATCAGTAGTGACAAAACAGAAGTGAATATCAAGTGCCCTGAAGGCACAGCAACAGTCACAGCGACACCGATCATTTGACAGACTGTGTAACACAGCCTTGAGTAGGGCTGGGAATTCTCCAGACTACAGCAAATTCTTACTTTAGAATTCCATTTGCTCCTGTGTAAACTTCTATCGCATTGGGACTGGAAGGCAGCATGGTAATAATTCTGTCTGCTCTTTCTGCTACATCTGCTGGGGAATCTGTTACCTTTTAAAGAAAAAAAATAATACAATTATATAAGCTTACATTTTCCTATAAAAGAAGAAATGTCAAACCTGTTTGCTGAATTTGTTTTTTGTATTTGCAGGTCACTGATCAGAACTAAGCCAGGCACAAACTCTGCCCTCCTAATGGAAACGTTAATTAATTGAATTCAGCAATAGAAAAATAAAAAAAAATTGAAAAGGATGTCACAAAAGTTCCTCCAGAACATCCATCATGGGGATGCTTGCATCCCATCAACTCATTCCTGAATCTTCAATCCATTATAAACCATGCATCTATACAAAATACCACTCTATAATGTTTCTAAGGAGGGACAACACTAAGAATGACAAAAATACTGCTTTTTTCCTTGGTTTATACTGGGAGGTAGGAAGACTGAGGAATAAAAGAAAAAAGGCTTAATGCAGCTCTGAGTATCCCCTTAAAAAAATCTGATAAACTCACTGATGATTCTCACAACATTATGGCTGATATTTTCAAAAAAAGGAAAATTATCAGCTCAAGCATACTTCACTAAAAATGTGCAAATAAGTTTCAAAATACATTGTTAGCTGTTTGTTGTTAAATAAACAACAAACTTAACTCCCCCAGCTCATACTCAGAGGCAGGCAGGATGGTATTTAAGATACACACAGCAAGTGAAATACTGACAGCTAAAGTACTGAGTTTTGCCAATGAACTCAAAAGAACCCAGAGTTTTAGCCAGAAGGCATCTGCCACTAGCATTTTTGTCCAATACTAGTTTTAAATAATTAATTTCTTTGAAATATGCATTGTTAATACATTCATAGCTCAGGGAAAACAGCAACAAAAAACTACAGATTATTCTTTTATCTTCAACCCACAAGGACCAAATCTGATTTCATTCATTCAGGTAATTTGACTGAAAGGAATTAGGTTCCAAGCAGGAAGTAAGATGAGCAGAAAGTAGATTCTGGTTGTGGATAGGGCTTGTAGGGTTTATTTTCCAGTTATTGTTGCTGAATGATGAAGAGGAACCTTAATATTACAATGATGTATTCTGCTAGATAAATTATATGCCTCAGGTTTTTCAACTTTAAAAAACATCTTAAGCAAAATTTTATATGCAGTTATTAGTCAATGTGAATAAATTAGAATATCCATATCACATGGCTTTAGGGTTAAAGAAACTGCAGTTTAACAGCAACCTGAAAAATTACTTCTTTTCCATAATGCAGACAAATCAACCAATTGATGACCTTGTTTCATCATTCGTTATCTATTTTTAACCACAGTATTTGTTATCATTTTTGTTAGCTTTGATACTAAAGGCACTTATGGAAATATATTATCTTTTTATATATAATGCTTTTATAAGGTCTCAGCATCAAAGAAAATAAGCTGTATACACATTTGTAAGAAATTCTGAATAATATCATAAAGGATTTATGGGATACAGCATGATAAACTTCTTGATTTCCATCTTACTGTAAAATAAAAGAAAGGAAGACTGTGTATATCTACTGAGCAAAGCTCTCTCTCAAAAAAAAAAAGAAACTGACATAGATGGGACTTAGAAATATGCAGGTTTTGTTTTGAAAGAATAAGTTAATACTACACAGAACATCTGGTAAAATGCAGTTATAAAAGGAAACATACTCTAGTCCAAAGAACAAAGGTTAGGAGAAATAAATGAGGCAATTATAAGCAGAAAGGCTTCTATACCTGATTAGTTAATTTTATGACTTGCTTCCCTGGAGACCAGGGAGCCTAACACTTTATATAGGAGTATGACACCTCTGTCTTTAGTTCTGAGTATCTCTGGTTTGGTTCAGTCCCAATGTGTATTATTAGAGCAGGAGACAGGAAGTAAGTAGCGAAAAAAGTGGGAATTAAAGTAGGAATTGTCATTCTTGGCTTTCTGGTACTGTAACAAATATGATTAATAATCCCAGAGGAAACCTACCTACCTGGTTCAACAAGCAGCATACAGAACTTTTTTTTCATTTGACACTTCATGTCTCAGAAATAAAGTCGAATGATTTGAAAGCTATTAAGAAACATTAAGCATTTGAAATAATTAAAAATACGTGTGTAAGTTTAAAAAACGTATCAAATATTAATTGCTGATTGCTAACATTGATCATACTGGCTCAGAGTAGCAGGCCAGCAAGTTCCATATGTGTTCTGATACTTGCCAGTTTAAGCAAACTTTTGCAGAATGCAACTGGATAGGGGAGACTTTTCTTCATGCTGGTCATTGGTTTATGCCCTTCAATATGTGCATCTGCTTATATTCGTTCCAAAATTCTCCCCTATTTTTTTCTTTAGGTTTACGATAAGTCAGTCAATGATTGTGCTTGCCTGAAATGCCATTCTCACTGAATACACTGGAGAAAGCTCTATTTTTATGGTGCTTTATGCAGCACATGACTTCAGTAACACTTTTAAACTTCCAAATTTGAAATATGATTTAAAGACACTTAAACTGAAGCAAAGTAACTGTGTGACATATGCACTCCACTGTAAGAAAGAGACAACTGACAATTAAGGGGAAGGGGAAAGAGACAGTAGAGTGTAGGGACAACCTACTTGGTCACAGCACCATTCAGTATTCTCCCCAGTGTCTAGCCTTGCAAATTTCTCCAAGTTTCACCCCAAGTGGTTCTATATCCTCCTGCGTGGTCGGTTTTCCCTTTATTATTCACCATTAGCAGGTGGGTGGCCACCTCCTGACATACATCACCTCCCAGATCTTAACTTCAGAGGCTGAAGAAAGCAGAGTCACAGAATATGCAGACTTGCAATCAAGAATGCCTCACCCTCCATATACCTGAGTAGTAGCAATGACTTTAAACGATGGGCATTTGACAACATTTACTGTCTCTTGGGGGTCATCTTTTCACCTCAGTAACACTCCTGATGGTTTTACCCCTACCAGCCAGGGCAAGGACAAAGCAGCCCTTGGAGCCCAATGTTCCTTCCACAGTAGTTTCTACAAGGCCCTCTGGACCCACAAGTTTCCAAATTCTGAAAAAAATGGTGGAGTAGGATTTACACCTATAGATCAAGAAAAGGAAGTTATGTTTACATATTTTCTTTAAGTGTGTTTTATTTGTATTTAAGCCTGCCCATGTGTTCTCTTAGTGATTTACAACCGTAAAACCTAGGTTTGGCATTATTTTTAAAAGCCTTTATTATTATTTGGCATTATTATTTAAAAGCATATATTATATGCTAAGTCTTGCAATGGATGACAAGGATTCTATTGCTGTGGCAATAACCGTATATATACACTTTTTTGACACATAACTTTCACAGAGAATAAGAGAAATGATGAATCTAGAGTAAGATTAAAGATGAAGACATACCTGAGGGCGAAACAGGAAGAGTAGTCTCTACAGTTTGTTTCACAAACCTGAACAAAAGCTTTTATTGTAGCATGACAAGAATTTGAAAAGATTAATTATGGTCCTAAGCAATATATACAGGACCTAAAAAAATCATTAGCATTTAAACATACTTACTGGAGGTGTATTCAGTGCCATCTTCTGTATTTTAGCAAATCATCACTGGAACCAATCCAATTACTTAACAAACAGACGCCATAAAGGTACACAGCCTGCCCATGATAACTGCTTTCTAAATGAGGTATGTATCTCACTGTTGTCATCAGCAGGCTGTGTATCTGTACATTTACAGGAGAAGTTCTGACATGTTCATATCTTTTTTTCATAATTTCTTATATCTATCCTTTGAAATAATGGGACCCAAAAAAGAGAAGAGCAATCAAGGTCTGAGTGTACATTGTGTATAAATGTTCTTACTAGCAATTCCCAACTTCTGGTTATATTTTTTTATTTCTGGTAAGCAATAAGCTGAATATTTTCAGAAAATTATATATTATAAATTCAAAGCCCTGCTCTCCAATTACAGTGGTCAGCTCAGAGCCCATTACTTATTTTACATGATATATAAATAAAGTAGTAAGAAATGAAAAAGATAGGACAGATCAAGTCATCTATGCGATTACTACATATGAATGAACAGCTAAGGAAGACCCAACTCAAAGTGTCTTAGCTGCGTGAGCAAGAGTCAATTGTAGTGGACCAAAAAGAGCAGAAGCTATGTTGTTTCTGCAGAGTGTTGGGATGGAAAGGGAAAGGGAAAGAAAATCTGATGAAGAGTTGAGACAGACCCTCTGGATCCCTGCAGGGCTATCAGTATGGAAAAATATCAGAAAGCCTCTTTTCTTGTTTTCTCCTGTTTGCTTTTTTTCTCTTTTTTTAAATTTTTTTTCCTTTTAGTAGTAGCAAACATTGTTCCATCCTACAGTTTCATGAGCAGAAACTGCAACTTCTTCTCCTTTCTTACAGGTGAAGTACACAACAGATCTGTGCTCACCTTGTTACCCTTCAGTCTCCTGCCCCAACTAATTCCTAACATTTCCCATGCCTGAAGCCAGCACTGGCTAAATGCAGCAAAGGATAAGGTATATAAATAACAGAAATGAGGCCAACTAAGATTATCTAGCATTCATAACATCCAAATAAAGAAGGATTTTGGAAGGTACATTAAAAATAAGTCTCTTTGTGAGTGATTGCACATTTTTCCTCTTAAGCTATTCCACAATGTACTGCTCAGTTTATGAAGAGATTTTTTATTATTATTTTTCCTATCAAATATTTCTTCAAATTAAACTTAAGGTCCAAGATTTTGTTTCAATGTCCATCTCAAAGATTCTTCTGATCAAGTTCTCTCCTACAGGCTGTCATTATACTATTCAAATCACACTCTGACAAACAACTTTTAAATCCTATTATCTCTGGTGGGATACACAGTGCAAAACAAGGGCAGAAACGGGAGAAACACAAGTACGTCTTTCCATTAGAATTTAGGTAAGAATTCTGCTGATGGTGAACAATCCACTTCCCTCTCCCCTTGCCCCAGAGTGTACTTCTTCTGAAGCTCTGCAGCCATAATACCTTTTCTTCTTCTTTTTTTAATAAAATGAAGACAACAGATCTCTTGATAAATAACACTTCCAGGTACTCTTCTTTTACACAAAATTCTTCAGAGTGAAATGGTTTTATAGAACTACATCCAAAATGTATTATCAAAAATTTTGTTCTGCTGGCTCTATAATATGTGTCTTAATTTTTATGTAGTTGAAGGCTACAACAATCTCTAAAAAACCACCAAACCTCTAAAAACTTCCAGATGCAGAAATAGACATTATATTTTAAAAATATTTCTCAGTTAGTTTCTTCTTATTCTAAATCTCACTTCATTTGAAAAATAAAACTAATTTTTTTTCAATTTTCTTAAAAAATCTTATCTAAAAATAAATTAATTTTGCATTTTAAAATTTGCAGTTTCATTCAAAATTTAATCTACTTAAGTTTTTAGTCTGTGAGTATTGCTCTTCCAGTGGAGGCTATCAAAAAACTCTGCATTACCAATCTCTTTTACACCAGGCTTCAACCAACAGTCAATAAACTAAATTGATAGCTTCTTAACAGTCTTATCATAAAGATTATGTTCCATTTTCTGCATCATATTTTTTTTTTTCACTTGTTCTGAGTATGTCCTGTTGTCTTGCCAGTATTCCAACATTCTGATAACAGTGTAGTAATGTGTATTACACACACTAGATCTCTTTCTAATACTTTTAATTATATAAGGGATGCCTTACTCTCACTGCAAAACCTAGTTCTGGCCACTGACTGTAACTACAGTTGGAAAAGAAAAATAAAATAATTGAAAAGTTGATGGGTTTTTGTACAGATTTTCATTCTTTGTACAGATTTTCATTCTTTCATTCTTTCATTCTTTCTGTTCACATTCCCAATTAACATTATGAATACAGTTGTAATTCCATTTATATATTATATATCTTCATTTGCGTACAGGTGCATGACTCTCAAAGATTCTGACATTTTGAAGAACAGGACAGCCATTTAATAATAGAGCAAATACTTGGCACTTGTACACCCTCAAGCTCACTGTCTGCAAGGACATTCCTATCCATCACTCTCCAGCTACAAATTGCTAAATATTTAATTTTGTAACTTATTTTTTCTGAAACGTCATATGTCTAGCAAAATGATAATTTTAATTATGTTATACTCATTTTCACCGAAGTTTAAAAAAAAAAAAGCATGAGGTATACAGTGACTTCTGGCTTTACATATGTCAACACCCAGATTTTTAGATGTATTTTGAAAAGTCATTGTTTCTTTTTATTTCCTGCTTTTTCTTTCAGGGTTCCTTGTGGATTTTTTTAAATTTAAAATTTAAACTTCTTCCTAGGAAATCTAATATAATTTATTAGCTACTTGCATTATGCCTAAATCTAGAAATTATGCCTTTTTTAAAGTGTCCTAGTTATATTATTTTTCGCTATTATTTGACTCATCTTTTGCCATGTATTTGCTTGTTAAAATATTGTCAATGAGAATTCTGCAGTGATAAACAAGCCTTTTCAAATTAAGTTTGCTTTTTTTAGCTGTACCTTGATTTTCTTCTGTATATTTCTGATGCACTGATTTTCCAGTACCATACCGTAGAGTTGGTGGACAAGGATGTTACATGAGACTGGAGCTATGGTAAAGGATACATGAGAAGCAACTCGTGCAACCCCAACTATTTCAAGATTTCTTACTAGACATGCTGCTGCTGTTCAGGCAGAAGAGTAACAAAAACCATCAAAGCCCAATGAATTTATTTTCTTCTTCCCAATGTATTACTAAGACTTACTGATAGCAGCTTCCTTTTTCTTTTGCCTTTTTGCCTGCTTCTCACAGTCTCTTCCAACTGTTTCAAGCATTTCCAGCCACCATCAGCTGAGCCCACCATCTCTGCAGGAACAGAATGACCACACAGCAAATGATGACCGTGGCCAGGAACCAGCAGGACTGGCTGACTGGGCAAGTACTAACAATTTGTGTAAGCAGGGAAGAAGCTATTGGAGTTGACCATATCACTTCAAAGTACGAATGAAGCACATTATATTAGCCATGATAGGGCTTACAAATGATACAGGATAGAACAGGTCAGCTCTGGGTCTGCTACAAGAAAGCAAAGCTTTGGTTAAGCAAAGTTTAATTGGATGTCCCTGACAAACCATCAGAGAAGTCCAGGTTTTAGTGTTATTTTTAAAGTCCTGGTGCTATTCTTCAGTGATATTAGACAAAGAAATTTTGTTCTGTCTGGTTGTTCTGTTGTTTCTTTATCTCCCTTCTCCTAAACAGTCACTGTTTATAAGCTCTTTAGTGTTATATAACAGTGATTTCTTCTACCCGTCCTGAGCATATCCAACACAGTTGACCATCACATCACACTCCCACTAGCATGCTTGGGCTTACATAATTCAGGTTTATATTATAATTAAATTCAGTTCAGTGCCAGTAATGGCAATGTTAGCTTTTCCACAGTTCCTTGCTTTCTGTATTTTTTAGCCAGGTCATTCCTGATACCTCTTTTGTAATCTGAATGACAACATATCCCACTAAGTCTACAGTGCATCTGTGATTTACCAAGTGCCCTTAAAATTTCTTGGAATCTCCACCTGCAGCAGTACTACCTTCAGACTAGTAATAAGGATGAATTGTTTTTTGCAATGCGGGCAGATGTTTCACATTGGAACAGGTTGCTCAGAGAGGTTGTAAATGCCCCATCCCTAGAAATGTTCAAGGTCAGGCTGGATGGGACTCTGAGCAACCTGATCTGGTTGAAGATGTCCTTGATTATTGCAGGGAGGGTGGAGAGGTTAGATGACCTTCCAACCCAAACCATTCTACAATTCTATGATTCTGTGTGATCTTATGCTAGAGGAGAAGCATCTGTGGCTCTGGTATTGAGGCTGAACATCATGGCTTTGTACAAGACGCAGAACCTGTCTTCTTTTCAGATAGTACCTTACCTCCAGTAAGGTACTGGAGGATCCAAACAAAAAGGGAATTCTTTCTGTCTGTGAAGTGTTGCTAGTTAATAAATATGGCAGGGTTTTGTAATTTGAATGGATGTTTTAAAGAAGACCCAAAAGTTTGTCCTTCCAAATAAATTTGTTCAAAGATGACCTCTGTGAATCATCCCATGTGATTAGATGGGGAAGAGGGGAGAGTGTAAAGGTATGCCTATATATTGTGCAGTAAGTTTTGCATCAGAAAAGAGGGAAGTTTGGGGGATTTTGCTGTCTTCTAGTATAACTAAGTATAATATCTGTTTCAGCTCACCCCAGTCATTGAAGAATTTCTTCCATTTTATATTCAGCTGAAAACTTTAGAAGCCAAAGGCTTAATAGTCTGATGAGCTATTCCTAGTTCATTAGTAATTTTGAAAAAAGTATCTCATTATTTTTCAGTCCCCATCAACTCAGTACTATCAAGGCATGAATTTTTTAAGTAAATCAAGGAAATCACTAAAAGGACATGAAGCTGAGTAAAGAAAGTGAAAATGCATATCTGCTCTGAATGCCTCCATCTCCCAGTCAGTCAGGTACCTAGTGAACATTCCTGGGATTACGTCCAATGTAATTTCACTGTTAGTGCACATGAAGATGTTGTCTCCTAAGCACCACATGGCTCTAAATCTTGTTTTGTTACATTCAGCAATAATTTTTATGTTTCAAGATTTTGTGTCTGAATTGCATGTAAAATTGTATGACAACTTCCTTCTTAAATTTATTATTTGGTTGTCACTGTTCAGGTCTGATGCTTCTTTTCATCATACATGCCTGTGTATTTTAGTAGAGCGGTCAAGTGTGCTGATACTGATGCATAATTTATAATGCTCTTTTTGCATTACTCTACAGCCCTTTCCTCTGTTTCTGTAGTACCTGTTTATTTTATGAAATGCCTAGTGGAAATTTCAGCCTAGGATGTCTGATTTTTTGCCTTCACTAGCAATGCCCCAGGTCGTTGCATCCCTTTCAGGGTCAGGGCAGGTTGCTCTCAGTGGTCCAAGGATGCCTTGGCTGGTTGGAGCCAGTAGGAACTACCTGGTCAAGACACCCCTCCGCCATGTCTGTCACCACCCACCCAGGGGCAACAGCCTCTTTGCATCTCTCCTATGGGACCCCCAGATGGTATCAGGGGGGAGTATGGGGGAAAAAATGCAGCCTCAGAGCCCCAGGCAAAGCCTTAGGCTGAGAGGCCGACAGCTGCTGTGGACACCCTGCTCCTGCTAGGAGGGATGACAGGGCAGCCATAACTCTGATCCCCGAGTGTGTCACACAGCCAAGTGACTGGATGATTATTGCAGATATATAGACTTCATGGAAGGGATAGGCTTTCTTTTATAGAAATATAGATGTCTATGTCTACAGTAAAATAAAAACCCAGACTATTTCATCAGCAGAAGGGAGACGCAGCCAGCAGGGAAGAGGAATAAAGCTTTCCCTTTTAAAATATTACTAAACTTGGAGAGTAGCCATAGATTCAATGTCCTCGAGCCTTACCAAAAAAAAAAAAAAAAGAAGAAAAAAAAAAGGAATTTGTGGTCTCAGATCCTTGCAAACAAAACCCTGTGAAATCAGTGAAAACTATACCTACACAGACCTTGAGCTTTTGCTATTTAATACCCTAGGGGTGAAAACTGAGAAATAAATATTTAAGCTATAGAACTTCTGTGTTGTTCTCTAGTTGCATCTTACTGATCTTTAAAGTATCCATTCAGTTGCCCACAAGTAGTCTTGCAGCATTATATGTGAGGGCCTACAGTATTTGAGGTATTTATAC
>JAOXNG010000001.1:162759438-162771710 GCA_028566535.1 Scolopax minor | reverse complement strand
CATCACAAAACCAAAATACAGGCATAGTCTAACCTGAATGCAAGAAGATCTGATTATATTTCATTGCTTTGTCTTACTTTTTTTTCCCTTCCAATTTCTTACACATTGTTTCTGCCATTCCTGGAGGTGGCTAGGCTAATTTTTGGTGCTTTTATAAAGCTATATTAAAAAAACCAGAACCACAGCTGAAGCAATCACTATTTGTTTCTGGCGTGATACTGCATGTATTGTTTCGGTTTGTTCTGGTTTGATTTGCCTTATTTCTCTTCAAGTTTCCCTTGCAGTATTTTCAATGACAGTTTTAATTCTTTTTTAATTGATTCTCTTTGAATTTTTTGACCCATATCTTTTTCATAACTATCTTTCAGGAAAAAGTATTATGTAGATATATAAGATAAATTTGCAAGATTAGAGGTGTTATGAGCCTTTCAATCAATGGCAAATGTAAACCTTTAAAGAAAGTTTTGTAATTTAGTTTATTATTTCAAGCTAAAGAGAACTTACCCATCAGAGACAGTTAGAGATACAAGTTGTTCACTAGCTACAGGGATGTTTATTTCAAATGCCAGTTGTATTTGGCTTAACATCTTTATACACAAATCTTCAGAAAACAGTTGTAAATCGGTTGTTTAAGCTGTGAGGTGGAATGCGTAGATTAAACTTAAAATGGACATGAGAAAGGCTGCAAGAAAACAGAAGATGACAGAATTTGACTTAAAGTCATTAATATTATTAAATATCATAACAAATTAGGGCATAGTTTGATTCATAACAATATTTGCTATTGACCAAGAGTAAGTCTTACGCTGCTGATTGTGGGATCCTACCTGACTTGAGTTTTACTAATGCTCACTTAAATAGCATTTAAATTATTTTCCTCTTGAGCTAATCACAAATGAGCAGCGTTACACGTTCCAGCACCAATACTATACCCTCTATACACCAGAACAGGAAATACTATGTAGTGTGAGGGAATCCGCACCAACTCATAAGTGCTAAAGTTGTGACTGCTATCTAAACAAACAAGATTTTTCATGAGTAGAAGTCCATATGTGTCAACAGTGCCATATACTACAGCTGTCTTCTACCATATCTCATGCGAATCTCATGCATATTTGTAAAATATACATTTTTAAATTTACGGAATACCAAAATACTGAAAACTGATAAAGGAAATTTATTTCCTAATGATCTGGGAATTCTAATACATAAGAAATTTAATGCCACTACAGAGTGACTAATTTTTAATTCTGACTTTTTCTTGACATAGAGACATATAGATTTTCAGTTGACTGTAAAAATTCAGGTTTAAAACTTCTTGTGCTAATGATTGGCTTTGTGCAAAGTGCATAGAATTGTATCACAGCTGAATCCAAATTTTTCTGCATATCACTAGTAGAATTATAAGAAAACTCCTATTGGTATACCTTTTAATTGAAAAATCTAAAACTTGAGATAGGTGTCACTGGGAAAATTGATGTGGACAAATCTCTTAAGGTTGGGTATAAAGTAGCTTTAAATTAATCTCAAACAGTAATTTCAGGACAGGGATTAATGGCTTCCCTATAATAGCAGACAAACAATGCTATTTTTCACTGAATATTTTTGGAGTTTTCCATGTCTAGAAATCTTGAACTAAAAATGCCACTTGGTTTGTCAATAGAGAATCTTGAGCATTAACTTAAGAGATAAAAATTAATTCTGCTAATGTTTATGATAAAAAGAACTAATTTCATACACGTTCTGCTAATACTTTCTCTGCAAACAGATCATTTGAGCAGTAATTGTGTCTGCAAGGGGAAAAAGTAAACCAAGAAAATGGAAGCAAGCTAAGAAAAGCCCAACGACCTTGATTTGACTTACCTGCTAGATAAATGCTGAGTTTGGCCCTGTCGACACTCATAACTCTCTGGGATCCCCAGATATAGTAATTTTATGTTGAAAGCTGACTCAACTTTAAATGGAAACTGAACCAAGTTTTGTGCAACACAATAATGACATTCAAATCTAAGGGTGTCTTAACCTAATGCACAATAATCTATTCTGTGTAGAAAAAAAAAATTTCAAAGTAATATGATAGCTGCTCTACAGTAACTATGCTTGCATTCTTCTCTCCCTATATCATGAGAGTAATTCATAATTATTTTCTTTATATTATTTTGTTATAAAAATAATCATAATATAATTTAAAAGAGAGTAAAAGTAATATATCCTTGTCATAATGAGGTATAAAATAATATAATTGGCTTCTGTAGGTGTTCTAAGAAAAAGTACCATTGTGTTTACAATATATTAAACCCCTATTTATTCTT
The DNA here is from genome assembly GCA_028566535.1 of Scolopax minor. Taxonomy (NCBI): domain Eukaryota; kingdom Metazoa; phylum Chordata; class Aves; order Charadriiformes; family Scolopacidae; genus Scolopax; species Scolopax minor. The sequence continues at coordinate 162,769,398 of JAOXNG010000001.1, read as the reverse complement.
CATACTCTGAAACAAGAAGAATCTCCAAATAAACTGAAGATCTCAAAATTATCCTTACCATTCCAAATGGCAGTTACAACTGATTATTCTGGTGGTTATGAGTCAATCATGGAAATGCCTAATGCACTTGTCATAAATACATATTTTTCTTCTGAATCTCACATTAGGTGAAATCTCTGATCCTGAAAATTTCCTAGATCAAGAAACAATCCTTTTTTGGTCTCAGTGATTATAATGCAAATTGAAAGTTATTAATTTTTCACTGTAAAAAAGATGTACTTTTGTCTTTTAAATTTAGGAAAAAAAAAATCTGCATTTTTCACAGTAACTACTTCAATACATGAACAAAAATTCAATGCTTCACGTTTTCTTCAGCCTTACTGGCACAACAATCCCAGTAATCCTGCTCTTTAGAAATATTTAATGTGTTCTCCCTCCTACTCAAATGTTAGTAGTACTCAAATGAAAAAACTGAAACCGAGAAGAGTAACGAAGAAAGTTCCAAACACAACAACAAAATGAAATGGCAAAATTCAATTTTGTCTATGTTCCTGAGATGTCTTGAGTCTCTATTCTCCATTCAAACATGTGCTACTTCCATATTGAACAGTGGCTCAGCCACACCTCATAAAAACTCTCTTTTACACATCAAATTTCAGGACATAGGTGCCTTGACTTAAAGAAATAGAATAATTCATTTAAACAGAAAGCACTCACTATTTTTACCTGATATATTAATTTCTTTAATTTTTGCTTCATAAGCATTAAAGATACATAGCTCAAAATTTTGTGGGGAATTTTTGTAAACTTCCTGATTTTCCTTATGGAAAACCTATGTGATTAAGTAACTAAGTCTCATCCAAACCTGCAGAATCCTGTGCTACATTGTCTCTCACCATACTATATGCACATTTTACTGGCAAAAGTACCGTAAAGTTTTATATCTACTTTTAGTTCTCTGTAGAACATTCTTCAGTGTTAGTGTGTGCATTCCTGTGTTTCCCCTAAGAACTTGAACACTCTGACTAGCCACGAAAGTACACAACAATTGTCTCATTTCCTTTATAAATGATTCATCTAAACAAACAAACTCAAAACCTTAAGACAACAAGAAAACTTTGTTAGCTTCAAGGATCTACAAGATTCTTTCAAAATCTTCTCACTTGCTTTTTTCTCCCACAGTGTGTCTGATTTGTGTAATAATATTGGGGAAAGAATAGCAAAATGCATAGACACAAATAGTGGAAAGTGGCATTGAGGAAGAAGTTCTGGAATTTTGGTTTCAAATTGGAGTTTAAAGTGACTAAGATCTTCAGGACAAGGCCCTAAAGGAACCTTCCTTGAATGTGTTCATTACATTCTTTATTAAAACTTGCCATGGATTTGTGATAACCACAGTAGTGACATTGCATAATTTAGAAATAAGCATATCTAATTTCATAAAGTTGAGCCCAGGAAGTTCTTGCTCCCTTGAACACGTGACACTGTTGTGGGATTATGGATTAATTAATATTTTAGTCTTGGCAGTAAACGTGCATTTGAAATTATATTGAAATTCAAATATATCCTGCCATTTATCCTGGCTATATGCCAGTCATTGCACTTATCATATGAAGTCTATTTACTCTGTTTTTTGTAGCAGCCCTGTTGGAATAAATGCTACTAAAAATAAATAAATAAATAGATAGATAGATAGATGAGTAGATAAATAAACAAATAATAGGAGTGTGAAATAGCTGAAACAATATTAGTAAGTAATGTTTGAGGGGATCTCAAACTAAGGGAAACTAATGAATATGCAGCACTGGAGATGGGCTTCTGAAGCTCATGTCCTGGTATCCCTGAACATCAACCCTTGGCTATCACCCATTGGAAAATCATCTTACCTGCAAGGATGTTTGCAAAGGATGTCTTACCTCTATCTTTGAAATTATACTTCTGCAGAAAGAAAACATTCAGCACTAGTGTGGATGGGTCAACCAGAATCTATAGGATATAGAGTTAGCTGGTTTTCAGTGCTCAAGATTGCTTTTCTTTCCAGTTTGAAATTTCAACATACTGATAACATGCAACAATCTAAAAAGGAGGAGGAGGAACTTCTGTGCAAGGCAATCATATGCCGGAAGTAAGGTATTGAGTGAATTGACACATGAGAGCTTTGACTTCTCAGACAGCCCAAGGTAATAGTGATGATGATTGCATAGTACATGCTGGTACGACATTATCAGACTGTGAATGCTAAGCAAATAAGTCACTTCAGTATCACGATTAAAAATTGTCTCATAACATAAGACTCCCCAAAGGTATTATTTCAAAAAAAGGGAAGCACTTTGTAAAAACACAAACCCTGCAATGGCAGAATTCTTCTAACAATCTGGTATTTTAAATTCCTCTAACAGGCATGTCATTCACCTCAAACAAAACAGAGAACCGCAAGTGATGAAGCCATGTCAGGATTTAGGTTGAGATTTCTCAGTTAATGACATCCATATGCCACAAATGTAGTCAGTGTTTCTGACAATGTTTTCATACTGCTTCGGTTTAGGAAGAAGGAAGAATCTGATTTCTGATATTTTCCATGATATTTTTATTTCCAGCCTTATTTGGCATGAACACCTTCAAGATTTTACTTCATAAGAATATATTCAGACATAAAATTGTTTGCATTTTCAAGTATACTATCTGCAGCTTACATTGTTTTTCAGTTTTATGAATGTCAAATATTGTTTACTCAGAGCACTCTATGTAATGGAAAATATTTGAATCAAGGTAAATTTATTGTTAAAGATGGTCCATCTTAAACCTAAAAGCACTCACCCTAGACTTTAAAGTTCCATATTACGACCACATATTTCAGGTTGAAATAAATTTGTAACAGACTGAACACTCAGCAAGCCATTTGATTTAGTAACTTAAGTCCACTTGATTACCTCAAAAATCTTTGTATAAGTACTCCTCTGATAAAAGAGAAATGTTTAATGCAATGAGATTATATTTCCAGCTAGACTAACACATCTCATAATCCTTATTAAAACAAATTAGGCTAGAATGCCTGAAGTTCGGTCTCTGGATATTCCCCAAAAAACTTCAATTGCTGTTTAGCTGGGGCAAAATTGTTAACAAGCTTTTATGTTTGAAGTGCAAATTAAGTAGAATTTAAGAACTGGTGTCCAAAGTAGAGTCAGTGTTCTGCCTCCTAAAAATGCTGAAGTACTTGACAAATCTAAGTTTTACTCAGAAACATTAAATCATGCTTAACGTGATTTACTCAGAAACATTAAATCAACCTAAAGCTTGATCTTGCACAAGACTACATATGCTGGCATGTTCGGTGAGCCTTGAAAGTGATCTGCTATCTTAGCTATTTGAGTTTAAAAAAAAAAAATCTGCTACCATCCAAATTTAAGCTTTTTTTTTCTCCTAAGCTTCTTTATACATTTAATCATAGGATCATAAAAACAGGGCAGGATAGGATTACAGGAGGTCAGCAATTTTATGCCAGGATCAACTCTAATAAAACCATTCTTGACAGGTATTTACTGAAGATGTATTTAAAACCCTTCAGTAAATTCAGCAGATAGGTAGGCAACATGTCATTTGGAAATACTCCCAGTTTTTCTCCACCATCCTCAGTTCATGTTCTCTGCAATCTCAGAGCATTTCTGATATCCCTTTTGAAATGCAGTCCTCTTGGGAGGAAAGATAACTAGGGTTCTCCCAAGTAAAGCCTATATGGCTATGCTTCAAAAGGTAGTTCCCTACAGAAACCTCTCCAACATCTCCAGTGGATCACATTAAGTCTTCCTCCCTCAGACTATGTTGACCCTCCAACAGCATAAATCCTCTCAGGATATGCCTTTTTTTGGCAGTTGTTCTTATATGCTAGCACTTTGGTTTCTTGCCTTAGAAACATAAATGTTGTATGTCAGACAACCAAAGTAATAAGATTATCTTGGCCACATTGGGAAGAATGACATTTAAAAAACACAAAACATTTTAAGTGTTGCAAAATGGTTCAGCTCAAAAAAGGCTCCAGAGGGCTAACAAAGCATCTGTTGCAATGTGCTTTGAGCTACTCCAAAGTGAGCCTATGGAGAAAGGATGAAGTAAAAACTATGTGATTCTTCCTACCCACCTAAAAGGACATTGTAGGACAGCTTCCCACTGACAAATTTCAATGCCTCCTTAATTGCTATGTAAAATTAACTCCTCCTTGCCCCAAAACATTAAGGACCTTGGTGAAATGTTCACAGTCATGCAATGAGCAGGAGCAAACAAGTATGGTACATGTGATGAACCCGTGGATGAATAGGTACAGACATTTTAGTAGTACCACGACAGATTGTACTCTGAGCAGTGGACAAATCTGGACTACTAATGAATATGATTAAGAGAAATAAATACATGGGCCTCTATAGATCTACTAGAAGAGAAACAGGGTCCAGTCCCTGAATCATATGAGAAAAGTATATATGTAGCCAATCTAATTCAATACTTTATTATTCTATTAAATACTTCCCTTTTTTTTTCCCCAACCACTTTATGATGATTTTCTTTGGTTGAAAACTTACAATGTATAGAAAAATTGTTAAAATATTTTTTTATTTGATTCTGTTTCCCTAAACTCTATCACCCCAGCTCTATCCAACTGTCAGCTCCATTAAGGGTTGAGGTACAAACCTTATAACTTTCAGAGAGACAACATTGCAGTGTAGATTGTGAAGCAAATTAGGTCCCTTGGATCTTGATTATCCACACTGCTTAATTTTTAATTTACTCAAAATTGCTCTTCTAAGGGCAACTTCTCATTCTCTCTAAGACAAACCTGGATGGAATTCTGCTGCAATTCAGCAGCTAAGCCCAAAAGGGAAACTGGAAAACTATGTCACGCTGATTCCTACCCGCTGTAGATATTCCTGTTCTTATCTCAGCAAACTGTGCACCTTGCAAGATTTCCATAATGCCCTCACATCATACCAAAGGACATATGTACCTTGAATTTAGTGTTGTAAAAGCACTATTGCACTATTTCAGTGATGTGGAAAAACTAAGCTAACAGCAGTTGTCCATGAAAACAGAAAGTCTTCCCACTTTAACGGAATTTTGTGGATTTTGGAGTGGAGAAATATCGCTATTCAAGCTATATGTACACTACTACATGTAATGAAATTCATAGCATTTAAGATGTTTGTTCCAGAAAGCAATTTCAAAGATCTCGTAGAAAGGTATCAGGAAAAAGGAAAGCATGCACAAACAATAATACAATAGTTTACATCAGACAAACCCATTCATATCACAAAGACTTTCATGCAAGTTTAAATGGTGGTTAATTATCGATATACGAACAATAAAACTAAGCAATTAGTTTTATTAGTAGTGATTAAGAAATCAGCTTTACCAACATAAAGGTAAATTACAGAGCATATCACTGCTTCTGGACCAGCAATGCTGAGCTAGCTGTACATAAAGATTTTGCATGTGTAATTCAGAAATTGGAGCCAGGTCTCGTTAGTTGTCTTAGATGTCTGCAGTATAGGTGTCTTACTGATCCAGTTGTTTGAATCTCTGTTGGAGATAACAGAGAACTAGTCAGTGTATGGATGTAGTCATTGCTGCTGAGAGTACTACTCAGTAGATCAAATACGAGTATTTACTTCAGAATTAACTGATTAGTTGTCTAGACTCAATTTAACGGCAGTTACAAAACAAATAAAATGTGAAGTAGAATATTGTTTTTAAGAAAAGATGCAAGTTACTAATGTATTCTCCTTAGTGACCATTGAATAAAATAATATATCCCGTTTTTATGTAAATTTGATATTCTTGTTTTGCTGCCAATATTCAGATTAAATGTTTTCAGCACAAATGAAACATTTCAGTGGACGAATACTTCTTTCTTATTGTGATTACTATTTGTGAAAGAAACCAGATTAAAGTAAACCAGATTTATGCTATGATCTATGCTAGACATCTAGTAGCAATCTTACTTGCCTTTTAAATAAATAATAAGGCCAAATGTCTATGAGTTTCTCTTCCAAGAGTGGACAGCTTGCAATCACCATCTTATTGTACTTAACTGTCTAGCCTGTGCTTGTTTTCTATAACATTTTATCATTTAATGTGGTTTTAACATAAATCTCAAATAGTGCCAGCAAGGTCAATGCAAATTATTCTTTAGTACTCTGTATCACAGACTAAGCAAAATGTCTAGGGAATTTCCTGCTCATGCTCCATCACATCCTTCACCACTACCAGGGCACATGTGTTTCTGGTAACTCTCAGCATGTGTGTGAAGAGCTGTAAAACATCAAAACATAGTTTGGATCATGTAAAAGAAAATTTCATCTCTTTATATAAAATGGAAACTTTTGATCAGAATAAATCATTTAGAAATTAATATTATGAAAGGTGAAAGACTTCTTAGTAACTGAGTACTTTTGAACTTAATCTTTAATGGGTACAGCATAAAATAAGAATAAATATAGTGGAATTACAGTGGGGCACTTAGGAATGGAAAAGGAAAAAATATATAAGGCAGTTTTTGCAAAGGTGGATGCTCTTAAATAGATGTAAGATGTATTTATTTAAGATGTATTTCCTGAGAAAATGCATTATTACTCAGAAATAATTGCAATTTCTGGAAGTGACAAATACTTGCATGGCTTGATACTGACTTTGACCTCTGAATTACAATAAAATAATTGCTTTTTATGGGTTTTTTTTGTTTTGCTTTGTTTTTTCCCCCTGGTATTTTGGTAATCATGGAGGAATGTAACTGTGCACAAAACTAGTACTAAATAAACTCCTGTATAAAAGGAGGTACATAATTTCTCCTCCTTAGCAAGGAGCTACAGCTGTGGTGCTGATATAGGTAATTAGCTGTTTCTTATAGCTGATACAAGCCACATTTTCTGCCTTGCTGCTCTGTGCTACACAAATAGGCAGCTTCTATTTTCACAGGTCAGAAATAATAATAAATACCTTTTTGCATATGCAGTCTAGAAATCCATCCTCTTTAATAATGAAAATAGCTTTCAATTTAAATGGTTTCTTTAAGAGCTGAGAAATCAGAAGTCTTTTTTCAGAGCAATTTGTGTTGAATTTGTCATTTAACCAGGCACAACTGATGCTCTTGAAACATCTGAACAAAAATGGTTCAACGGTTCTATAATGTTTGTGTCACGAGGTTTTGGTAGCAGAGCTGCTACAGCTTAGGCTTCTGTGAGAAGCTACTAGAAGCTTCCCCTGTGTCTGACAGGGCTCTAAGACAGACCCACACTGGACAAGGCTGAGTCAGTGGTGGTGGTGGTAGCGCCTCTGTGATAATGTATTTAAAAAGGGAAAAAAAACAGCAGCAAGTGGAGAGGAGTTAGAATATGTGAGAGAAACAACTGTACAGACACCAAGGTCAGTGAAGAACAAAGGGGAAGAAGTATTATAGGTGCTAGAGCAGAGATTCTACTGCAGCCTATAGTGAAGACCATGGTGAGGCAGCCTGCCCCCCTGCAGCCCATGGAGATCCACAGTGAAATGGACTACACCCAAGGAAAGGGCCCAAGGTGGAGCAGTTCTTGGAGAAGTGCAGCCCATGAGAAGCACTTACAGTGGGGAAGTTAATGGAGAATTGTCTGCACTGGGATGATCCATGATGGAGCCAGAGAACTAACGAGGAGTCCTCCCCTTGAGGAGAAAGGGGTGGCAGAAACAACATGTGATGAACTGACCACAACCCCCGATCCTTGTCCCCCCTACAGCACTCAGGGGGAGGAGGTGGAGAATCTGGGAGTAAAGGTAATCCAGGAATAAGGTAGGAAGGGGGGAAAGTGTTTTAACATTTAGTTTTTGTCCGACTCTGATTGGATTGATAATAAATTAAACTAATTTCCCCCAGCTGTGTCTATTTTGCTCATGATGGCAACTGGGAAGTAATTTCTCCCTGTCTTTAACTTGACCCACCAGTCTTTTATAGTCCAGGTGTGGAGGGCAGTGATTAAGCAGCTTCATGGCCATCTGGAATCCAGTCAGGGTAAAACTCATCACAACTATCTATAGAAGTGTAGAATGCAAATAAAATACTTACCTGGCTGTTTGACATAATGTTTGCATCTTACTTTCAAAATAAACTTTTACTTAAAGTAAAATCTTTTACTTAAAGTAAAAAGAAAATATCTTTTACTTAAAAGTTAAGCTTTTAAAGCATCTGAGCTGTGTGGTAACTGCTAGAAATCTGAGACTTGGCAGTAGCGTTTTGCGATCTGTGAAAATCAGTTTGCATTTGGCCAGGAGAGTTTAAAGCAACATTCTGCATATGAAGACTGTATTTGCATGGACACCTGATAGATGAGAAAAGCAATGATCCATCAACTTTTTATCTCTGTTTTGCCTCTGTGTGCATATATGTTTAGTGGAAGTTTTTAGCATATAACCTTCTGCTGTCAAAATGGAGCAGAAAAAGAAAATACTGTTAGCATAAAAGAATGTAGATATTGTTTTCCAGGTGGGAGAAAGAGAGACATGATGAAAACTTAAAAAACAGCACTGTCATTACAGAGTTGTCAGGGTATTTATTATGTAGCAAGTACATCAGTATAGTAATCATTACCTTCTTGTGCTGTAAAAGTGGTATAGAAAATGTTTGGGCTTTTGCCAGTGGAAGAAGCAGACTTGTGACAGGCAGGACTGGAAATCCATAGGCCTCAGCAAAGCAGAAGCATCCAGGTATATATGTTTTTAAATAGCTCTGTAGGATGAAAATAATTTGTGCAGTTATGGTGATGCCTGTTTCAAAAGAATAATGCATGATGATATTGTATCATTGCAGAAAAGCCATAGCATGTCACTGTCTTCTGCAGATAACCTAGTACCTTTTATGAAAGCATTTGAATATGTTTGGGGGTTTTTTTGTTTGTTTTTCTGTTTTATACTGTTAAACAAAGAAGTACTCCCAAGCTATAAACATTGTTCTGCAATTATCTAAAGATTTTTAGTGAGCTGATATACTGTTCTGAGTGCACGTGCAAAAGATCATACATGTGTGCTGTTCCATTCCATTCACCTAATGAAATATTGCCTGGGGCAATGCAGAATTAGAATTTCTTTAATGCAAAGCCATCTAATGCTAAATGTTTCCTTATTAAAAACAAACAAACAAACACAAACCACAGATCCTTTGGTTCTCTTACCATGGGACTAGAATATGTAATTTTTAACTCTAGGTACAGCTTGTTCTGACTCCATTTTGTGCCTATCAAATCGCACTGTTGGTTATGGATGAAATTTCAGCCACTTGCTAGCAGAAAGTTCCTATTAAAATCCACTCACAGTAGTGTTTTTTCCCAGTGCATGAGAGAACAATACATTTCTTATTGAATCACAGGCTTTTATTGTATCCTAATCCATATGTGGATGTCATTTAAGTGTTGTTATTATATGTACAGTTTTCAGTTTCTAATTTTAGGACAGGTGCTCTCTGAAAAACATTAAGAACAATTCAGAACCAAACCCCAGTGTGGGAATGAGAAAGTTGAAGATGCGCTGCTGAGCAAGAGCTCAGCAGCTGTTCTCGTACTGATGGGAAGGAGGCTTTGAGATCAGTAAAACAATGTCCTTATACATTGATGTGTGTGTGGTGTGAAACAAACAGCAGTGTACTGAAATAGTATTGCTTTGTTAGTCAGGCGGGACAAACATTTAAATGTAGCCAATTGTATTGCTCGCAACGGTGAATGGACAGAAACTTGTAACCCATCTGTGTACAGAGCACAATGCGTGATCAAAAGACAGAAACTATATGTGCTGGAAAAGTGAAACAATAAATGTCTTTGCTTCACCACTTAGAGGAGTCTGTGCCTCAAGTGCCACACCCCAGTTCCGAACACCTTCAAAATGCACGTACTTACGGTTTGATGTGATTTAACCCCAGTCAGCAACTAGGACCGTGCAGCTGCTCATGCAGTTCTC
>JAOXNG010000001.1:162734349-162746932 GCA_028566535.1 Scolopax minor | reverse complement strand
GTTGGATGGAACTTTGAGTAACCTGGTCTAGTGGGAGGTGTCCCTGCCCATGGACGGAAGTTGGAACCAAATGATCTTTAAGGTTGTTTCCAACTCAAACCATTTTATGGTTCTATGATTCCACTTCTAGACTAAGTAGGGAGTTGTAGCCACATCGCAAAAGAGTAAGGAAATATATTGGTTGTAGGGTGATCTTGGAGAGGTGTAAGAGAGGCTAGTGCTTGAAGCTAATATACCACTGGAATATCATTAAATATTAGTGACTGTAGTGATAAGAATACATACCTGCAAATGAAAAAAAACACAAACCAAACAAACAAAAACCCCAAATAGCACCCAACCTGTAGATCCTAGCATTGCTTTTGTTGCTTATTTCTGTCTTTGTAGGTTCACAGAATGGACCAATGACTTAAATGCCTTTAACACATTGTCTCTTTATGTGGGGTCTCCACCAAAACCTTGCAATTTGTAAATCTACTGAGAATGGTCTTATTTCTCCTTTCTCCACAAGATTATTTGGTATGCAAAACATTCTTATTTTCTCCAGAAAATTCTCAAAAGCATGTTGCAGTCAGACCAGGTAGAGAAAGAGGTGAAATAAGAGGTTCCTGTACTTTGCTGACAGATTCCTCAGTGGAGAATTATTCTTTACACATGTAGGTTAAGATATCAGTTACCATTGTACTCTAAGAAACCAAAGACTATGGAGAGAAGCAATGGAATTTGGTATATGTAAAGAAAGCAAGTTTAATTTCATTGTCTTTGAAGGTAACAGACAACTAACATATGCATTAGAAAAATATACGTGTATAAGCATGCAAATATCTCTTGAAAGAGGTGGTTTTACAAGCTGACTGTAGCAAAAGAGAACATGAACTATAAAATAAATCAATTAAGTTAGGAATATCAGACAGATATACAGTTTGGAAAAGAAGTTTTCTCAAAACAGTGTAAACTGTAAAGTGTTCATTTTCTTGTAGTCTATAAAGTGTATTTTCTTGTAGTCTTTCATGTCTGTAGTCTATAAAAAAATAAAAAAGATCCATTTCTTATAAAAAATCATAAAGATGACAACTGAATAGTTTTATAGTACCCAAAGTTATTAATCAATTTACAAATGCTATTGTCTTGAGCCTTTTGCATATATGTACTGCATGACAGTCTTTGTTAAAATGCTTAGTCTATAAAAATAGCTGGAAACGGAGGGGAAATAGATTATACAGATACTAAACAGCCAATACAAACAAAAAAATGGAAATGGTGTCCAGAACTTTTGAAAATACTTTCTTCTAGCAGGTAGCTACTTTGTACATGTTTTGTGCCATGCTTATTTTGGAAATTTTTACATTCTTTTAGAGCTGTTTCTCCCCTACATCTATTAATTGCTGTTATCCATGTCCTCTTTCAGCTTTAGGATAAAGAAAATCAAGTTTCTTTAGTTTCCTTTGATTTATATAGACTTCTAATTTTCCATCTTTTTGTCTGTTTAATTTCAGATAACTTTTTCTGCACCTACATGATCAGAGTAGCTTAGTGAAACAAAATCTCACAATGGTTCATAAATCACTATTTAATCTTATTCAGCTGAATCTTTCTACGATCCCATTTATTTACAAATCTGATTTCTCTTGGTGACACATTGTGCTATTAATAATGTGGCCGACTTATTCTCTTCATTATTTGCTCCCAGACATAAGTTGCCATCTTATAGATGAAATTAATTTTAAGTTTGACCTTGACCTTGTATCCCCTCCTTCAGTGTCACAAAGGTCAGTTGTTTCTTCCCATGTAGTATTTCAGTTCTTCTCAATGTTAACATTACCTCCCAACTTTGTGAGTGTTTCTACATATAGATTTGTTTATTTATAAAAATATGAGGGGTTTGAGGGTCCTCCCTGTTGAGTTCCCTAGCACATTTTAAAAAATCAAAAACTGTCTGCACTGTAGTTATCAAACCTTATGTCATTATAAGCTAGAATGTTTGTTTCTGAAATGCACAGCATCTGACACATGTAATTAAAAATACAAAACATTTCAAAGCAATTCTGATATATGACTAGTCAAAGAGCTCTTAAATTTATTTTTCACTCTGATCTTCTACATTTATTTGAAGATTTTTCATTTTTAATCCCAGAAAGAAGTCTTAAATATAATATACTTGAGATTCTCTTTGCAACTGTATTTTTAAATGCAGTAGCATCTGGACATGTCTTAACAAACATTTTTTAAGTCCTTGATTAAGCCTTTTCTTGAAAAGTTCAAAGACTTGAAGCATACAAAAAGAGAACTCCATGTAAATATTATTCACTCAGCCATATTTTTTTTACTCCCTGGTGACAGCTATGAAATGAAATTCCTATTACATTTTTCAGCTGAGATCTGGGTTGTATATTGAGGAATCCCAAAAGACTGAAGCAAGCACATATTTTACAGTGTATGCATGATAAACATTTTGCCTCTGGGATAGCTGTCATTTGACTACAAAATGTATTAGATTTATATTCTGAATATATAATCGTTATTATAATGTTTCATATCAATAAATTAAAAGATAATGGTTATGATAAGAAAGCAGCAAAATAGCATTTCAAAGTCAGTTTACTTTCATATTTCCCTTATGAAGAAGCACTCAATCATAAATCTTGAGGAAAAAACCCTAAAGGCAAATAATTCTGTAGACAAGGTTGCATTGATTTTTTTTTTTTTTTTTTGTCATAAAATGCTTACTTGGTGATATGCTTCCTCACTTCACAACCTTTTCTAGCTTTTGGGTCTTGTGTCTCTATTCCACCTGGTAGCCCATTTCTTTTTCCACTTTTTTGTGTGGCTGAGCTCAGTAGGGAATTTCCAGTTCACCCACGGTGGATGCCTGATGAATTTGCTTAACTTTCTACACATTGGAATGGATCATTCTTGTTCTGTGAAGAGGATAACTTTAATAAGAAAATGACTCCTGATCTGTTTTCTCTCCAATGCCATTTCCCAAATAAGCTGCCAAGATCTTGCCAAAGATCTTGCCAAAGATCTTGCCAAATATGCAGACATTCCTGGAGCAAGATGAAATCTACTTTCCTGAATTTCAGGGCTGTCATTTTACTATTGATCTTTCTCACTTCTTTCAGGATTTTAAACTCCCTAATCTCATGGTTATTGCTGCTAAGGCTGCCCTCAGCCTTCATATCTGTAGTGGAATCTTCTTTCTTTGTGAGTAACAGATACAACAGAGTATTGCACCTATTTGAGCCATCAATTAAGGGCATAAAGATAGCAAAATATTACAGAAATATTATGCCTGGTGACATTAACTTAGCAGTTAGGTCTCACCCAATATCCTCCCACAGACCTTATTTTCTTAATGTGATTTGTTCACAAGGTTGTATTAATCACAATTCTGCTTTTAAATCTCTATGTAAAGATCTACATATACATAAAATAGCTTTTTAAACATTATTACTTTTCAAATCAGACACATGCATTTTTGGAGAGAAAGGATGGGTTGACTGATAGTGAATCTAAAAACATAAGTGATCCAGTTCACCTTTAATGTTATTTTAAAAGCCACTTTTGAGATTAAATGTTAACTATTTTCAGTAACCACTCATCAACAGTGTACAGGAAAAATATTATAGTAAGCCGGTCTAGATCCAATAAAACTCCTTTAGAGTACTAGCTTTTTTAATTTTTCCTTTCTGTTTTATTCATTTCAATTATTTAAAAATCTACTGTATTTATGAGCCTCTCCAAGGGAATTTAAAATCCCTCATGAAATTCTTCCTTAGTATTATAATTCTTTTCAACTTGAACTAGCCTCCCAGTAATTTGTCATGCAGTCTCATAAGGGTTATTTAATTTAATCATCTTTCAGAATTTTAGAATTATTTATACCAAGGAACATATTACTTTGCAGTTACTAAAAATATTCTTAGCAATAAATATAAGTTCATCTTTCATACAATTTAGTGGCTAGAGACTGTCAATGTGAAAAGTCTGGTTTTTAGGACTTGTTTTGGAAGTGTATCCAATTAAGCTACTGTTGTACTCTGAAATGTCTTCATTTATTTATTTCTTTTGAGATTTTCCTTCAGTTTCTAGCACTTAATTTACTCATATTGTACTTTGCCTTATTCTTTCGAGGAAGATTCAGTTTCCACATGATTGATAAATCCCAGAACAAATTATGGACACTTATGTAGATTGTTCATTGATACTTAAATCAAAAGGGAGAACCCTAAGAAAAACATGGCATGTTTACTTGAAAACTTCAAAATATTAAAGCTAATACAAATTCGATTCCTACTGATGACAATGCACATTTTCTTTCAACAGTTACTCTACTTGATACACGTTTTTAAAAGCTTTTTTCTGTAACTTTGTTTCATTCCAAGCCTAGACTGAAATTATGCTGTTGTACAAAGGAGGTATCTTTAATACTATAATTTTTTAAATGTGTTAATAAATACATGTGTTTCTGATTTTTTTTTTAAATTATAAAATAAAATTAAAAAAAAGGTGCAGATACATATGCCAAAAAACAATCATCTTTGTAATTACTTTGTAGGAACAGGATGAGAAGCAATTGCAAACTGATTAAAAACTTAATCTATTTACTTTTCAGGGGCTATAACCTTTCCTTTAAATCAAAAAATAAAATGTATTTTAAAATCTAGGATTCATCAACATGCCCTTCCAACCCAAACCATTCTATGATTTTATGATTTATCCAAGACAAACCTTCACATCAATCAGGATCAATCCTGCCAACCCCAGTCTGAGGTTTGTCTCAGTTCTTATTCTATAGACATCCTCTGAGCTGCTGAAAGGACAAAAGGAATGAAAAGAATGAAAAGTTCACCTTGTCATTATCACTTGGGTGAAAACTTCTTTATCATCAATACTGTGAAAAAAGAGTTTGGGGTAAGAGAAGAGTGAAATTCAAAAAGTATGGACAACAGTAGGAAAGACTAGTACTGGCAGCACATTACCAAAGACCATGAGTGAGTGCCAGAGATTAATTGTCTTGCCTGGGAGAACATCAATCACAGACTGGATAATACTAATAGGAATTTAGCTTGGAGGAGAGAGGTCTCAGCAAACTGTCCCTTGGTTGTTTGTCACACTTAGCTCTCAAGATCACCCCTAACAGGGAGTCTGACATCTCTCCTTGGTGAATGAATGATTTGGTGGTGAAAAGAGGCTGACAGACTGTCAACAGAATAGCAGTAAATAATGGGATGGCTAACTGCTAACTGCCTAGTATTTTTGGCTGGGTGTTTCTTATAAAACCAAAAGAAGAAATGCATAAACTTCAAGTCCCAGAAGCATATTTTCAAATGCAGGTATGTAAAGAAACAAAGCTAATATAGAAATTTCTAAATTAGTTCATTGTTTTCAACAGGTGCAGAAAATGAACTGCTGAAAATTCTCAGGTTTGTTTTCTTTGCAGAGGATGTAGACTAAAATTGTTTTGTTTTCTGTTAAGATTTTACTGTGTTGTGGGAAAGATGATTCTGTGGCCAAAGAGAACATGTAATTTTGAATATATTCCACTTTTCATAAATGTCAGAGAGAATATTTCCATCCTATTGCATTTCTATTAAGTCACATGATACTTTACAAAGTTGAGTTCCTGGTAGAAGGCATCAAGTTTCTTTCTTAGAAAGTGTTCATCTTGCAAGAGCATTTGGGATTTTTTTTTCAATTCATTGCTTGATTTATTCTTTTACAGTAAATCTTGACCTTCTAGGAAGGTTGTGAAGTTCAGGTTCAAATATGCAGAAAAGTTTTTAACACCTTTAGTGATCACTAACAGCTGTTAAAATAAGTAAATAAATAATTATATATTGGAATAAATTGCTTGCATATTTAGCTTTAAAATTTCATTCAGTTCGAGCAAAAAGGTTTTCTTTTATTCTTTTTTTATTAATATCTTGAGTATAAATTAAGATTTATCTCTTGGTAATAAAATTTTAAGCTGATGGAAGCTAATGGAGGTGAAATAATTAAATTTGACAAGTGTCAAGGAACTCAAAATTGCACTGAGGCATAGATAAATTTGGTACTATTCCCTCAAGACATTCAGAATTTATAGTGAGAAATGTTTTTGCTAAATACGGCAAGAGTTTAAGTAGAAGGAAAAGCATTTCAGCAAATAGATCTGAGTCAGTTCTGTCACTGTGTTATATAAGAAGCTGTTCTGTCTTTTGTCTTTTCATTTCCTGGAATTGTTCAGATTAGAAAATGAAAACAAAATAATTTAATCACAGCAGGCTTTATTTATGTTTGCCATATATATTTATAGTACATATGAGAGCTTGTACTCATCTCCTAAAGTGAACCAAATATTGCTTAAAGTCAATGGAGAGATTAAGTATTTTCACAAAAACTAATGAAACCAACTATGTTTACATGCTAAATACTGCTGAATGATAATGTTAATTTGGTCTACCAGTTGATCTACATGCAGACTAAGAATTTAACATTTCTGACATTAAGAAAAAAAAATAATATGTTAGCTCAAATAGTAGAAGTCTATGCTTGATTTACAAGGTCTTATCCCTCTGCATAATCCATCCCTTGTGAAGCAGAAAGGCTTTTTCTCCATGAAATACATTTTGAATTTAATTGTTTGCTAAAAAATCTGTTGTTTTTTTGCAACGGTGTTCTGGATGATATGATGATGATGGTTTTCTGGATAATATGGTGAGGTTTTGGGGGCATAAGAGTAGCTGATTATGAAACTTCCTTTGCCCATGCAATCTTTTTCTGGTTTTATAGTTTTCCTTCTCAGTGTAAACCCAAACACTTTCAAACAAAAGACATTCACAATGAAGCCTACTTACATTGTGTTTCAAGCAGCATGGTAATCACCATCACTCCAGCTGGGAAGCAGCAGCAGGTCTTGAGCAAGTGTTATGAAAAGGGGTTTAAGACACCATAAATCCCTTTGCAGTGAAAATAGAAACTTATCAATGAGCAAAGGATGTGTACTCAAGTATCTGTGAATTTAAAGTAACTGAGAGTAAAATAAGTGATATTTGGTATTCATGGAAGATTGTATTAATCGAGCATGAACAAGCTGTACCATGCAGCCATTGCTTAGCATGACAGATATTCATCAAGAGATTGTCTAGAAAGAGTGGCATTAATTAATGAAAAGGTAGCATGTGCTGGAACATAGCACTTCATCTGGATCAAGGCACAAATTTAAAACAACTTGCTGAATCGTCTCTTGTTTTTACCTAGAAAGCTTGTGTAATATTTATCACTATATTATTTTAAGAACAGGTAAGACAAATATTGACCAGGAATGACAGAATTACACCTGATCTTATGCCAGCTGAGGGGATGCATTACACAGCCGCTCCAGCCCTGTTTTCTACTTTTCAGGCTGGTCTGTGGATCCACATCAGAAGGCTCAGAGTGGGCTCTGGACAGCTCACAAGCTCAAGGACTCCTGGAATTTGTCTATAGCTGTCCTATGATGAGCAAGCATGGATAGCTTTTCATATGTATTAATAATACAAGCATTTCTGATCCAATCTAGTTGAAAAAGTATTTTCTTGAGTGTTCTGCTTACCTTTACAGGTAATAATTCCAGAAAAGTGTTTATGCTGGGCTAGAAAGAACTCACAAACAAACACTGTTGAAGTTCTGTGATCTTGTTTCTGTCTGGAAGATTCATTGATTGTTACATGCATATTCTAGTGAAGCTGGGAAGTAGCTGGCAGGTACATGCTAACCATATTATTGTTATGTTTTTCTGATTATTTATTTTGTCTCCCAACTGTCTCTGTTTGTTCTTCTGCTGGAAAAACAATGTTCACCTTGACTATATTGAAACCAGCTATGTTCAGATGAGAAAGGCAAAAGACAAGAAGTAGTAGGTGCTTTGTCTCCTCTGGCTGCCACCTTGATATTTCAAATCTGGTTGTTTGGGTTTTTTTAGGAGGAAATAAGTTCTTGTGTATATCTCCTGCTGACCTTCTGTCATGAAACGAACTCTATGAATGATTAGCTCTAAAAAATTAACAAAGAGATGAAAAGTATTAGAAAAAAGTACTGATCGGCAAAGAATGATAACCTCTTGGGGTCAAGAAGGATAAAATTGTAATGTAAATTGCCAAGAGTCAAGTGGATGTTTATGAAAGAATTAGCAAAGATTCTTCAGACTTCAGAATTTTTATGAAAGAAAATGAGGAAGGAATGAAAGAGATTGCTATGCAGAGAGTCCCACAAATTATGTTGCAGGCAAAATAAATATTCTGCCTTAGTTTGCAATAAGAAAATGTAAGGGAATGAGAGGATAGATAACAGGAATGACAGCAAAGAAAATGGCAAAAAGTGCTAGAAGGAATGTGGGACACTCTCCAAGTAGGTGGGCTGTAGTTGTATTATCAAGTGGGAAACATGACTGAGACAGAAAAAGTAAGGATGATAAAAATGGTACAAAGACTGAAGAACTGGTGTAATGGAAATGTGGTGAGAATCAATATGTAAATTTGTATAGTATTGTACTTTTAAGTGCTGTGAATATATATATAGTGAATATAGAAAGCTGCTTGAGAGGAAACAAAAAAAATTTAGCTTATTTAGCTGAGGATAAGTGAAAATACAATTGCTTTCTCTGCACTTGTTGGGACAACCAAAAACAAGGAAGGTAAAATAAACTACTGGTGTTAAAGAACATGTTGACACAAGTGCAAAAGGTTATAGCGTTTTCCATGACCTAACTGATCTTAGATAAAGTTGGGAAGAAGTTAGAAGAGGGCTCATAGCTCCTGAGTTTATGGGATTCTGAAACTTTCTACAAGACAACAGGGTGATAAAAAATCTGTACTTTAATAGAGATTCATAGAGTGAAAAGAGTTAGGATGTACTGAAGAACCAAGATTAAGAGAGCAAAAATAATTTGGGAAATTTTGTGAACAATGCAGAATGGCACAGGAATCCCTTAGGCTGTGCACACTTGCCAGCTCTGTGCAGATTTCTAATGTACTCTGAAATGTCTTGACTAGTATCAAATACCTGTTAGAAAGCGGAATCACTTTTCTCCAGTGCAGACACCTCCAAGTGAGCAATCGCTTCATGGCTGTCTTTGTAGTCAATAGAGAGCTCCAGATACACATATTAGTCTGTGCTGACTACAAAGAAAGATGAGAATAAGTAGCTGAAATGCAGATCCTATTCTGTAATTGAATGAGAAGAGCTACATTTGGGCCGTACATGTCTCAACCATTTAAAAAATCAATGCAAGTGCCTAGAAAACCACTTTAAAGCCATGGTTATTAATGAAGATTGAATTAAAATGTTGCTAAAGTCTTCTACTAAGATAAAGACAGAAGATGTAGAAACATGCTCTTCTCATTTGCTGTATCTGGGAAAGGAGAAATGATTTGTATTACAGCAAGAGTGATTTATATTAGCTATCCAGGAAACTTTTCTAAGAGTAGGAAGAATTAAGCATTAGAAAAGGTATGTTGTGGGAAATTGCACTGCTTCCCACAAAAAGCAGCCATGGGAACAACATGAAAGTGTTTCTTTCTGGATCAGTTAGACACCAGGCTAGCGGTTTTCAGGTAGTTATTGAGATGATCTTCTGAATCTCTGCCAGCACTACATTTTACTGTTTCTGCAGTTAAATTCATATCAGACTTGCAAATCATTGTTTAAGTTATTGCTTCAGTTTTTCTTTGATCTTTGAAAAGATGTGTGACTTATTGCTTTAGAATCTTATATATTTTTATGCTCCCAAACATTTAAAGTGAGATCAAACCAGATAGAAAATGAAAGCAGATTATATTTCTTACCTACTTTGCATTTGTATATATATGGTTTCTTACCCGGAATCCCTAACCCCTTTGATTTTGAACACAAACTAAAAACTTTTCTTTTCATTTGCCCCCAAACCCCTACTATGATTATTTAAGTTACTTCCAGTTTACCATCTCCCTTCTCTTCCCTATTTCCTGTAGTTAAATCACCTGTTGTAACCATTCCTGCACTTGTTGATTTTGAAAATTACTTTCTCTTCACTCAAGTTTTCTCAAGTGTATTTAACATGAAACCATGAATGTCAGATGATAGATTTCTACCGAGAAGACAGATTTTCATTTCATTTTTATTTTCATTTGCAAGCAGAGTGGTGGATACAGAGGAGTCTGAGGTTTATACACAACTTGCTATGTTTTATAAAAATTCTACACTGATTTACCTTCAACTTGTTTGGATTTTATATCATTACATAACTTAAACTTAGAAACTTCTGTGAAGACCATTTCATTTTTCCTAGTGAAGACCTTGCTGATGAAACATGTTGGAGAAAAAGTATATGGCTAGCTTTCTTTAAAACTCTGCTCTTGCTCCTTTTGTTGATAAAGGCAACAGTGCTTCCAGAAGTGTCAGCTGCTCGAGGTTGTATCCTTCATCACGAAAGTGGTGAGAGTATGTTCTTCATTCAACCTTTTAACTGGACCTGCAGCCACATAGTGGTAATCTTGCAGGTAGATTGGAGGAATGAGGTGAAGGCTGGCACTCTAGACAAGATGTTCTAAGGTAAACTATCAAGATGCAGAGTCAAAAGAACAGATAATATTTTGAGGGGTTTTTTTCAGATCTATACCTCAAGGATGGCTCATCTTCTTCCATGATATACAAAGCACTGGCCAATCCTTTCATCGCATCTCTCTATATTACTCATCTGTGAGTATTTAAGAGCTAACAGTGGCTCCATAGACTGGGATGGAGATTGTAAGTCATATATTTACACTAAATGAGGAACTATTGCTTGTCCTTAAGCCATGTTGGGACTTGATGTAGGCTTCTTTCTTAGTGCCACCACATGCTGTGTGTTTGATTTGTCATCTTGGTTTTTTGCATCTTTGGGGAAGGCTCTGTGTGCCTCTTTGCACTTGACTTAAGCACAGGAAAGTGCTGTCACTGACTGAAGCATCTGAGTGCCCTCTAAGTTATATCTTATGAGTTGTGAGCCTTTTGGAAGAGCGTTGTATTTCAGCTAATCTTTTTTTCCAGTCTGTATTGTTGGTTTTTGAAGTCTGTAGTGCTCTCATAGGTTTGACTATTCAGTTCTGTGAATAATAGCTTTCACATGACACTCGAATTACTGCATTTCCTCTTACAGTGTGTACAGTCAGAAACCTTGAGGAAAAAAGAAGCAGTATGACATGGTCATGAAAGCTTTTATATTTTCAAAGGCTGATTCCAAAAGTTGTCATGGGCTAACTGTCACATTGAATTAATACAATGAGTTTCACACACTCTGATGTTTTTTTATGCTGCACTTGAAAAAACTGTAAACCTTTTATTGATATCATTATCCATTTTTAATCTAAATGACAGCAATATGAATGCAATAACCTTGTGAATTTGCAGCTTATATATTCCAAGGAAATGTATCTCCATTTCTGTACACACCTGTAAAAGTTGTATCTGTTTTCAGGATCTAGGAACCACCATACAGGACAGAACAAGGTACAATGTCCTGTATTACCCTGTTTTTATTTCTTCCAATCACGACGAAAGCTGTAACATAGAGCTATATGAAAAAAAAATGCTGATCTTTGTTGCACAGAAACTACCAAATATTTTCTGAGATAAGGCAATTTAGAAGGATGAGATAGATGTAGCTGATCTTAACTCTAGAGAATTGATTATATAGCCTTTAAGGGCTCCTCTAACACCCTTTTTTTTTTTTCCCCAAGTAGCAGTATTTTTCCTGTTTGCAATGTCTGTAAGAGTGTCTAATACTTCTTGGAATTCGGCAATAATTTGGAAAATAAAGGTATTGTGAAGTGTTCCAAACACAGAATCATAGAATACTAGGTTGGAAGGCACCTCAAGGATCATCTGGTCCCACCTTTCTTCGGAAAAGCACAGTTTCTAAGGAACCATTTCCACTTACCCTGTCTTCTTTACTTTGCTTTCCTTTTTTTTTCCTTTTTGTAAGATAGTGAGCATGCAGGAATGTCTTGCCTTCATTTGCTAAATAATTTATTAGTTTGTGTACCTCTTTCTTATGCCCCACTTCTCTCAAAATCAAATACTGTCACATATCCTACAAACACAATGACAGCTTTTAAGGATTGTAAAGTTCTTCTCATTTAATTTATCCTTCAATATTAGTCTAATCACTTTCTAAACCACCTTTTTTTGGCTGTCTATGATTAGTTACCCGAATCCCATTGCTTTTATTTCCATTTAATCAGTTATTTTATGGTCCAAATCAAGACTGTAACTTATGAGAGCTGATTTTCCAAAGGGTTTAAAATTAAATTAATTAATTTAATCTAATCTCTCCAAGATCTTTTGGGATGTTGCTTCCTACACCAATTAGCCTCTCAAATTACTGGCATGTGTTTGTTAAGAAATTTCCTCTTATCTTTTAGTTCTTATGCACATACCTGTTGAGTTCATGGCCCCTTTGATAGTCAAGTGAGTTTGTAAATCATGGCCCAGGTATTGCTGCTCTCCCTTTCTATTAATTGATTCTCCTCTCAAAGTTGCTTGCAGAACCCAGAGAAACTGAAGCATGTATAAACGCTGCAGCAAAGCATTTCAATAGGCTTCA
>JAOXNG010000001.1:162698137-162723921 GCA_028566535.1 Scolopax minor | reverse complement strand
ACTCACCACACTGTTCCTGATACAGGCCAGGATGCTGTTGGCCTTCTTGGCCACCTGGGCACACTGCTGGCTCATGTCCAGCCGACAGGTGACCAACACCCGCAGGCAGGCAGCTTTCCAGACACTCTGCCCCAAGCCTGTAGCGCTGCATGGGGTTGTAGTGAACCCAAGTGCAGGACCCGGCATTTGGCCTTAATGAAACTCGTCTCTGCCCATTGATCCAGCCTATCCAGATACCTCTGCGAAGCTTCTCTACCCTCCAGCAGCTCGACACTGCCACACAGTTTGATGGTGTCTGCAAATTTGCTGAAGATGCGATTCGGTCCAGATCATTGATAAAGATGTTAAAGAGAAGGGTTCCCAGTACCGAGCCCTGGGGGACAAAACTCATGACCAGCCGCCAACTGGATTTCACTCCATTCACCACCACTCTCTGGGCCTGGCCCTCATGCCAGTTTTTAACCCAGTGGAGAGTATTTCCATCTAAGCCATTTCCATCTAAGTTTCTCCAGGAGGATACTGTGGGAGACTGTAGCAAAGGCCTTGCTAAAGTCCAGGTAAACAACATCTGCAGCCTTTCCTTCATCCAGCAAGCGGGTTGCTTTGTTATAGAAGGAGATCAGGTTTGTCAAGCAGGACCTGCCCCTCATGAACCCGTGCAGGCTGGTCCTGATCACCTGGGGGTCCTTCATGCATTGCATAATGGCACTCAGGATGATCTGTTCCATGACATTCCCATGCACTGAGGTGACAAGCCTGTAGTTCCCAGGATCATCCTTCTGACTCTTCTTATGGATGGGTGTCACGTTTGCTAGATACCAGTCAGCTGGGACCTCCCCAGTTTGTCAGGACTGTTGGTAGATGATGGAAAGTGGCTCCTCAAGCACTTGTGCCAGCTCCCTCAGAACCCTTGAGTGAATTCCATCTGGGCCCATATACTTGTTTGTGTTGAGGTTTTGGAGCAATGTGAATGTTATGCTTCTGCTGTGAAAAGACAGAAAAGCCCTAAAACCTGTTCACATCTACATAATGATCTGCTTTTGATTACAACTTATTTCTGTTAGTGACGAAATCTGTGGTGACAGAATCCCATTTAAATACAGGGTTTATTTTTTTGCTGTAAAAATGGGTCTTCAAAGGAACATGGGCAATTAAGTCAAGTTGTGCATACTGGTTTGTACTGGGTTTTGGAGGTTTTGTTTTTTTTTCAAGGTAGCAATGAGGCTATCCTTTCTCAATTTTTGCAATATTTCCTTGCACAAATTATTACATTTGTTTCTATTATTTCATTTGTTGGAATGACACAAAGTCAGCAAAGTTTCTAAGTGCTTAGATTTAGACACATACTTTATGAGTGGCATATGAATTTATGGATTCAGATGCAAAGATGAATCTACATATATGTCTAACTGTTTTGTTGAAGTAGTAACTCAAGGAGTAATAGAATAGGATTCAACAAAAGTTTGAGACATCTAGAAAAATATGTTTCTTTATGTGAAATCATAGGTTAGAAGTAATCTCAAGATCAGTTTGGTATTTAAATGAGTTTGGCTTTGAAGATCCAATTACTCATGGAAATCAGCAGTTCAATTACTTGACTAAATATGAGTATCTTGTACAATTTGAGATATCAGAGTATGCCTAAATCAGATACATAACATTGGCAGATATGCCTCAGGACTGCCCTCCTGGAATGGCAATTAGGAGCAGAGCAGGTCCATTGCTTCCCAGAGATTACACCCACATTTTGGCAATTGATTCAAATGCAGACTGCCAATCTGGGTAAAATGAGTGGGGTTTTTTGAGCCCTTAAAAACTTAATTAAAAAAAATGCAAACAGTTTCAAACCAGTCAGTTTCTTAATCCAACTCAGAATTAAAATGCAAAGGGTTAATCCAATCTTTCTTTTTATTTTCGTGCCTTAGAAAAACAAAAAAAATTCAAGCCAAAGAAACCTGCAGGATCAGAGATGTCAACTATAAAGATATACCATAGGACAAAAGAATGTGTTCTCAGAGAGTGACTTTCATTTATTTTTCTCCCTTTTTTTTAGGACAAAAAATAAATCACACATAAATTATGCAGGGGAACTTTTTCACTATTTCAATCAAACATGACAATAGGCAGTAGATAAATGGGTATGCCTGGCTAGACAATGAATACAATGGTAAAACCTAAATGACAGCTAGGAAGTTTAGAATAGGAACCTATTAAGAGAATAGCTTGTGGGATGGATTAATGTGTCCCAAACTTCTTCAGTTACAAGAAGTAGCATGTATCAGGGATTGAGCAGCCATTCTTCTTTCATGGTTATGGGGTGAATGCTACTCCATCTATGGATACCTTTTTTACTCTTGCTTTCTGAAAATAGCATATATTTAGCCTCCAGAGTGTATAGATTTGAAACATTTAAATGTTGCTATGATACTTTAAAAGTGGAGCTAAAATAAAGAACTTGCTAATACTTTCCTTGGTCTATTTTTTTGACATTCCTACTGAAGAAAGAAGTCACACTCAGAATTAAACGTGGGAGAGAAAGCCTACATTGCGTCTCATCAGTTCAGTTAAAAGGAAAACATACATGATGATAAAGAGAGTTTAGTATTTTTCTCCTGGGTAGATAATACAAATCTGTCTTTTTAAAATCTGCAATGCTTAAAGCATTCAGATCTGCATTAGTGTTAGGCAATATTGATTAATGCAAGTTGAAAGTGAAAGACAGAAAACACAATCAGAAAGAAGTTACAGAGTATTAGAAAAAGATTATGGAAGTCAGGACATGTGCAATGGAAGGAAAATTATGACACGATAGACGAGTTGTCCAAATTTTCTGAAGGTAACTTTTAGTTCTTGTACCTATTCCACTACAATGTTGTTCACTGGTTGTTTTTGGTTTTGGTTTTTTTCTCGTGCATATTCTTCATGAAGTAATTTAGATTTACTGGCCAAAATCCCCAACTAGACTGTAATTCAGAACAGCAGGGCAAAGTACCCTAGTGCCAACAAAGCCAGCCATGGAAAGAGTACTTGGGAGAGAAGTCTTCTAGTAAGTATCACTTACTTAGAATTCAAGGGAAAAGGTGTGATATCTGGTGCATTTTCCGGCACTCACCTGTCAATTCAAAGTGTTGCATTTATCACACTTCCTAAATGGGCAGAAATTATTATGTCAGATCATTTGATTATCTAGAATGATAGAAAAAATAAGTCTTAACTTGAAAGTCAGTAAAATATTTGTACAAGTAATCTATAGCTTGAGTTTATGTAAAGATAATGTAATAAGTAGTTAATCCATACCTTCTCTCTCCCCAGGATTCTGCTCTTGATGAGGTGTATTATATTGCACTGTGAATGGCTAGGCAGTTTCCCTCAGAAGGCATATTATCATCTGGGCATATCAGCCAACAAAGAGAAAATCCAGGAATATTCCAAACTAGAAAAGGGATTTTATTTATGGCTATGCAGAGAAGTATATGTCCTTGAACATCCATAACCTGCATAGTCAGACAATTAATTTTTGATGTAAAAAAAAACCCACACAGGATGTCATGATGTGCATATTCATGACTAAAAACAGTGACTAAGAAGTACCAGAAAGGCAGAAGCATTCCAGTGATAGTAGCTTTTTAAATAGAAGTAGAATAAAAACAAGAATAAAATGAGAAATTATTTTCATGGAAAAAGAAAGGTAAAGCAAAGTTTTCACTGCAAGACATCATTCTGATGGGAATAGAGGAATAGATTCTCAAGTTTGTATAAAGTAGTGCAATAGGTAATGATTTTAATGGTAATGATTTTAAGGAAAACATCTTTTTTCAGGAGTTTGTAGGAAAGAGTGATAGTAATTTAAAAGGATTTACAAATATACCATCAGTCACCTTTTCAGTACTGACTTCTACATAAGACAAAAGCTGATTCTGATATATTAAAGATAAAAATTATGGAATAAGAAAATGCTATATGAGGAGTTGTGGCTTAAGTCGGGATAGAGTTAAATTTTTGCTAGTGCTGGTATAATAAAATCTCTCAGAAAAGGTGCAATGAATTTTTGCTACATAAGTAGTTTTGGTCAAACTTGATCCCAAGCTTCAGAGCTGAAAATAAAGACAATATAAAATAAGCTTTCTAATTTTTATCAGTTAGTGAGATGATGTTGAAGCACAGAATGCTCATTTCCAATGGACTAGCTAACAGAAATATTGATATTTCTTTTTATTTAAGGCTATGTAATATGAGAATGAAGTATCATTTGAAACAGAAGCAAATTTCAATCAAACAGTATTTTCATCCACACTAAGAAAATTGTTTGAGAAAAAACAGATATCATCTTTGTTATAAAAAATTATGAGTTAAACTCCTCAGAGGTGCCTAAAAAACATCTACACAAAGGAGAATCAGTGCTAACTACTCATATTTTCAGTTATTTCTGAACTAGTTTGTTATTGGTATAATCAAGGTATTTAACAACAGCATTTTGTTGTCCAGTGTTACTTGATGCACTCTATCACATTCTATATAGCATCTAGTTGCTAGTCCAGAAAGCACAGGTTCTCTTTAAGTCTTGTATTTTAGCTCTGTTCAAATATCTTTGATATGCTACTGTGTACCAATGGCACTAGACACTGTCTAAGTAGGTGAGTAAATCCCTAAGTTTTTCCAATTAATGACAGAAAAGCATGGGAACCCAAGAATATTATGGCTGACATGAATGATCATTATCAAATAAAAACACTTTAATTGCTTCAGAAAGTGGAAAACTGACCTTTTCGCAAAGCTAAGTGTCATGGCAGAAGAACCTCTATTACAGTGTAGAGTGCTACTGTAAGTCTGAATTCTAATTACCTGACTGATTTACACTTCCTATTTATTTACTTCTTCTCAACAGCCAGCTCATCTTTTATCTTCTGTGTGCAATCACAAGCAGTGTGAAATGTTATTAAAATGCTTAGGCATAATTGATAAAGAGGCAATTTCCCAGCACGCTTAAATGGCATTCAGCAGCACTTGTTTTCTTAAGTTATTTTTCAGATCCTGCCCTAAAGGTTTTCTAAAGCCTGGTTTCCAAACTCAAGGTAGCTATGGTTTCTTACAGAAGAGACTGACTACTTCTGTGGAATAATATAAGGAATAATATAATCCCAGTATAGAGGTACAGAATGAAATAAAAAAAAAACATCTAGGAGGGAAGAAAAATAAAGCAACTTGCAAAATAGAAATACAGAAATACAGAAAAGAAAGAAAAATACAGAATTATACTATTTTACATTATATTTATTCATTTACAATTAAGAAATCTGGGATAACTGTGATAACTTAATAGTGATTCCAGAAGTGTAGCCCTTTGAATAGGTGTCCAATTTCAGTCAAATGTGGTCCATAGTCTTTTCTGATTACCTAAGAATGAAGAAAACAAATTTTCCTTTTCTTTTTTTTCTTCTTATTGTTACTTTAGCTATTTCATTTTCCCACAAAATTCATTAAGCTAAAGTTTGTCTTGCAAGGTGATTCTCATTTTATGGAGCCATAAAGTGGACATAGAACTAAAGGCTTTAATCTGCATATCTTGTTCTGAGAAGTATTTTAATTTAAGGCAAAAAATAAGGTCCTATTCCAAACAGCCTAATTTCTAATTACTGAAGTCCTGAGTATGAGGTTATTCTATTCTTATCAGCAGAATTTTATTAAAAGTGAATCTACAATCTTCAGGAGCCAAGAAACCTTATCTGAACTCTGCCTTCAGCCCCTAATCAAAGCAAATTTATAGAAAATTGGGTATGTCTAAGGGGCTAAGTATTTTGTTGAAAAGAACATATTGCAAAGGAGTGACATCTACATCATCAAGGACAGAACGTTACTACATTTATAAGCTGCCAGGCATCATAAAAGAAATTGCTGGTTGAAGCTATATACTGTCTGCCATGTGATGTCATACTGGATACAATATAACAGGATCTGGCATATCTGTGATATGATTAAAGTATAATATTAGTCCTGTGCCTTTTTAACAAGGAATAATTCAGTTCCTAGGTGGATAAATGAGGAGACTGAAGAGCTAGTAGTTTATGCTTTGAGGTTACTACAAGGAAAAATAGTTCATGACTCTGTCTTCAACTCTTATTTTATGAATGAGCATCAAAAGTTGGTTTGATAATTGATATTTGCAACTACTCCTGAGTTTTAACTATGTACTTAGATTTTGCTTTTTAATTAGCTTTACTTAAAATAGTAATTTTGTTAAACCTTGAAACATTCATTTTATGAGAATTTGTGTTTAGTTTGTTACTTGAAGAGGTGGCACATCAGTCTCTGTTCTCTGAAGAAATCCAGGTATAAAGGGATCAGACTATCCATCTGCTTCAGCTCTCTAAGCCAATACTCTGCTCACATTTCTTTCTGAAAGTCACAGTTTTCTTCAAATTAGTCATGCTAGCATTGTGATGGTTCCCATAGGTAATTTTTTACATCATATATTGTGGCATAAAACCTTAAAACAAAAACACTGATCTTTGGTTTTTGTACACATTTTACTAAATATATAGTTTCTAGCATGTATTCTGTGCTTACAGCTGCAGAGACAGTACATGATACCTTAACAACAACAGAGAGCTTTGTTGAAAACAGCTTTTACATTTTACTGAGAAAATAATCTCCTCGGCTTCTACTGCCAGTGCCTCCGATTACGGAAAGGATTCAATCACAGAGAAACACATTGAAGTCCTAATGCACTCAGAGGCATTACGGTAATTAACTTCAGTGAATCCCTTTTATCCCTTTGTATCCAAATGGTATCTATCAACAATCAGTTCACTGTTAAGAAGAGCTAACCACATAAAGAATCAATTAGAAATAAATTAGGTGTATCTCAGCAATAATGCATTTTTACATTCTGCTAGCAATCAAAGCAACTATCCCATGATAAGTTGGAGTGGCTAGTTAGGTATCAGCTCATTGGCACTGGAGACAGGACTCACAGGGGAATGTGCACTGTTTCCAGTCAAGGCCAGTACCTCATTTTCCTCATCACATTCACAGATTCAATCTGTGAAAAGGTAGCTGTTGCTACCAACAAGCAACAGAAAAACAAGGACACAGCAACCACCCTGAAATGGCAGGTGAGTGAGGAGCTGAACATGGTATTTCATAAATGACCTAGAAGTCAAATGATTGAGAGGGATTGGCACATGGGAAGTACAGCACTGTGATAGGGTTTATGGGACCATCACACTGATTCTTCTTCAGATGCCACTGCTGGTCCTAGAAGATGTGCTTATACCATAAAAACTAAACAGCACCAGAAAATGGGCTCACATTCAGGCACAAATTCAGCGTTATGATTAACTGTCATAATTTTGTCTAGGAGTAGTAGCCTGTTCTCACACAATTCACAGTTTGTACAAGGGACTGTTGCTATTAGGGAACCTAAGGGGAATCATCATGGTTGGGGGCTGGGGGACATGGAAAAGAGTCTGCGATGGGAGCTGGGAGCTGTGCATCCTGTTTGGCCCTAGAAACAGCAAAGTGTTCCTGGGCCATTTATTTACCAGCAGAGACACATCCTGGAATTAGCTGTAGGTCTCAGTGCTCCAGCTTTAAGATAATAGTACTGAAGTCTTTTGCAAAGAAGAAACTACTTCGAAGAAAATACTGCTAAAATAAGACTTTTCATTATTATGTTCTTTCAGCTCAACTAACATTCTATTAAGGAAATTCTCACCCTTTCATGCTATTAAGGTGTTGTTCTCATTTTCAAGACCCTTCCCAGGTCAGCTTCCCACTACTTATCGATTCTCATCTCTTATCACATTAACATCAATGCACTCCCTCTGTTCTGCAGATGATGCCAGCTTAGTTGTTTGTTTGCATTACTCCTGCCCAAAATATCTCTGTGCTTCCCACTGAGACAGTGTACTAGGGCTGGCTGATTAATTTACTACATTTCTACCTTCAGTTGTCATTGAGGACCCACTTTTATGCAACTTTTACAGTAAGTCAGTCAATATGTAGCTTAGAAGTGGACAGCGTGAGAAAACTAAAGTTAATTATGCAGTCACTAAATTAAAAAATGAATAAGCAAACAAGATTTATCTGGGTATTTTTCTCTGTTAAGCTCTTTGTTGCTTTTTCTACTTTTAAAAATATTGAGTCAGGTACCATATCTATTTCTTTAAGTTTATAAGTTCATAGACTTATAGGTCTCCAATCACTGTATTTGGCAAGGATACTGTTCATATTTGCTGTTCTTTGAGTAAGAAGTGCAGACAATTGTAGCAGATAAATTAATCTGCAAAAAGTACTTTGAAAAAGGGTGATACTCGCTCCAAATTCAATGTTAAGTATATTGACTATTTTTTCAATTTTAATTATTGCTATTAAGTGAGAAAATATTGGAAAGATATACTCAGATAGACATTATACCTGACAAAAGAGACACTTAAAAAGCATGGCATTTAAAGCAAAAAAAAAACCACAAAACCACAAAACAAAATAACTCCTCCTTTCATTTATATAGTGTTTATACAGTATCGTGTTTCTCTTGAAACCAGATTGATTGCATATACTCCAAACATTGCAGCTTCTGTTTAAAGCATATGAATAAACAATTTATCTTTGCCGTGTACATAAAGAAGTTCTGAACATTTTTAGGAATTATGTGTTCAGAGTGATAAAGCAATCACTAGAAAAGCAGAAATTTTTATGTCATGGACCAATATATTTTTAAAAAGTATTTATCATTCTTTTCTAAAAAACATAGTTCACTTAAACAAAGGACCCTTTCCATCTGCAGACTTTCATATACTTACAGTCTCAAATTTAATTAAAGAACACTCATGTAGTTCTCTCTTTTTGGGTGGGTAGAAATTTGTTTACTCCTGACAAACTAATATAGAGTCTGAGACATTAGGGAAATAAGTACAAGTGTGCAAATAAATAATTTCAGTCATCCACCATTCTGTGATAACATATCAGTTAATACCAGAAAAATATGGAATGCTGCAAAGTATAAAACCTCACAGAAAATAAGAGCACAAGCTGATAGTTACTTCCAGCAGAGTCTGATACCTTAAGCATACTGAATAGTAGTTTGTTTTGAGGATAACATCACTGGAATAAAAATAGCTAATTATTTGTACTAATTCATGCTCAGTATGTCTAAAGCTTCCACAATTTGGTCTCACGTATTTATTCAGAACTCAAAGAATATGTCAATTCTAGAAATATTTAATTAAATTTACCAGATTAATAACAAAATATTTGTCAGTTTCTGCAGAGCAGGAATGACAATCTTTTCCACATAGCCCTAGATTAGTTTCATAGAAATGAAACTGAGTTTCAATGTGTTTGCCTCATCTAGAGTATTCTGTCATTGAGTGCTCCAGTTTCCATCCTCTCCAGCTCCATCCATTGTCATAAGCACAAAACCTCAGGTCACAATAAGAATGTAGAGGAATTCACATCTGAAGAGATAATATATGAATAGGAATCATCAATGTTTGGCAATAAAGACTTAACACCTGTTCTACCATGGGTCTTTTCAAATAGCATTTAAATGAAAGGCATAGAATACAATTATCCATCATGTCTATGATTTCTTTGGCGGTATCTATAGTATAAAATACTAAAAAGACCAGGAGCTGTTTGTTTTCTTTTTTTTTTCTTCCTAGAAAAGAATAGCTTGCATCCATGCCTCCTAAAACATTCCCCAAAACAGAGGGGTCATGTCTCTACCTACTAACATTCCTTTGTCATGTTACCAGTGGGTCAATACTGGAACCCACATTATGGCTCCTTTACCAGCAACAACCACAACAACATAGTATAACCTTCATATATATATCTACACTCTCATATAGGACAAAAGGACAAAGGAATTAATAGATCCAGAATTTTCCACACTACTTAATGGCTGGATTGTTCTTAGCTAGGCCTTGGGCTGCTCCAGTGTGGTCTTTCCCGTGCTCAATCTCCACTGTATTACACCTCACTCCAAGATTGCAGGCCTTCCATCACTGTAGATGAGACAGTCTATGATCAGGATTTATGCCAGATTTGAATGCACAGTTCCTACATTCATATTAGAATAAGTAAAAAGAAAAAACACCCTTGAGTTTTGGATCTTCATTGTGTGTCATTGAAGGCATTAAATGTCACATACATTCAAGGAAAGGACATCATAGATATAACTGAGACAGAATCTGGTAAAAATACTTAGAAAAAAATATTTGAAATAAACTATTTTTAATTGGAATGTCTTGAATTTATCTTAACAAAATTACCATTTCTATAGCTGTAGGAACATCTATAGACTTAACTGAATCATTAAATGCAACATGATACAATGCAATAACAGAACTCTAGGATTAAAGCAGTAGGTAAACAGAAGAAAACAGAGAAATGTGGACATAGAGGAGAGAAGAGGGGTGAAGATATTGGAAATAGATGTGATTGCACAGGTGACTGCTCTAAGGGTCTCAGAATTACTGAGAACAGTCAATGGCAAGAAAGAAAGGATACTCAACAAAATTAATTAGGGAAAAGAAAAAGCACGTATGCAGCATCTGGCATTTTTGCACAGCTGCTGCAGGGTCCTCTTGCTGATTAGAAGAAATATACAAACAGCAGGCAAGTTGTTTTGTCTTTGACTACACTACCACTGAAAACAGGGAACATGCTTTTCTCTCTTCCCTTGCATCATTTAGAGTTTGCCTGCACAGTGGCTGAGATGTATTACTGTACTATTTCTCCAAGCTTCCCTCTGACCTTTGATGATTTGTATTCTATTAACTACCATTCTTTCTCGGATGCATCAAAAAATTAACTGAATTTCCTGACTGAAACAAGAGAAAAAACTAATACTAGTAAGGTGAGTAACATCACTTTTTCAGCGAGACTTGCAAACATTCCCCTTGTACTTACTCTTGGCTTTGCTGTATGATTTTGACAAGAATGGTTCTTTTTTTTTCTCCATAGGACAGAATGTTTCATTATACACCAGGTGCATTATTTTGCCTTTGAGCTCTACATGAATGGATGGCTTTGTAAGTCTGCATAATAGTTTCTGGTAAACTAAAAATCCAAACGATCAATGCTGGGCTTTAAAACTGGTTCATTTCCTCATATACCCTCCTGTTTTCTCGCAAATAATGTGTTATGGACTTCCAGAGTTGGAACATGTGTCTGGCTCATGAATGATTCTGGTGTATGTCAGAACAAAACTATACACAGAAATTAGTGTTAACTCATGTTAAAAGCAAGAAACTATAGAAATTAAATGTGCAAAATTGTTAATTCTCATTGTCTTGTATTGGGTGACCTATATAGTAATTTAATAGCTGAGATGATACAAGATGTAAGAGTACGTAACAAGTACAGACTTGTTAGGTTTTTCATCCATTTTTATAGAAGATATAAGCAGCAACACAAGCTGAAAAGACAAGTTTATTGTAATAGACTGGCTTGGCTTAACCATTGCAACAGTGATTACACACAAACATACAGGTATTTGTATGTGCAGTACAAATAGATACAAAGATACTCAGTATCTTAGTAAATTCAAGTTTTACACAAAATGGAGAGGGAAGTCATGGACTCTATCTGTTCACCCTGAAAATGTGTAATGGTATTGGAATTACTTTGAGAATATTGCCTCATCGAGGATTAAGTGGCAGCTATAATTCTGCACTTCCCAGTATTTATAACAGTCAATAGCATCTCTAACTGTTTGCTGATTTGCTTCTGTGATGAAAGCTGCATAAAAGGATTATTTATTATCTCTGAGTTCTGTTCTGTTATCTTTTTTGCTCTCCAAACCTTGCCAGGCCAATTAGTATTCTTTATCTCCAAGAAGGGTAGTTCTTTTTATCCCTAAATAAATGTGGTCTTACAACAGCTCCCAACACACCAATTATTCTAGAATATGAGTATGATTCCATTGTATTATGGATACGTGGAGCCTTTGCTCTCCTTGTCACACTCAAAATATTCAGAATGTTATATAAAGCATCAATAATATTTTAATATTTTGCTGTTTGCCTTCTGCTTCAATTTTCCTATCTTATCCTCATTTAGAAAAAATGATTACTTAACAGAGATGAAAGCAAAAATCTAAACTCTAGGTATCTAGTGAAACTATGACCGATATATTTATTTTTTTCAAAAGGGATATTGTAATTTTTTGTCATAGTTGAAGCCAAACTGAGGAGAATTTACTCAAGTAACTGACCAATGAGGAAAGGGGGACCTAAAGAGCTCCGATCGTGCATAGGAACTGATACTCAGCTTCAAACAGATGATGTTCAAGCCAGTGACCTGGATTTTCAGCTGACATCACATGGGTCTTCTAGACCTATTCTAAAATGCATCTACATTAATAATTAATTACTGTCTTTCTTCTTTAACCACTACAGCTGTTTACAAAATATTAAGAAACTCCAGTATAGTGCTCCTTATGCCACCATCTTACATTAAGAAAAAGACAGACGTACATTTACCCCACTTCTCCTTTCTCCAGATCTAACATGTAATGCTAAATTATCTTATCTCCTGTCAGTATTGGTGAGAAATGAGATTGCTCAGCACCAACATGTGACAGTAGTACATCATACAGAATAAAACAAAAAAAGAGATTATATTTTGATATTTTGTCAAAAATCTGACAAAACAAAGTTTGCAAATTGAAAGAAGATGAAGATAAAATGGCTTACCTGCATGAGCATACAACTACATTTTGCAGATTCTTTTACAAGTTTCTCGTTTGTTCTCTGCTCAGAAGGTTTCATTACAGCTTTACATACAAATTGCAGTGGATTTACCCTAAACATGAAAATCTCAACTGAAAACCATATTTAACTTACATATAAAAAAGGTATGAACCATAATTTTTTCAATGTGAGAGTTCATAGAATTAATTCTATGTAATTAATTATTAAAATTCACATTGGTTCAGAAATCTCAGAAACCATTTCGTATTCATTGAGTATAACTACATTTAAGAGATGGTTCTTATAGCACCAATCATTGCAAAAGGTCAGAATATAACATTCATTGCCCATTTTTCAAAAATGTTTTAAAGTAATTTACAGTTTTGACCTTTTGCATACCTTTAAGTTTTAGGTATAAGTAACTAACTAAAAAGAAAAAATCCTTGGAAGTTTTCCAAGTTTTGCCACTAATAATGTCCAGGTAAAGGGAGGATAGCAATAGCATCTGATTCTGCAATAAGATGCATTTAGTTTTGAGAAGAAATGACAGATACATTTTATCCTATTTTGCATGTAAAAGCTATCTAAGGCTACATATATTTATGTATATTTAAATATATTATAAGTTTAAAACAGTAGTTCAAAAAACAGAAAGCACTTCTTTTCTTTACATTTATTTATATCCTTTTTTCCCCATCACCATGATTTCACTGACTCTTTTGTTTTTTTCTGTCTTAATGGAAACTGCAGAAAGAAAATTTTCTCATAAGAATCACAGAAGGTATGATCCATCTCACTCAATTTTGGCATATGAATTCAGGCCACTAAGTTTACTGATTCATCAAGCTCCATGTATATTCAGTGGAGGGAGCAAGATACCTCCAGTTATAGAATAAAAAAGGCAATTTTTCTCTTGAATGTCTTTCTCACTCCATTTATTAAAGTGGGGCTGGTAAATATTCCCTACTAAGAAGAAAAACGATTTACCATTTTTTAAGTAAAACATTAAAATTTCACTTAAAGCATTTCTTTGTAATTTCTAAGATCTTTTTCTAAGAGTTTTCTTCTGAAATAAATAATTTGACATCCTGTCTTTGTCTGTGTACATTTATTTTTTTTCTGATCTGTTCTGAAAGTATTTCAAAAACATGAAGACTATTCACTGTTTTGAAGAACTACCTTACAAAGAAAATTAATTTTTTTTCACAAACTTTCTGTGTCTGTAGCTGGTTTGATCCTTCCATGGTTGGAAGGAACCTCTGAGATCATCGAGTCCAACCACAAAGAAAAACAAAAAAACCCAAAAAAAACAACCCCTGAAGCACACACCATAAAAACCACAACACCCCACCACATCACACCCATTCACAAACTGATAATCATGGCCACTAGAGAAGGCCCTGAAGAGCCATGTCTACACGTTTTATAAATACCTTCAGGGATGGTGACTCCACCACCTCCCTGGGCAGGCTGTTCCAGTGCCTGATCACTCTTTCAGTAAAGTAATTCTTCCTAAAATCTAATCTAAATCTCCCCTGCTGCAGCTTCATATCATTTCCTCTGTTCCTGTCATTATTCCCTTGGGAGAAGAGGCCAACTGACACCTCTCTACAGCCTCCCTTCAGGTAGTTGTAGAGGGCAATGAGGACCCCCTCAGCCTTGAAGGTCCCTTCCAACCTAGAAGATTCTATGATTCTACTTTATGTAAGCATGTAAGTTTAAATTACTTAAGTATGCCTCAAAATCAGTTTTAAGAGACCTTGGGAAAATATAGAGGCAGGTGGATAAAACAAACTGGAGCAGCATTTCTACTCATTGCTCAAACCCTTCTGGACGTTATACTCTAAAGGAATGGAGACAGACAAGGTCAAACCTGAACATAAAGTCCTTTGTGAGATGTTATTTGTACACAGTACAGTCCTCACTAATCTATTTCAAATGCTTACCATATCCGTGTATTAATGCAATGTCTTGTGTGTGTTGTTAAACCATTTTCTCCTTTTAGCATGCTACAAAGCTCAAAAAAAAAAATAGCAGCAAGAAAAAGGTCAGATTCACATATAAATTTTTAGCCACCACAGAAAACCAAAAATATTTTTCTGGACAGACTGAATAACAATATTTATTAATTAATACATCAGAAACCTTTACTGACATTTCATTAACTATTCGGTCCCTCTAGTAGTGACTCATAAGAACAGCAGAAAGTCTTCCTTTCTCTTGTTTTTCATATAGTCTCACAGAGAACATTTTTGCATTTGCACCATAAATGATTAGACTTTCCTTGAGCTTTTTTTGGCTTGTTTACATTTTTTACAGGCCTATCTCGAATTCCGCAAAGTTTAAAGAATCACTTTGATACAGGAGCATTAATTTATTCCATTTCCATGAATATCCTAAAACCTGCCACAGGAGGGGATGGGGAGAAGATTACAGCAGCAACTTCTAAACCACACGATTCCACCCACGGATACTCTGAAGCACAAAAATCTTCTCCTGGGTAACATGGCCTCTCAAACACAAAGATGTGAACTGCAAGCAACATTTCCCCTATTACCAGAAGAGTTATATTCAATTGCTAGTTTCTCCATTTAAATTCTTCATAGGTTTTCCTCAGCAATTCTCTACTATTCCACATCCCTATCCAATTTGTGTTTGTAGAGCTAAATGAAAAAATAACTACTCAAAACAGACTTTTCCTTGCAGTTTCTGTTATTAATTAGAGAGTTTCACAGGTGTGAAGGCTTCAGGGTGTCTAGGCCAGTATATTTCAGCACACCTGCATTTTGAAAATATTTGCTTTCTTTCTTTTTCATTTATTATTAGGAAGGGAAAGTTACACAGTTGTGCATAAATTTACATCTTAGGAAGGGACAGTTGACAGAATTCTAATTCTATCAGAGAAATCCAGTACAATCCAGTAGCAGATCTGGATTGGAGCA
Source organism: Scolopax minor (assembly GCA_028566535.1). Classification (NCBI taxonomy): domain Eukaryota; kingdom Metazoa; phylum Chordata; class Aves; order Charadriiformes; family Scolopacidae; genus Scolopax; species Scolopax minor. Next base: position 162,708,281 of record JAOXNG010000001.1, on the reverse strand, counting down.
GCAAGATTAGAGCTCTTACCTGGCTCTTCCCACACACTCCTTCATTCCTGTCACCAGACTCAATGTCTTTACCCCACAAGGAGACTAGAGCTGGTCCAGGAAAGCTGGACAGAAAGTCACATTGGTTTGTACTGTGGTTAACTGCAGTTGTCCATCTCTGACATTACCAGCCAATGTCCCCAGATATCCCCCAACAATTAACTCCACATTCTTTCATTCACAACAATTAACTCCACAAACCTCTGATCTCTCACTTCCAGGATCTTCTGCCAATCTAGATCTTCACCATCTTATTCCCTATCATCCAAGGCCCTGAATATCCTAACCAGTCTATATGCAGAAACAAAAGTGATCAGCTTCATCACTGGCAGTTGTGTCACACATCTCTATTTTGTCATGTTTCAGGATGTGGCACTTCTGTTCAGTCCAGGTGTTACCCAAACCCACACCTGCACCCACTGCAGCTAGCAAGCAGCAGACATCTGCCTGACAGTTCATAAGTTTCAGACATTCACCCACACACACAATTATCTCCTGCCTGTGCACATTCACAGTTCAAGCTATTTTCACCTACGACAGTCCTAAGGGTCCTAACTTGGCTCCTTCTCTTCAGACCTTTAGCAGATTTAACTATTTAGTCAAAAAGCACATTTCAAGTTGAATGAATTCTCATGTGCTTCCCTTCTTCCTCTTCACTGGTCTCAATCACATTTTGGTTTTTGGGGGGTTGTTTTGTTTTGTTTGTTTGTTTGAGGGTTGGTTGGTTGTTGTTTTGGTTTTTTTTAAGTTAACATCTCTATCCAAACCAGAGAAGTTTTGCCTACTTCTGCCAACTTAACTGGTAAAAAATTAAGTTTAAGTAAGAAATAAAAGGAAAGGATGCACAAGGAGGTTTTAATTGTTTTAATGGGGGAAATAGTAAAATAAATGCATAGAGGGAAGTTCTAAAAGTCATGCACCAGACTTTGGTAGGAAATTGGGTGCATTGGTAGGAAAGAAGAACCAGAGGTGGAAGGACTGGATTTTGGAGAACCTGTGCAATTAGCTGTATAGGAGGCCATGCAGCCTTGTCTATAATACTGTGTATTTGGTTTTCCATTATTTATAATAAAATACATTTTCTTACAAAATTAAGGATAAGACCTTAAAAATCAACCAGAATAGGCATAATTAATAGAAGAGTTTCCTAAGAGGAGTAGAAAAATATAGATGAACTGAGGGTCAGCACAATGGCAGATAACAAATGAGACGGGAACTAGTCATAATATGCCAACTTGTAGTATTGGAGTTGAGGTAAAATGGAGGACAGGGCAATAGTTCTAGAGAAAATTATATTTCCCCACATCAGCTGGGTTAGATTTGTGGTGGCAAAAAGAAACCCCTTAAAAGATGGAAGGAGAGGAAACCATCAATAAGAATGAGGGGGAAAACAAGGACTCAAAACCAGTTAGCCACTCAGTACCAAACACTGAAGGAAAGGAAAATGCAGTCAAAGGGCATTTTGGGACATGGCAGGGATAAAAGGGAGGGAGAGAAGAAGCAAAGTTTTATTTTTCACTGTTATTATTATGAAAAAAAGGAGACATTTCAGACAGAAAACTTGAAAATATCAAAACTTTGAATCTTTGATTAATACTATTGTTTTTAAGTGAAATTGGTTTGCAGATGTTCTGTGAAACAAGCTACAGTGGAAACATGAACAGAATCCTTAAATCAGATCTTCCAATATCAGTCACGTTATCTGCCATCTGTTGGGAACTGCGACTGGCAGTTCATCTAGTTTTCTACAAGCTGACCCTAAAATAACTTCTTGTAAAATTATTCTATTTTCTCACTTGCTGTAAGTAAAAGACACGCTGACTTCTTTGAGCTAGGGCATGAAATGGCTTGCAAAATATCAAACTGCACTTAATAGACATACCATCCCGCTCAACTGATATATCATGAAGTTGGAGAGACTGTCAATATTCCACTAATTTCACTGTAAAAAGCAGTTCTCTGAACAAAAGTAAATTCCCAGCCAATGAAGGAATCTTTGTGTTCATTATTCCTTTCACTGAAGCAGACAGAGGCTTAACAAAGAACTACACTACTTACAGCTACTGAGATAAATTCACTAGACATCCAATACAGTATCACACTATGTAGAAATATATATAATACCTGAGCTTCCAGAGTGTTATATTACAGCAATAAATAAATGTCACAATAAATAAACATGCAAAAATAATTATATTCATGTTGCATAAAGAAAAAAAAAGACCTTAGAGAAAAGAAACTGCTAGGTACATTTTAAAGGAAGAAAGGGACACTAAAAAAATAAATATAATCTCAAATTCACTGGATATGGCTTGAATCTACAAAATAAGAAAAAATCATATTGTCTTCTGTGGAGAAGACATGATTCTCGTTGCAAAGCTCTATTGACTTGTAGTTACTCAGGCAATATGAATGAAAGAAAACCAAATGATGAGGCAAGAGCGGACAGGAAACCTGATCACTCCGAATTCAACATGGGAAGTACTATTCACTGCACTCTGTCCAGATTCTCTGTTTTAAAAAAAAATCATAGTAATGCCACAAAGTAGTCATAATGTTCAATTCTATTTGTAAGTATCTCCAATTAGAAAAACAGACATATCAAGTAGGAATTTTAAGATTTATTTATAATATGCATAAGGATTATCTCAGAAAGGTCTAGCTGACAGCAGTACATTGACGTATTAGAGAAACAAGTGAAATCAGCAAACTGCCCTCATGCTGCAGAGGGATTCACAGGTGTGGCACCTTTTGCATGAGCTCTAGTAACTAGCTATGCCTGTTTCTCATGTGGTTTCCACATGAAAGTCTGAATTGCTTTCAGAAAGAAAGGGTCTATGTTCTCATTTCACCAGGAAAGAAACTGTCCCACAGATTTGCTCAAGGTTACACAGAAGAATGAGGACCCTATTCTATAATTAAAAGCTAATTTTGTCATAGAATTATACATATTTAAAAGAAAGTTGAAAAGGACCTAAGGAAGGTGAAGTAATGCATATATAGACAGTAAATAAAGTAATTTGCCAATAATAATATTGGTATGCAAATACTGGAAATTGCTAGGAAGACAAAGAGAAATTCGCTTGAATTGAGATAATAGCCCTGGTTCCTAACAAAAAAAAATATCTCAGTTCAGTCTATGTCAACATCAAAGGCAAGTCAGATACCTTGCCAGAACCATCAGTTGGTCCTAAGGCACCAAAATAGCCCAGCAGACAGAGAAGCTTGCTGTCTGCATAGATTCATGCTGTCTAGTCAGATATGCATGTATAATTATGCATATTAGTTAGTGCTTAGTTACTTTTACTTCAGAGCTATAACAATTTACAACTGAAGACCTATTCAAAATATGTTTCCATCATTAATTTTGTACAATTTAGCAATATCTATTTTCATGCAGAAGACTTTTCAAATATGGGTACAATGAAAGACAAGTGAGTGGATGTTCCAAAAATCAATGATTAATTATTCATTCTAGAAAAAATTGTTAATTTTAAAAATAAGTCATTCTTCCCTTGACCTGGAGGAAAGACAAACATTTGGAAAAAAAGCCAAATTTTCCATTTTGTTACATTGGTTTTGCAATAAGACATTTAATGCAGTCACATTGGTACAAAGCCAGTGAATTGAACAGTCTGTGGTCCAGTATTTAAAAACATAGATAAGTTAATTTCTCACAGACATAGCTTTCCTCTCCATAAAGTGATTTCAGTTCAGTTTAGAATCATAGAACAATTCGAGTTGGAAGAGATCTCAGGAAGTCAAGGAGACAAATCTCCCACTCAAAATAGTCAACACTGTCTTCAGACCAGCCTGCTTGGTCTGGCCAGGTTTTGACACTTTCCAAAAGAGACCCAAATTCAAACCAGATATACAGGACAGGAATTGTACCTACATGCATCATTAGTAATACACTTTTAAGTGCATTCATTTTCATGTCTGGAAAATTCAGTGGCTAAGGAGAATATGTTAGGTAGTAATGCTTCACAGTAAAATACATTTTCTCTTCTCCCGCTCCATTAATATCTAAATTTCCAGGTTGGTCTCCAGCTTACCTCCACCCAGAGTCTTTTCTTCTGCCATATAGTTTTCCAAGATGTGAGAAAGGAAAATGCTTAGAAGTAACATACATTAATGGATGTCCTGGCTACTGCAAATACATTATCCACATGTCTATGAATGTATGGATCTCATGGTTAAAAATAGTTAACACAGCTACACTTCCTCTGCAGGCTCTTAAAGTGATCCTTACAGAAACAGTAACACAACCCATGCTGTAGCCTGGTTTGCACCCCCATTTGGGAAAGAGATATCATTTTCTTTTCATTTTCAAAAGGAAGAAAGCAACTTTGAACACAGTCTCTCTCACTCCAGCTGCAACGTGAGAATGCAACAAGGGAGATTTAGATTAGGAAAAATTACTTTACTGAAAGAGTGGTCGGGCACTGGAACAGCCTGCCCAGGGAGGTGGTGGAGTCACCATGCCTGGAGTTATTTAAGAAAGGTGTAGACATGTCTCTTCAGGGCTTGCTCTAGTGCCCAGGATTGTTGGGTTGTGTCTGTTTGCAGTTTGTTTGTGGGGGATTATTTCTTTATTTATTTATTTTTTTATTGTGATTGGACTTGATGATCTCAAAGCTCCCTTCCAACCATGAATATTCTGTGATTCTGTGATCTCCCACCGAGAACAACAGGAGTTAAGGATACTCATGTCCTTCCACTCGGGCATCACTGCTCGGAGGGATGCAGCTGTAATGGTGGCAGCTGTGCCCCTGGCTGGGCTCGGGAAGTGCAGGCGCTATTAGAGGGTGCCATTAGATGAAGTCATTGAGCCATTAGGAAGCCTGCAAAAAATAAGGACCCTCTTCTAATCTGAGAAGTGGTGTGGTTGAGAATATACTCATCGGGCATCCTCAAGGGAAGATTTCTTTCACACGTACTGACTCTGTCAGTGTTACCAGCCAGCACTTCACTAGCACGGGTCTCAGGTTTGTAACATTTCAGGGATCCCTACATCACACTGAGTAGTGCTGGTCATCTATTATTAATGTGATTGCAATTTTTTTTGCTAGACTAAAAGTATCTTATTATCCATTTTCTTATTAAATCTTCCATTACTTTAAGATGCTTTCAAGGTCTGTTCTGCTCTCATTTTATTAGTTGGGAACAAAGGCTTTTCAAATGTCAGAAGTTAATATATGCTGATTTCTGGATAAGCAAGAGAATACCTCAGATTTTCAAGCTGTTTTATTATATAATTTTGTCTTTAAGCCTCATATACAGTTTTGAGAAAATATTTCCTTTGTGCTATTTAGTGCATATCTTTATGCAAGTTCAGTTTTGCATTAGAAATCCTGGCTGTTTGGCAAGGTGAGACCTTCTCCTGTTATTATAACCATTCTTTGGCACGCATACAGAATTCAAGGAACTCTTAAGTTAGAGAAGGAACGTTGTGTTTGCTTACACAAGTCGATGGAGACAGTCCTGTGTTCGTTCTGCTTCAAGATGGCCAGAGGCGAGCCAGTTTGCACCTGGGAACTGTGGAGTTGGTATGGTGTGGTCCTTGGTTAATGAGTCTGCAGAGAATATTGCAGCTCAGACAATACACTACTCATAAATCCATGAGGCTTCTGGACAGAAGCTGGTCTGTACAGGCAAAGCAGTCAGACCTACTTTGGAAAAGATATGCACCTCAGTAAGATTAATACTGTTAGATAATTATTCTGTAAAGGGATCTGAGTGTCCTGGCTACTGTCATTGAAGTATTTCCTGTTAATTCTGATTGAGGAGTTGCTACCTGAGAGCCAAAGGTGTTGGGATGATGTTGTCACTGAAGAGCCTTAAACAAAGTTTGGACTGCAGTGATTTCCATCAGCTAGGTCATATATCAAGATGATTAAACTAACCACATCAGAGACTGGAAAGTTATTGATTAGCATACAGATAAGGGAAGAAAAAAAAAAAAAAGAGTAAGGGGGGGGAAAGAGTAGGAAAGAAATCCTAAGTATAGTGAAAAGGAATGGTTACATTAAATATATTTATTTGAGTCCATTTTAAACTTCCTGTGAGCAAATAAACCTGACTGAGTTTTCTCATACTGTCAAAACTAAAGTCAGATCTGTAGCAGAAGCCAGGGTCATGGCCACCCACTGCCCAGCTCGGAGATGTCCCTGGTGTACATGCACCCTGTGTCCCCTTTTGGACTGCATGTTTCATTCCTTTCTCTTGGAAGGAGGTAACTGGGACTTTGTGTGTGGGTCTGGAGTATAATTAGCCTAATGGAGAGCTGGGTCACTGGCCTGTCAACCAGCCTCATTTAGATTTTTTGCATTGATCAAAGTAATAATAATAATAGTTACTTACCCTGTTCGAGGCCAGTTGGCATAAAAAGAGGGGAATTAGCAAAATGTAAGAACACACATTCTTTAACAGAGGTACATTGGGAGAGCAGGCTGGGTTCACCAATTACTGCTTTGTTGCATTCTACCTTATTACTTTGATAAGAACCCGATTTGTTCATCCCAGTCAGGTTTCTGCCTTGTGTTGGTTATTCTTGAGCAGCAGAATGGAATGGGCCATCCATAATGCTGCTGTAATGTGGTTTTAGGGTTAAGTGAAGGGTAAGAATGAAGAGGGGTATCATGACAGAGGAGAAGCACACCAGCAGAATCTCACAAGTGCTGCATTAATATCCTGCTGCTGCAGGCCAGGCTTAGCTGGAGTGGGTTTGCCTTTGCCCCCTGTGGCTGAAGCTCAGCAGAGAGGGATGGATTCTCAGAACTGGGTTGAAAAGCACCATGCTTTCCAGAATTCCCCTGCAAATCTCATGCTATTTTGATTTCCAGAGTTCTGTTTTCTAAAACTCTACACAGAGCTTCCCCTTATTCTTTAGTTGGTGTAGGCCTGATTTTGCATGCAGTTTTGCTCTGTTAATTTCTAGTTTCATTCTTACCTTACCCATCACAAATATTATATTTCACCAATAGCACTTCCTGCTTAGTTGGTCTGTTTTTTTCCTGTCTTCTTTGCAGGTTATTTTTAATCTTTTGGGAGCTCTGAACTATTTCCCACACCTATTCTCAAAAGTAAATTTGTAGACTTTTACTGCCATTGCTGCAGGTAGACCTTGCTTGAGGCCACGGGGAAGTTGGGACAAAGCCAGGGAAAAATCTTGGACTCATGACTCCCAGGCTCATGTCTTAAGCATGAGATCTCCATTTGTCTTTTATAAGCCTTTCTTGTCTGATGCTTTCAAATTCTCTAAATTCTCTGGCCTTGAGATTGAAGCACTTATGATTTTTCATAGTACACACATAGATTTTTTTTTTTTTTTTTGTTTGCTTCCATAGTAAAGTTTGGTCATGTCACACTTGTCTGTTTATGAGCAACAGGATGTGTGGTGATGATACAACTGAGATCATTATGACTTGTTTTTTCTATTATTAGATCACACAAAACTCACATTCTTTGGCTCTCTAGCCTCTGTAAATCCATTAACATCAATGGAGTTAGTCATTTCTACTTGCTGAATATAAGTTTTAAGAGATGACAGCTGAATACTTGATGGTAAGTGTCTTTTGCATGTTTGAAAAAAAAATGCTTTGACAATGAAGTTATGTTTTCAAATAATTCTTAAATCCAGATTTCAAAAAAATGCTTAATAGGGTTTGAGATGATAATGGTGTCACTGGCTTGAAATTGAAATACATTTATTTTAGTAGTTTCTCATACTACTGTCTTCATTAGGGAGTTTGTCTCTCTATCTGTTCTACCTCCTTCATCCTCATCCTATTTTGGAAGATGTAAAGATCCAAAAGTCATCAGGACCCTCATAGTTTTTAGCAGAAAGCTGCTGTTACAGCGAAGAGTCAGAATAGTCCAGTAACTTCTGACCTTTCCAGAATTTGTTTTATGTCTCCTTTGAAGAATCATGGAAGGATAATTATAAAAGAGTTGCAGGTGAGGCCAGCAGAGAGAAATCTGTTCACCATCATTTCCCTTTGTGGGTGTGTGAGAAGCAGCTGTGGTTAATGGCTCTGCTCGTGGGCAGGTGAAGCTGTTGTTGTTCCAATGACCATCGCACACCTTTTGAGGCAAGACCCATTTACAGTTCTTGGCTGTTGCACAGGATCAAGGGCTTGAGATCAGAGTAACACAGTGACCCAGTTTTTTTAATAGGTTTGTCCTTATATACCACTAAAGATCTATGTGCCATTGGGAGTGAAGTGTATTTAAGTATAATTAGCCAAGATTAGGGACAAGCTGCGACACTGGTTTTGTCAAGACTACCCATCTGTAATTAAGGTTGCCCCCACTTTGGCATTTCTGTGGTAATTTTTGTCCTTTTTATGTGGTTTTTGTAATGGGAGAAGGGGAGAAACTATGAAGGATGTGACAGTTACAACTTTATAAACATCTAACCTCTTGCTGGCATCCACAGAGACATGATTTAGCTACTTATCAGTCCTTTCTGTCATTTCTACCTATTCTCTCTGCACCCCACAATCACTCTGGGACATGTCAATGAGGTCTCAGTGGCCACAGAGTTTGTAACACTCCCCCTTGATTCATTTCCAGAATTTGCACTCTGTGAATCAAGGTTCTGTAGCAAAACTATGGGTTCATGGGGGCATGGGAAGGATAAACTGCCATTTTCTTATATTTCAATGTTTTGCTTTGAATATTGGTATCAAAGAAAAGAAAAACCGCAATATACTTCAAAGACTTTTGCTGAGGTCCTGTAGCTCAGGCCTGGAACCAGTGCGTTCTATAGGATCATGCTGAAATACTGGTAGAAAGTGAGAAACTATAATAAAAAGGCACTTTACTGAAAACGAAGGAAGATCTTTGAAAGTCACATAATTTCAGTTCTTATCTCAAGGAATGGAAAGAACTGGAGCAATGGGAATAACAAGAAGGTAAAACCTAGTTTTAATGGTGTTTTCATATTTCCACTTAGAAAGGTGAAGAAAGCTTTGGCTTGGTTATCCTACTTTTTAAAAAATGGATAATGTGGATAAAAATGGATAATAATTTTCATGGGAAAAGGGTTATGATTCTGGTTTTTTATGTTTTTCCCTGTCCCGCCTCATTCAGGCCAGCTGTGCCCAATTATGGTCAGAGGCACACGGAGGTTAGAGTTTAAAAGCAGTGCAAGAGGTCAGTTGCTCACTTTGGCTTGGAGATGAGATTGTGCCTCTGTGCTGATTTTTACCCCTCCTGAAGGTTTTGGGGCTGATTCTAACTTGTTCTGTGTCAGTTCTGAACTGATGTTACTCCTCTGAATCTTGATTGTATGAAGGTAAGGGTATTGCCAGCCCTGCTCATTCAAACAAAAAAGGTCAATCTGAGCTTAGTTCTTTTTGCTGTGTCCACCTCTGTGGTGGTTGCCAGGGGCTGGGGCTGAGCGTAAACCAAGCCCTGCTGAGAATCGAGGACCTATTTGAATCCAGGAGATTTAGATGAGGGCTATAACGATATCATTTTTCTGAGCTGTTTTTTAGGAGTCTGGAAGAACACTGGTCTTTAAACAAATCTCAATTTAATGCATTTAGGACCTGCTTGATTGATGGCGTCTATAAATACCATTTAAGCACACAATAGAATATTTAACATACCATTTTCATCAGCCTGTGAGCCAGGCTCGTTGCCTCGCTCCTGTAGCAGCTTCTCTTGGCTGTGGGGGAGACACTCTGGGTGGTGTGTCCTTGGCACTGGGGACGTGCAGCTGGGGGGCTCCTCAACTTCACACATCTCCCCCCCTTCATTTTGGCAAAGGCATTGTCTGAAGAGCACGCTGGGCAAGCGAGGTACACAGGGCTACCAGGGAGGGCATCAGGGGATTTCTACCCTCGGAGGACAATGCCAGGGACCCTAAGCCATGGGTCAGCACAGGGCAATGCCCCTTTTCTCACAAGAAAAAGGGGAAATAACCCAGAGGGTAGCACAGTCAAATGGGACAGCTGGCTCCAGGCAAAAAGTCATGGGAAGCACAAAACAGGGGTGGGGGGAGAGAGGGAAGAGGTGAATTCTTCCCCTCTATCCTCCTGCACCTATTTCTCAGATATATTTGTGGTGCTATTTATAATATTAATGCTTTTCTTGG
>JAOXNG010000001.1:162670121-162686506 GCA_028566535.1 Scolopax minor | reverse complement strand
CCCTGTCATATTTCTAACTGAAAATAAATTAACAAAATTCCAGTGCACACCCGGCCTCACCCAGAATGGAGAGCAAAGAAACCTCGATCCACTGGGCTCCAGAGACTGTTGCAGGGTATAATCAGGAACAAAACAGCCAGTAGGGTTAATGATTTGAATCCTGTTTACTTTAGTACATATTTCACTTGAAGCATGCAAGAAATATTCAATGAAATGGGACCAATCAGGTACTTAAATCCCATTACAAATTTAAATTTTTTGCTGAACGGAGATAGGATTAGTCACATTAAGTGACTAAAACTCACTTAATAGACTATTTGACTAATAGTCAAATTAAGGATAGGTTTAAGTGCTTTGCTGAACCAAAGTTTTAATTTGATAGAACTTAAGGATGGTGATTAACATTTCCCAATTTCAGTTAAAATCAAAGAATAGTTTGGGTCGGAAGGGACCTTAAATATCACCTTGTTCCAACGCCCCTGTCATGGGCTGGGCACTTTCCACTAGATGGGTTACTCAAAGCCCCATCCAGTCTGGTCTTGAACGCTCCACGGATGGAGCAGCCACATCTGGGCAACCTGTTCTAGTGACTCTCCACCCTCACAGTAAAGAATTTCTTTCTAGTATCTAATCTAAATCTACCCTCTTTCAGTTTAAAACCATTGCCTCTCATCCTATCATTCCACTCCCTCATAAAGAGTTCCTGCCCATCTTTCCTGTAGGCCCCCTTTAGGTACCAAAAGGTCTCCCTGGAGCCTCCTCTTCTCCAGGATGAACAACCCCAACCCTCCTGTTACCTACTAACACTGTAACCCTGTTGTAGAAAGCTACCAAATTTATCAGGCATAACTTGCCCCTGGTGAAACCATGTTGGCTGTCACCAATCACCTCATTATTTTCCATATGCCTTAGCAGAGATTTCAAGGGGATCTGCTCTATGACCTTGCTGGGCAAAGAGGTGAGACTGACCGGCCTGTAGTTCCCCAAGTCTTCCTTTTTCCCCCTTTTTGAGATGGGAGTTACATTTCCCCTTTTCCAGTCAATGGGAACTTCACCAGACTGTCATAACTTTCCAAATATAATGGAAAGGAGCTTAGCAACTTCATCTACCAGTTCCCTCAGGACTCGTGGATGGATTTCATCAGGTCCCATGGACTTGTGTACTTTCAGATTCCTCAGGTGGTCGCAAAGCTGATCTTCTCCTATAGGGGGTTGTTATTCATTCTCATAACCCCTGTTTTTGCCTTCTGTGACTTGGACAGTGTGGTTTGAGGATTTTTGTGCGTTAATTTAAATAAATATAATATATATAATAATAAATATAATATAATTTGTGGCATAATAATATTTAATTTAACTTCTGTTAATTTAATACAACCTCACATCTTGACAGACTTTTTGTATTTTTAAATTCATATTTCCATTTAGTTTATTTTAACTTGTAAATTACTAGGACCTAAAGAGTACTTTAACCTATAATGATTATGTAGCAGTTATTTAGTCAAAAATTTTAACTACACCCTGAAAGATAAAATTAATTACCATCATAGAATACATTTCAACTAGAGAATGATTTATTGAGCTAAAGACACAGCTGCATGATTCGTTATGCAGCTGCTCTGCAGGACTAATGAAATGACATTAGAAAAGCATCAACTACTTAACTATAGCACAGAACATACAGGCTACATTTACAACAGAATTAATTTTGCACCTCCTAAATTATTTTTTATATCTAAATTAACTTCTTATATGAGTGGCACTCTACTAGCATTGTCCCAGTGATAATCTATACATTAATATATTGTGCTGCAACACTGAAGAAATCCATATATGCAAAATTTTCATCAATAAAAGCAGGGTAAAACTTTGTTCACATGGTTTTCTAAAATATAAATACAAAATAGATCACGCATTACAGTGATAGGGATAATGTAACTGTTAGACATGCACTTGAAAAAACTAGTCAGTATGGAAGCTTCTTGAAAGTATGTGTAAAATGCTTTACTGTATGAAGTTATGTTCTTTTTTTCACTTGTGTTTATTGGTTTGATCCTTTACTGATTTTTTTCCACTTTCTAGTCACAAGTTTTATTTTAATTGAAAAGTCTTCTGTTAAATAATGTTACACTTACGAGGTGTTTCAACTTAAGGCTACAAACAACTGAGTTGCTAGTGATTTTATTGCCTGTGAAATGTTGGTTTAATTTAATAACATGTAGATTTAGAAGCAAGAAGTACCTCAGACTTTAGATATACCTAGGCTTCCTCTTATGCTGAATGCCTTATAGATCATCTGTCACACCGCTGTGCAGCAGCTTGAAATGCGTCCCAGACTGTGGAGGTTGTTAGTCACCCTTGTTACTCTGCATCCCACCAACACAGGATCTAATGTGCAGCCTCTGTTTAGGAGAAAGGACTCAACCCTTAGAGCACTAGGCTGCACTGAAAGTAAACATTTCCTTAACAGTGGATGTATTTGAAAAGTCTGAAAGAATTATTTCAAAATATATTCATTAAATTAATTCACCTGTTAATACCATGCTAAATTTTGAATTTTTAAAAGTGACAATATATTTATATGTTTTCTTGTATGAATTATTTCGGATATGAAGTATTACGCATTTCAAATAAGGCCAAAAGGACTCACGTTGCTGAGCCACAGTTCATGTGTTATTGTTTTATTTCTGTTCTTCAGGAGTCTCTTCATTACCCAATCTCCTCTTTCCACCTGGAAATAAAGCCTACTTTATAAGGAGTAACAACAGCAGAAACAAACAAACAAAACAGTGGACCCCAAACTTATTTCTACCTTGGAAACAAAGGAGTATTCACATACCTGTAAGACACTGTTGTTGCAATAAGAATACTGTACTTCCTTTTTCAGCCATTAATGGGATTTTACTTCCTTGTCTTCTTCAAGTATGACAAACAAAATTGTGGTACTGCAGAAGTGGTAATGAATGAGCACTGAATTTACAGACCGTATGGCTCCAGTCTTCACACTTCTTTTGTAAGTGGTGCTGTTACTAAGATGCTGTCTTTAGAAGCAAGAGGAAAAGTGTTAAGTTACCTTTATCTACCAAATTGTTTCACACAAGATTTGAGTGTAAAATACATGATCTCAAAGGGAAGAAGATTGTTCATGGGAAGACATGGTATTTCCTCTGGAACAAAAAGGAGGATTTTTTTTTTTTTTTTTTTTTTTGCCAGCTCTCCTGGAAGTGGTGCAGAGGAATCAATCCTCCATTTGTTTTTGCCAGCTTTTAGCCTCAGTTCTGTGTCATGTTTTGCTGCATCATCCCAGGTGCTCCAGCCTGCCAGGCTGTACTGCTTTAAGTGTAAGATCATCTTGATACTCTTGGGGAAATGCTTCTCTCCTAACTGAAGCCATGTCAAAGTTTGACATTTCAGACTCATTGCAGAAATGGAGAAAGAGAACAAAGCATCTCTAATTCATCCTTTTTAACAGTAGTTGTCTCTGAGAGAAGACATGAACCAGCCCTTGGAAGAGCCCACTCCACAGACTATCAAGACAGTCTAGATGATTACATTAGATGAAATTCCTAGTTTTGACATGGTTAGAGTAAATAAGTTGGAGATCACCCTTTATGCTAAAGCTATCATAACTTTCTCTACTCCTTATTTTAACTCTTTCCACACCTCTGGTATTTATTGCTTTCATTCTTAAAACTCTCTTTCCAATTTAGCTATGTCAGTACATCTCCATCAGCTTTCTCCATTCTTCTCTCTCACTGTTCAAACAGATATTTAACAAATGTTGATTTTTGTGTCTAACAAAATGACTGCCTCCTCTACGCCTTGAAAAGTTTTCCAAATGCTGTAACAGTTAGTCTAGTTCTCCCTTGCAGTTTCACAATCTGATCTCACTTTAGTAACCCATGTATTGCAATTCTGTAATTCTTCGGTAATTCAATTCTTCAATATACTGCTATTGGAACTGGAAAGCATTGTGTTTTTCTAGTTCCAGGAACTCTTCCATTTAATTCAGTGACCTGAATACCATTTTAATACATTGAATAAAAGCATGAAAAAAATATATGTTTATTGAATAGCATTTTCCCTACACCATTTTTAGAATAAATGGTGGCATAAATGCATTCACAGCAGCTAATCTCTGAGGATGACATATGCATCCCTAATAAGCTCTTTACTCATGTTAAAGGAGAGTGAATGGCAGGGAGTGTGAGATCTTATCTAAAAGGCAAAATACATCACAGTGCATAATAATGCACGTAACAGGTTTGCTCAGATATGAGCTATGGAAAAATGCAAGAAATCACTACAATAATATGCCTGAAGACAGAGGACTTATTCTAGTTATGGGTGAGTGTGCTGTTGAGATCAATTAGATCACGCAACTCCTGCAGACAGTGAGAATAGCAGTAATAAAACCTAAAGCAAAGAACATATTGCACAGTGTGCTGACAAGGTCAAATTGATAGTAATGATGTGTGATGGCAGCACTGCAATAAGGTTGTGTAATACTGTATGCATCTGATATTGGTTTTCATTACCTATACCCTGGAGTACAGTCAGAAGTTCACTAAAATGATAGTGATTACCCAAAGGGCAAAGGCAAATAAGACAGGCAGTTCAGTACTTGTGCATCCTGCAAATTGCATGAAGGCAGACAAAATTATACCTGATGCTAGAACTACAAAGCTTACTACCACTGGGATCAAGTTGAGTTTATACTGCCTTTTATTCATTTTTAAACTGATGTGGTGCTTTAAAGTGTATGCTTAGTGAGTTTATTAAGACAGTCCATCAGAGACCATGATAGCTCTCTTCCGAACAAGTCTACATTCTACATTATAAGTATATACTGTAAATCAGCCTGTAATGCATATCAGACACAAGATGTATTGTTCTTCTGGAAGTACATGCTTCAAGTTAATGGTGGACACTTAAAAGCTTGGGGTTGTGCCTAGTTTTAATAAACCCCAAATGTCTGGATGAGTGTCAAGTGCTTTTGTAATACTGCTTCTTTAAAATACAGGTATCTGTAATACAGATTGTATAAAATCCAAACTAAACCAAACCAAAATCAATCCTATGCCTTACATCCAATAAAATACTTTTGACCGCTGCCTGAAATTCTTCAGTATTTTTTCTTTATTTCTTTCTTACGAAAAAAGTGATATAAACATAAGCAGCTTTAGTCTCTACTGAATAAACATGCTCATAAACAGAAAGGTTAATAGAAGTAGAGTGTCCTTTGGAAGGGAATATCAAGCATTGCAAAGAAACACATCTAAGAAGTTACTTCTGGCCTTATCTGAAGTTCTCACAGCTCATGCAAAATGTGAATAGTTGAATAAAATTAAGCAGAGAAGTTTTCCATGGGGTACTTTTCTGGTTCATTTATGCATTTAGACAAATAGTGGATTTTGTAGTGTGATCATGTACAATGTTCTACGTCCCAAAAAAAAAAAAAAATCTTAAGCCTGAAAATTTTTGGGTGACATTCAAAGCAGAGGTGAGCATTCAGAAAATGGGAACTAGAGAACTTCTCTGCTTCTGACTTTCCTCCTCATTTTAACATTGACATGAACACCTGCTCTCTCCCTAAATACACACCCTAAGTGTCACATTTCCTGGGTGTTGTGACTCTTCTCTTTTGCAGTGCTAACTATTCAAGGAATCAAGGTTGGCATAACAGAATTTCAATTAACTTTGTTAATCATCTATGAGCACGTACTCTGAATTTTCCTCCGTGTGCGGGTGACACTGCTTTG
Organism: Scolopax minor; assembly: GCA_028566535.1. Classification (NCBI taxonomy): domain Eukaryota; kingdom Metazoa; phylum Chordata; class Aves; order Charadriiformes; family Scolopacidae; genus Scolopax; species Scolopax minor. The sequence continues at coordinate 162,680,744 of JAOXNG010000001.1, read as the reverse complement.
TATAATTGTATGACTTCTCTAACTCTGTTTAGAGGATTTTTGTGTCTGTGAGTTCTTCTACAGCTCTGAAGAGGTAGGGGAAAGGGGGTGTCACATTGGGAGAAAGCCTACTGTGAGGAAGGGGCTGTGTGTTGACTCAGGTTCAAACAGGGTGGATACAGATAGGAAAAACAGTGAAATGGTGCCCACGGCATTTGGATCACCCAGATGAACTACCTCAGGTATTCAGTTGTTGCAGAAGGAAAATATACCAGCCTGGCTCCTGCATGTTTCAAACTCCAATTTAATGTTTTATAACAAGGTTTCTCTGTATCAGATGCATGATGCATACAGACTGGAAGCTTCTGGACAGTTGATCTTTGAACATGGGAAGCATATGTTACTTCTCTTTACTCAGTGATGGCCCTATTTCTGCCCCTCGACAGTTTCATGCAGCACTTCCATGGCTGTAATTGTAATGCCATCTCCTACCATTATAGTCATAACTCTGTGCTCCTGTCAATCTCCTGCCTCCTTCAAAAACTTATTTTAAAAAGTGTGTGGGCTCTCTCTCTTCAGTCATTTTTTTATTGGGGCATTATATTCTGTTTAAAGATTCATTACTGGGTATACACATTTAGGAAAGTCAATCTCATTGACAATATGTTGCATATTCTGGCTTAAACGGGCTTTATATGCCCTCTGAATTGTGATTAAGTTTGTATTTTGCCTCGGTTTTTCCTCCAAAGGCCTGGGTTTCTCACAGAACCTGTTGGGAAGCAACAACGAAAGCTTAGAAAATCCCATAGTAACTTGTCTCTGTAAATAAGTGTCTAAGAATTCATTTTCACATCTGTAAACATTCAGAAAAGTTTATGTAAGTTAATATCCCTTTTTAAAAAGTTTCCAAATCTGAAGTTGCATAAAAACATCTTTAAAAAAATGTTTCATATTGCTTTTTAACCTACGTATGATTTCTGTAGAAAATTATACATACTGCAATTTTATTACTAAGCATAACTTCTTTTTTTTTTTTTTGCCTTAGGTTTTCTTAATATGTGCCTTATATTATTTTATCCCTTTTCAACTTAACTGTACATAAGCCAAAGTCATTACCTATGGAAATGTAACATTTTGCAAGTTTGCTAATATCAGTTTATTATCAGCAAAGTAACAGCCTAACATCTCCTCTTACATACATTATGCACCTTCAAACAAACAAAAAGCATAAAGATTTTCCAGTACTTCAGTTATTCTATATACTCTCCTTGTAACAGCAGGTATGATTATGACTAATGTTGCCTGCATCAAGATGGCTTCCCTAAAATGCTGAGATTAAAAAAGAGAAACAAAAACACATTCATTATGTTGCAGCTCTGAGTTTTTTATGTTGAATAAGAAAACATATCCATGTAAGCAGTATTACAATTGTTGTAATTGGTTCTGCAGTAATAAATGTATTAAAATTTACTGTTCTTTATCAGCTGGGAAACCCTTTCTACAGAAGCATTGTATATACTTTGTGAAGAACAGAACAAGAGAGACTCCTGCTGGCTCAAGCTCTACAAAAATTAACACTCTTTTACTAACTTTCTTTTTTCCATTCTTTTTGTACTTACCATTACTTATTTTTGCTATAATAATACCCAAAGGCTCTGAAAACGAGTGAATGCACAAGGTACTCTGCTGCAGTTCAGAAGAGATGATTATTAGACTTTTTTTTAAATTTCTGAGACAAACAAGTAGAAAAAATGGTAGAAGTTGAGGATACATGCATACAATCACATAAACCTCCCATCTAGTTGCTTATGTCATCCTAAATTTTCTGTAGTCAACTAGGATGCTACTTATTCAGTGTATGCTGCTATTAGTATAGAATATGATTATTTGGTGTAAATATTTATGTATGTATATACATCCCATGCCAAAGTAAACTAAATCAAAACATCAAGAAATACACAGTTCACAAAATTATTTTGTTCAGCTTAATTTCAGTCTCAGAATTCTAACTTATTGTGATAATGTATTAGGACTATCACATAGACCTTTTTTTCTCACAGGTTATTTGCTTTATTCTGTACACATGATGATGACTACTGCTCAGAGAAGGAAACAGTGGTTCAATATTCCCTTATCCTCCTTCTGCAGTATGTCCCTACATACTATGCATACCTGCACTGAATAGGGAATTATTAATTTCCTCTTGGGCTTTTCTATAGTGACCATCTCTGTATCTGAAGGCTAGATCCTTAAAAGAATTTAAGGGCTAGATAGACAAAGGTATTTAAAATCAAAATCCCAGGCAATAGAGTGAGAACTACACGCTGCACAGGAATACTGCTATGTCTTTGAGGAATATGGTACAGCAGTGTGAATGTCTACTAGTCTATACTGCACCACAGAGGCAGCACAAACACACCTATGCAAGCCCCAAATCCAGGCTGATATTTCCAAATAAAAGAGCAAATTGCCATGCATAGATCATAGCTGCACTCTACAAAACATTGAAAATATCCATCCACCTTCAGCCACTAATTCCTGGTTTTCAGAATGACAAGTGATCTCACTAACTCTTGCTTTTGGAGGTAATAAGTATTTCTGCCCTTTGCTGGCTTTTGTACACTACAAAGAGATACCTCAATTCCAAAATTAATTTTCTCAAACCTTTTTTCTCATGCCATTCAACCCTAGAGGTGTCTAACCTACACTGGTAACATATTTTNNNNGATGTCTAAGTATCTGCATCAAATTATTGTGTTTTGTTAACAATAAACAGACCTTGCCCACATCTTAGCCATCATTGGTATATAGTATTAAGGATTTTACCCATTATTTTACCTAGGTTGAAAAATAAGTTTTCTCAGAGATGGTAAACCTCACAGAAAACATAGCTGGGAGAATAGTAAGATTTTCTTTTATTGAATAAATTAGTAGTCAGAAATTCTTCTGGGAAATGGAACATGCTCATTAAAACCTCTTTATGGGGACTTGAATGCACATTTTCACAGCCCTCCTGGCTCTCACTGATTTAAGATTACAGTTGTCAAGATGAAACATTTCTGAAAATATTTTTTTTTTATTTCATCCTGAAAAATGTACCTCTGACTACAATAAAGCAAAGGGAGGAACATTAGTGATTAGCTCAGTATTATGTCAGGTATTTATTAAAGGTTGTACCACAGAACCTGTTTTGTAAAACACTTAAAAAACTTAAGTTCTGACCTCCCTCCCTCTCCCTCTCCTTTATCTGTATTGTCTTTCCCATCTTCTAGGAATAGGATAGGGACTTCACTATCGCATACAAGTTATGGGCAAGAAGGCAGCAGTCAAAAAGGAAAGATGATGTAACACCATGCAATTAAATTCAGCATGAAAGTGCACAAGAGTATATGACTGCAAATGGTTGGGTGCAACAAGCCTACCACAAGACTTGGTTTCAGGTGAGGAAAGGCTCAGGCAGCATCTGGGGTCATAATCATTAGCTCAGCATGGTACATTCGAGCTGGGAGACCTAAAAGCACCTCCAGGATCCTCTGTTGGGGGCTGGCTGCAGATGGCCTTCTGCCAGAATGTACCTGACCCCACCAGGCCCTTCCTGGCAATGAAGATGTGAGCTGTAAGCCAACAGCGAGCCTCAAGGCAGGTGGTCCAGTTCCCCAATGTGACAGCAGTCCGCAGTGCTGCCACCGCACAGCTCAGCTGCAGCTAAGGTGATCTGCTCTGACGACATGGGGGCTTACCAACTGGGGGAGAGCAAGGTGAGCATGGCGAGATATTCTGCACTAGGAGAAAAAGTTGTCTCTCCTGTAGCTCTTGATCTGAACTGATGGTGAACACAGGCCAATTTTGTTTCAGGCTGAGGCTGCTGATGGGGCTTTTTCTGGCTACGTGAATGAGGTTAGCAATTTTGCTTTGTGAGTACAACTGCATGTCAATTTACTACAATGTATGTTTTCTGAATAATTATTGGCTGTTTTATTATTTAAAATATCACCAGCATTTTAGTAATCAGTTAAAGTGTTAACTCACACTGCATCTGTGGTCTAAGCTAATTTTCAGCTGCTCAATAACAGTAAATTGTTTTAAACACTACCTGAAAAACAGGAGACAAGGACATAGGAAGCTTGGGAACTTCCAGAGCAAAAGGGGGAGATCATAAACATTTTCCTCAGAGGTTTAAAACAGCCAAGAACAATGGTACTTGTGATAAACAGCTGTCACCTGCTTGAATACTTTTATGTTGCCTTGCCCTGGTGACACTGGAAGTTCAAAGGGGGTCAGAGAATTCAAATCTGTATTTAGGCTTTTAATGGCTTGCTATTTAAAGCTTTAGCTTAGCCTTGAAAGCAGAGCTGAAACTAAATGCATGTTTCCACCTAAAAAGTTAGGTGGGACCTTGATCAATTAAGTTGAAAAAACAGACTCAGGCAGCCAGAGTCAGGGACACAGTAATGGATGGGACAGTGGCAGAGGAGAAATTTTCACTTGTTCTTTTCCCATTATCAAAAGAGGAGATGAAGAGAGGTCCCAGGTGTTCGCTCAGTTGTTTTACTCCTCATTTCCCAGAGGAAGATCAGATAAATCTATTCAACAGTATGAAAGAAATGTCTTAGTGATATCGATATTACCATAGATACTTCAGAATTTGTAGAAAGAAACAGATACTGCATGAGCAGGTAGCAAGGAGCATGCTTGACTTTGATAGAAGAGGTGTTAATAAAGATCTAAGCAGAATTTACCTGTAAATAAAAAAGTCATTAATCTTAAATTTTCAAAACCACTGCTTATCTTCTATGAAATTTTCTGCAGTTGGGCAATGTAGACAGTTTCATTAAATAAAAAAATCTATAGATTTTGTATTTCATGAAAGTAAGTTGATTTACAAAGCTCATTAATGTTGTATTATTTACAAAGATATCATCTCAGTTACAAACAGAGTCTTTTGTGAAGCTTTTCTACTTTTGCATGAGTGGAGGTAACAGCAAAAACTATTATCAGTTGCTAAGGCTGTCTAAGTGTAAAATAAAACTGAGCTAGGTATCTTACATAAATAGGAACTATAATCTGCCATCTGAAAGCCATATGAAAAAATAAAAAAAAAATGTAATTTTTTTTACAGCAGCTGCTGGGCCTGATCCTTTTAATCAAAACTAAAAGGTCTTGAGGTATTTTTTCTCTACTCAGAGAAATAGCCAATACCCAGCCTTTACTGTAATATAATGCTGCATGTGTTTTTTAATCTTTGCCTTGCTCTGTGTTAGAACTTTGGATTCATTAAAAATAACAGTCTGGCTTTTAAGTGGAGCTGGGAAAGTTAGGTAATAAACGTTATTGTTTAAGAGAACACAATGATGTATTTATTTCTGTGTTGGACCCAGAGGAATTGGCACAAGTTTTCATATTAATGTTTTTAAAATAAATTATAGCATCCCTTGGGCCACCATAAACTTAGCACTCCCTTGCTTCTGCTGAGAATATGTTAAATGCAGATTTCTTGCTGATGAACATCATATTGTATGATAAATATGTGAAAATTTCAGTGCAGCATCCTTTCTTTTCAGTGTACTTGCATACAGAGGAAATGAAATATACAGATTCAGCTTTATTAAGAAAGAAAAAATACACATTGGATATGACTAAAAAGATGTTATAATTATTTTGATATACAATTTCTGAACAAAAAGACATTCCAAGCATTTTTTAATGCACTTGAAGAATGCATAATTAATAAAAGAACTAGATTTTCCTTTAGGCTACTAGCAGGTTTTTCCATAAATAATATGACTGACAATGTTAGACAACTTACAGAAAATAGTACTACTGAAGATGACTAAGTGACAACGATCTTGACCAAACATATTATACTTCAGTGATTGTCCTCTAGTACTCTACTACTTCTATGCTGGAGAAATTTTTCCAAGTATATTAAGATAAAAAATTATTTTTAATCACTTTTTCTCATCCTAGTAACCAAGATGGTGCAAGTTCCATTCATATTTGGAAATCTCAGTAATAATGATGTGTTTTATATTTAGAAGAGACTGTACTTCCTTCTGCATCTGCACATTCACAGCTTATCTTCTCAAGTAAATAGGAAAACAAAAGATCTGTATTGATATTTTCCATTACATTTGAAACATAACATTAGTGATTTTGATCTGAAACAGAAAGAGAAGATGAAATATGTGATAGAAAGATGTTGATAATGCTCTCCATTCACAGAAGTGGAAATTAGCTTGGTGTTGGTTTTTGAAAAGACAGCAGATTAAATGCAAGTTTTTGGTATACCAGCTTAAGAGCACACAAATCAAGAATAATAATTGTAGGTTTATACCTGTTGTTTCCCATTATGAGTCTTGAAATTTTGGTTGCAGTATGGCAAAAATCATACTAGAAAACCACCAAAACCAAACCCACCAAATAAAAAAACAGGTGAACCTATTGTCATTTCCCCTAGTTCTACAGTGCAACTTTTAAAACCAGCATAGTATTCTAAAAAAACCAAACAAGCATTAAACAAACCACTAAATAAACAAAGAAACAAATAAAAACACAATAGAAAGAGGAAAGAAGTATACTTTCTTAATACTTATTATACTATCATTGTATACAGCTTTGTAAAAAGCCTGCTTGCATATTGTTTCAGGTAAAGTGCTGTTTGATAAATGAGTTTAATACACAGACATCTGCATCAGAGAAAATTCTCCCTACATTTCAGAGAACCATTTGTGCATAAAATGTTTTTATCACATTTTCTAAGTTGGGATGTCTTGTAACAAGAAAAAAAGCAAACAGACTTCCCACTTGTCTTTACAATAAATTATTTGTGTGAATTACAGAAACTAAAATAAGTACAACTAAAGACTTCATGCACTGCAAATCAGCATGACACTATTATTTATAGGTTATTTCAGGAAACAGAAATATGCACATATATATGCAGAAGACAGTGCCTTCTTGATAAAGAACATCCAGCTCTCCTTTCACAGGATACCAAAGTACATGGGGGTTTGTTTTTTTGGGGAGCTTTTCATTTGGTTTGTTCTGGAATTATTTATTAGAATAAGGCCTACTTCATTCCAATTAAGAACTTCTTACTATTTAGAAATTACTGTCTTGTTATCTTGTTCATGTTTTTCCAGAATTTCATCACAACCGATAATAGTGTCATGCATTATTCTTTAATTTGTTGCATCTTCTTAAAACTCACAATATAGAGAAGTTCAACAGAATTTGTATTTTGTGCTTTTCCCTTGTAAAAGATATTATTGTTTCATGTAGCTCCTGCTCATATACCCTTCGTTTAACTACCTATATCCAAAAATCAATGAAGACTTACTCCATGATGTACAGTTTTTGCGCAGTACTTCAGATATGGCTATGAAAAGATTAAGGTATTTTAGCAGTAATTCTGCTACTCCTTCAGGTAGATAAAGAGTGCAATAAGGTTTCCCCTCAGCCTTCTTTTCTCTAGGCTGAATAACTCCAGATGCCTCAACCTCTCCTCATAAGACTTACTCTACAGACCCCTCACCAGTTTTGTTGCCCTTCTCTGGACCTGCTCCAGCACATCACTGTCTCTCTTGTGATAAGGGGCCCAAAACTGGACACAGTACTCGAGGTGGGGCCTCACCAGTGCCAAGTACAGGGGGACGATGACCTCTTGGGTCCTACTCACCACACTGTTCTTGATACAGGCCAGGATGCTGCTGGCCGCCTTCTTCACCTGGGCACACTGATGGCTCATATTCAGCCGACAGTCGACTAACACTCCCAGGTCCTTTTCTGTCAGGCAACTTTCCAGCCGCTTTTCCCCAAGCCTGTAGCGCTGCCTGGGGTTGTTGTGACCCAAAGAGATAAGAGGATGGCAAAGTCAGGGGCCTGCCACAGCCAACTATGGATCCAAATTTTGTGATATCTTGCATCTCAAGGTCTCCACTCCAGGCTCACCTTCTGGGCTCAAAACATATTTCTGATGACCATTACCTCAGCAAGAAGGACTTACAGAGGCTTGTTCTCTTTGTCCTTTTCTTCAGAGAAAAGGAGGTATTGGTTGTCAAGCACTGATTCATTGAAGGTGTCCTGTAGTTGCTGCAGCCATGGCATTAAGTCCCCCACTTACCTCTATAGCACTCTATAGTATTCAACACATTTCCACCTTGGAGTGAGCAGGTGGGAATGTTTCCCCAGCTAAGAGAACTTCAGCAATGTTCTTTATTCTGGACAAGTAAGAGATAGAGGGGAGGACTTCAAGTACTTTCATCTTTTGTTGTATGTATCTTTATATCTGTAAATCAGGACTGTTTCTGCATCAACTTTGCTCAGATTATCCCAGTAAATTTGGATGCTGGATATTCAACTGACAGTAGACATCCAGAAACCTGTTCACTTATTCGTGCAAAGAAACAGAGTAAAAATTAGAAAAGGGAAAAAATCTGGAAATTGAGTGAAGTATTGATTCAGTTAAGCAATTCTTATAAGAAGTCAAAAACTAAAAGGGAAAAAAAATTAGTCATGTTTGTTATGATGAAAAGCAATGTTTCTTTTCTGAGGTTTGTGTTTGTCAGTGAGACTGTAAAAGAGGATAATTGTACTTGCAATAGCTAAGGCAATGGACAGTAACAAATTGTCTTACTTCATTTGTTTGTGGGTTGTTTTTTTTTTCATGCTACAACCTACAGTATTTTAGTGCTTTCTTTGAAAAATCAATGGAAAATTGCACAATGAACTTTAATAGACTCTGTTGTATCTTTGTGGGGTAGAATCCTCTACTTGTTCTCTTGTTTTCCTTATCTGCTGTCCCCTAACTCTCTCATCTCCTGCAACATTCAGTGTTAGAGTCAGTCATATCAAAAGTTTAATTTCTTCCACTTTGGAATGAATATGAACTAACACAATACGTTGGGGGGTTTGTTGTGCAAAATCTACACAAATATCTTAGCGAATTATTCTTCTTGTATGGATTGCTTGTAGACTGCACAATTGTGTATGTCACAGTTCATGACATACTAATCCATTAAATAAATCATGAAGTGCTGTTATTCTTGTTTAGTCACTCATGTAGTTAAGTAACACAGACTTTTAGAAATTAGCATAATGGAGACTTAATTTTCCCCTTTGGCAAAACCCAAGTGAAAATTGTCCTTTCAGTGGGGATTTGTGGTGGGAAATAACCATGATGTATAAAGTAAATGCAATATGGTCACAGGCACAGTACAAGTCTCAGTTTATTTTATACTTCAGTCAAATATTTGTGGAAGAAATAGGTCTGCTGTTTGCTTAGCCCAGCAGCTAAGGAATCCTGGTAGAATATGAGGAAACACTGCTATCCTTTCAAATGTACTGTGCCATCTCAAGAGACCGCAAGTGTTCAGGACCTCTGTTTGTGCTTGATCTGAAAGATTGTTTCTACCAGTTGAGTACATCTGTGTGCAAGATATTGACTCAAAGCAGGTCTGAAAGGCACAGCAAAAGAGAACCAATTTAGAGGAGAGAGTATTTCCTACGGGTTCACCACTGTGCCAATTGCTTTTGTCTGTATTGAGCTTTCTTTGGAGATTTCCTGTTAAAGAAATAAACAAAATTCATTCTCACCACTAACTTAATATGATTCAAGATGTTTCTATTGCAAGGAGTATAAAGTACAATTGGGTGTTCTAATCATAGTAAGTACTATATAATTAGTCTTCCAAATTAATGTTTCCACTCATCAGGATGACTAAATAACTTGTTGAGTAAAATTCTTAATTTACATAACTAAAAGCCAATAACAGCTTCATCTCCCTTCATCTGATTATATTCTGGTTTTATATCCACATTTCATTGGCCACCTGCCACTCTCTAAAGGATAGGAGGTAATTAGAACCAGTGATAGTGCACTATTTTATACTTTTTTTACAGCACAGATGCAGTTGGGTGCTATTATCATATCTGATACAATTTTGTGGATAATATCATTATGTCTCTGCTGCCCATAAATTTAATTGGAAATGTGATTCAATTGAAAATGCATTTTAATCTCTGCATCATAATACGTTTTCCTTAACATAATGGTACTTCAAAGTTTAAACAAAATATGTTGTACTGTGGGCAAATCCTTCATTGCCTCTAACTTTTCTGTATATACTTATATGTTCACAGTATTTTTTTCTCTGTGGTAAAATAATCTACTGTACAAAATACCACTGAAAGTATACAGAAATGATGAAAATTAATAGTAAATATTAATTATTGCTATTCTGACCTCTGTATTGCACTTCACATGGATCAAGTGACTATATAGCATCATAATAAATTTCTGCAAGTAATGAAATTATTTACATGTAACTATGTCTTTTAAAAACGACCGAAGGTCAACCTTATTTAAGTGTTATGTTTCACAGTAATACTGTTGGGTTTTGGTTTTTGCATGGAGGGTAGTGTTTTTTTTTAATTCAGCTTCTACAAAACAAACATAATAAAGCAGATTGTTCTGCAGAGACAATTGTAAGAGTGTATTAGTAGAGAGATGGAGAAAATAGCGGTCATTCAAAGAAGGTCTTTAATCCCAGGCACAATTTCCTTGATATCTTTAACACAGGGAAGATCTGATGTAACAGAGTCAAACTTTCCATTGCCCCTCTCCAAGAGGGGCTGAAACTGATC
>JAOXNG010000001.1:162644578-162670021 GCA_028566535.1 Scolopax minor | reverse complement strand
ATATTAAAGCAAACAGTCGATGATGCTATGTATATTAAATTCAAGATTAAGTCCAACAACATAGAAAATGTGCAGTAAGAAGAATCTAAATTAATACAAGATTTTGAGAATCCACTCTGTTGCCTAAATCTTAATATTTAGTCCACAAGATCTGCAGTATATAATGTTGAAATAATAACAGAATCAATTTATTAATGCCCCTTGCATCAGTGTTTCAAAGCACTTTACAGCAACACAACAATGTTAAAAGGCCAGCATTACCTTGGATATATCTAAGTAAACATACAAATAAAAAGTGGGCTGAACATTGTCTTCAAACCATATCACTCCTACTACAGAATGACTATTTGGGATAATGTATTGCAAACATCATGAAAAAAAAAACATCTCATAGTATGTATATCAGGATCAGGTCCCTTCATCTGCCTGAATATTAGAAGCAAATGAATACTTTCTTCTTACCAATGGTAGAGATGAGTGAAAAAACTGATTTGCCAAAGCATGATTTGTCCTAGAATAGCTCAGAAATTATTGATGGACAATCTTAGTAGCAATTCCATTTTAATTCTGTCTGCTTGAACACCTGATATCTATTCTTAAGCCCAAGTACAATTGATATGATTCACAAAGAGTAATTTTGAAGATCTGTGGGATTGATGCATGACTTTCCAATATGTCAGTGGTGTCTTCCCAACAGTTACCAAAGATACAAGCTCCTTTTTCTGAGAATTTTTCTTCACATTGAGAATATTTTCTTGCACTTCTTGCACTTTGGTAAAGAAGAGAACCTCAGCAGAATGACTGATACTTTTCTTACTCAGGGGCAAGTTCAGTGTTGACTATCCAAGACTTCTTGTACTGCTTCCCCAGGGAACTTTGTATTTGCTTCAAGAGAGTGATCTTCTGGATCTTGACCAAGATTTCTAAAAATTCATTTCTTGTCAGGAGATCATAATATCCTTCCAAAACTAAGTTCTGCAGGCATGATGATACTGTCAGCTGCAAGGGTGAACTCAGTAAAGCAACAAACAGTAAAACAAGGCTATGAAATTCCTTCCTAGAGAATGCAACAATTACTTCAGAAATTTCATCTCTTACTTGTTTACTTCCCTCCAAAAATGCAAACATCAAGAAAAAAATACATGTCTCTTCTCTGTTTTCTGTGCCCCATTCTCACTACTTACCCCAAATTTTGGGAGAACCAATTGGGAGGTTATCCAATTCAAGCTGTTATGGATTAAGCAGTAAACGGAGTACACAAAGTTCGAGAATTGATACACCAGGTCTTTTCATAGCTAGAAACTCATTCTTAAATCAAGGAGCTCCATTGTTTTCTTTCTATAGAGTATGACTGCCAAGAGATTCAGTCTTTCAGGTAAATATATCCTTAGCTATGCCTAAGAAGCTCCTTGAGCATATCATCTAACTTGAATATTTGGAGAAAAATACAAATTCATTTGGGAAATGGTTAAGAACTGTATGTATTGGGTGAGAAATAGGTGTTTTCTTAATCTTGATTCAAAATGTGAACTGGATGGAACTGTACATGAGGGAGGGCTGAATCAAATAGATTGCATCTATTTCTGTTGCAGATCACTGTCCCCTGTGATGTCCACTCTGGCGTGGATGCCTGTAGATGCTATGGGATCTTTGTGTCAGAGAATGTCAATGAAGCTGCTGTCAGAATACCCTGTCTTGGCCCTATCCTGACTCCATGCACAAAACCACTTTTTCCCATCTCAAAGTGAGCACACTTTTATCACCTCAGGCTTTTTCTGGGTTTTGCCAGCTGAATTTCCCCAGGCTCTTTCAGGCAGTTTCATTTCCCGGCATAATTCTGCCTGCATTCCCTGTCTTGTAATTCATCTTTGCTGTTTATCTGATTATCACTATATTGCCAGACAGTTTAACGTAGAGAAAAATTGACCATATTAACTTATTTATTAAATAATTTATTAATAAACTCAGGAGACTGCTCAAATGACTCAAATGAAATTTATTAGCATTGTGTGAATAATTGTGTGAATAAATCTTTCTACAAAAAGAAAAGCCTCAGGAAATAGAAAATAAGAATTCTATCTTGCCAGCTTTCCCAGCTTGGCTTTTCCTGGTGTCAAAGGGCACTGGTCTGCTGCCAAAGTCTGTTCCCGTAAGGAGGCTTTTCATAGGAGAGGATATTTCAAGATACAAAACCTAAAAGTTCTAAAAAATTAGAAGGAAATCCAATAGTGTTGATTTTTTGGAGAAGTTTCTTCTATACATGTAATAACTGATTTGTCTACATGTCTTTAGATGTTTCCAAAATATTAATCAAGTTAATATTATAATCATTTCCCAGTCTGAACATTAAATTAACCTAACTTTATGTATGTGTGACTGAAGCATAAAGTTTTGACTCTGAACTCAGAATGGTGGGTGTTTTGAGGAGAATAATCTTGGTTATAATCTTAACAAGAATTATACAATTATAACTCAAGAATGCTGTATATACAGTGTGATTTTACACAAAGGACTTCTATGTTATGATATGTTTTCACAATAAATAAAGGAAGGAAAGGAGATCTTTAAAGGGTCTTCCCAGCATAGGAGAAATTCTTCTTTTATGGGGATGCCTACTGTTCTTGGGGATTTTATCCTCTGCCTGTCTCTTCCAGGTGCAGTATGCTTGTTAACAGCAGGAGGTATTACTCATATGTTCTCACAGGACAGAAAATATACACAGAGGAGTGAAATGGCATACTATTATGCTTAGCTTTGTGGATATCCTGAGATACTGCAGTGCTTTGGAACTTTTGATGTGACCGTGATCCTTTTGAAGTCAGTGGCACAGAGCTGCCTTAGGCTCAAATGGACATCAGGGAGTCCATTAATAGGTGCCTCCATTCTGCCTGTGGAGAACAACCCTGGTTCAAATTCCCCGGAGTCCAGATTCTCCCTGTTTTCATTGTACTATCCCACACAATGGTCACCAGGCTGGAGAAATAAGTACATTTTGGCAAAAGGGGGTCTGGTCATCCAAGACGTGAATCTATCACCTTTAAGATTGTTTCCATGCTGAGTGGTTTTTTTCTGCCTCAGTTCTTCCCTCTTTAAACTGAGAATAAAAATGTTATACCTGCTCCTAGTTACCTCTAAAAAGTAATAAGGGTTAATTAGCTCATGTTTGGATACTGCTTTGAATGTGTAATGAACACTCTTGTTTATTCTTACAATTTAAGACTTCTGGACGTGAAGATTAGGGCCCTGTATATACTGACTTCTGTGATTTCTATTTTTACAGTTGTAAGTTGCTATTAAAAATATGCACAACTTACTACAGCTCCTTTCACCAAGGAAATGGTGACAAGCTGTTGTACAGGTAATAAGGCAACATACACTTCTGTTTTGCTAGTCAATCTTCTCCCCTTTCTTTGTTCCCTTGCCAAAGGCTTTTATGTTTTGTGATGCCTGGAAAAAGGCAGCACTACTGGCTGGATTCCTTTTGTCTCATTATTTCTCTGCTAGGAAGGCCACAAGTTCATATTTTAAGAGAAATCCTGAGATTCATGTGTGTGGTGATTTCTATAACACAGCTGGAAGTACATTTTTTATGACAATGTCTGATTCTGTTTACAAAGTCCAAGACTAATTCTATTGTAAATGTCTAGGGTAAATGCTTTTAACTTTTATTAAATTAATTCAAAATACTGAGGCAGTAAAAACAGCTTGCTTAGATGTCCATTGTAAAAGCAGTGATTTATGGTGTCAGTTAATCTAATGATAGCTTTATAGGATTAAATTATTTATTGCTAGGAATTCACTAAAACTAAAACAATGCAAAACCAATAATGCTGCTACTAATGTTTCTTTGGAAAAGAGGATGATTACTTTTTCTTGTCTCTTCTTCATTGTTTCTTACTGTATAACTAACTTCTGGAAATTGAAATATGTGTCAGTGATGGAAAATTGTGAGTTGTAGCCTAGCTCCTTCTGAAAGGAACCAACTCTATCCTATTTATTAGCATTTTGTTTCTTCAATGCTTGCAAAACAATTATTTCGAGTATGTATCAAAAAAGGAGAAATAGACAATTATTTTTTTCTGAATCCCTAAGAGTTCAAAACTAGATATAACTAGCATATGCATAATTAAGATGACAGCAGCAGACAAAATACAGTTTTCATTTCTAATTGGTATTTTCAGTAGTAACTCACAAACTATTAATATTCAGAGTGAATTTTGTCTGCATCACTAAAAAGTTAGGCAGTGCAAAGTTAAAGTAGAAGCTAAAAAGGTCCTTATGTCTTTTGAGAATTTAGTGTAAGATCCTAGAGAATAATATTTTGAAACTGTGATTACCAATTTCCAGTAAAAACACAAATAAGTAACTTTAAGTCAGTTGAGGATATTGTCATCTTTTATTTCTTTTTGCACACAGGAGTATTTTATAAGGAAAAACAAAAACTGAAGAGTTTACCAGATTTGAAAGTTTTAGAGTTAAAATTACAAATTGCCTGTTTTTCATGGAGGTCAGAGTTAAATATCATAAATGTATATAACTTACAGTGGCTGCATTTTTCTCCCATTCATCAAAGACATGTATGATCATGTGAAACAATAGAAAATCCCCTGAAGTGAGCATGATTTTGTCAACTAACTTCAGTTGCCTCTCAACCAGATCACATTATACAGCTGTACATTGAGATGTGTAAGACACACTAAGTTTTTCAAAAGTTTCACTTTCCAAAGAATGGCATTAAGAACCATAAAAAGACACAGAAAATTCATTTTTAGAGATATTTAATTGAAATTTATATTTATGCCAGACTTCTGACTTACTTAGTATGTGACATCCCTGGTACTCATCTTGTGACGTGCCAAACTATGTAACTTGTACCCTTCAGGTTTCACAATTCCAACCTCACTTAGGTTATTATATAGCTAACCCTAGCCTACAGCTTCATGTCAGGTGATGATTTGAGAGAATCCAGGGCTGGAAGTGACACCCTGCCTCCTAACACCCTACCCCTTGGCTGACATTGCCAGCATAGGCAGCTTTATGCATAATACATAAAAGAATTTATCAGAGTGGACATTCAGATATAACAGTAGAAAACAAAGAATCAGAAAATTTCCCCTCTCACCTAAGCATACCACCAACAAGGTGAAGAACTATTAAACTTTTCCTTCATTATGTTGTCCCTGAAATTCTTGCATTTCTGTCTCTGAAGTAGTTTGGAACCAAGAAAAAGCACACTTCACAAATTTGGAGGACGTGAAAGAGGTTGGTTTAAATGAGGGACCCCTACTGAAGTGAAGCTAAATCAAAAGATAGATAGTTTGGCCTGATATTTTATTGTAGAAACAATAACAGTATGTTACCTCCCCAGCTGCAGGCAGACACGGCTATTAACAGCTTGCGCTGTGAGATGGGCTGAGGAAATGTGATTAATAAAAAATACTTATGCAGCTAGTGAAAGTGTTGAAACTGAAATCAGACTGGAGTTTTTGCTGAACAAAAGCCAGAAAAACTGTAGAAAAAAATATAAGATTACGATCTCAGAATAATGTAATAGACCTCCTGTGGTACCTTCACTAAATATGTGAATATCTTTTCTTCAGTCACATTGGCTCCTGATGCCATTCATATCACATTTCAGTAATAGTTGTGCCTCCTTACAGCTGAGGAACTAGCAGTATCCAAACAAGGTGGCAATATACGGCTGGGACAGAAACACCTACCATACAATGAAACCATAGCATTAAATATTCAGATATGCTGCTCTTCCTGGAGCTTCCTGTTGGCTCACTGAAGTTACCCACTCACATATCCCAGTAGCTGGTTTGAGTCCCATTCCCCAGAGGTTCTTGTTCGTTCCTATTCATTATAGCTTGGCACAGATCCTTTCAGAACTTTACAGGTCAGATGTGATGGTGCTGAATGCCTACTCACATGTTTTGATAGGGAACAATTATGTTATCGTTCAAATCAGATTTTTTATTTTTTTAGTAGTAGACTGGCTAAAGGTTCAGAAAGCAACTACTGATGTAAAGCTTATGTAAAAAAACATGGTTTTCACCTCAACTTTAAATACTATAAAAGACACAAGAAGAATAAAGCAAGCAGTATTGTTTTTTTTGGATTATTGGTTTTACACTGATGTCCAGATTTGTCAGTATTACTTTTGAATATGAACACAAAGAACATGTTACCACAAAGGTGACTTTACTTTCTACATCACTGAGTCCCCAATTGCATTATCACAGCAAATGCAACATGATTAAACCTGAAATTTATCATTTCTGATCCTTCTGATCCTAGAATGACACTATTATACATACAAATTCTTTCATCATGTGAGTGTTGCTCAAAGTATCTTGGCCAAAGACATTTTATGTCCACTCTGACGTGGGGACATGGTGGTGTGATAATATTGCAAGAGAAACATGTCATTTAAAACAATGGGATTGAACAAATAAAAGATGAAAGCTTTTATTTCATGTGTCCTGCCTCTTAGCTGTGGACTCATACCTTTCACAGTTAAATCTTATCCCCATATAAGAAAAGAAAAATAGTTTTAATGATGACTTGGGGAGTGGGTTTGTATCCAAATACGTGATTTTTATTACAAATACATGATCAGATAAAAAGGTGAAATAGAATATTGATATTCTTCAAATTTTTGCTTTAGTTGCAAAGAGATTTCAATTGTTGTGGGACAATTTATTCTAGTGGTTTGTTTTCCATATACATAATTACAATAGCCTTTGCTTTTTAACCCATTGCAACACCTAATATGTGACCAAAGTCTATAGAAACAATAGGGAGTCTTTCCAAGGAAATCTCCAATTAAATTTCTCTAAAGCTATTTCTTCAAAATAGAGCAACAATTCCCAAGAGCTGAAGGTGTGAGGTGTAATAATTATTCTATTTAGATTTTATGCACATTTGGAGCTGCTACAATTTCTATTCCCACAAAACTTAATTTTTGTCTTCCTTTGTGTACAGATTAAAATGAACAAATCATCAATTCAATAAACTTGCTGCATATGTTAAAATCCCCAATTTTAATTTTGTATAAAAGTTTAACAGCAAATAATTGCCAGTTGATTATGTAAGAAAAAATCCAAACAGGAAAAATAGCCAGTTCTCAACACTAGAAACTTAGTCTAACTAATTTTCTGATAAGTGAAAAATCATGTTCTGCTCAATTCAGAAATTTACTGTAGTAAAATATTAACATAATTGTATTTTTAAATTTTTCTGTTTAGAATTAGGATTGCAAGCTCTTTGTTTTCCTGTGTTACACTTAAGCACTTGATCCTGAAAATACAGAATTCAGTAGTTCCACTGAATGTAATGAGAATGCAAATTTAAGTGAAATTACTTGCCTGATATATGTTTGCTGAATTGGGTCCTAGCATCTCAATTTTCAGGGTAGAGTGTGTTCATTTAGATATGTAATATATTCTAATGGGGGTCCTGCTACTAAATCTCTGTGAATCCCCTTGAAAATTAAGACATAGAAGAAAAGGTATTTGAAGCTTTTATTCATAATAGTACCAGTTACTATGATGGACACGTGAACAGACCTAGAGCTACTTCATCCTTTTGCTACCCAAGAAAAGAAATATTCTTCTTTCTGCAAATAATAGATTGAAAAGTTTATCAAGAATGTCTTTGTATAGTGAAAATAATGTTCATATTATATAATTATATATTAAAAAACTTTTTTTTAAAAGTCTGTAATTTTACAGGGCTCAGAATCTGACAACTTGTTTAAATCAGTCCAGTTTTTTTTCAGTTAGATTATAAATCTAACAGCTTTGATGACAAAGATTAAGGTAATAGCAAACCAATAGTCTTGCAAAGATACAGGAAAGCATTACTTTGTCTAGACTTCCCGCTAGATTTCTCCTCTTTAAATAACATTAGTCTGTGACTCCTGCTAAATAAATAATTAGTATTGAGGAAAGAAGGGGAGATACTTCCTTTTCATTTTTGGAGTAGACTTTTTGGATTTTCAGATTTGGCTGCCAAACAGAAACTCATCAAAGAATCTGTTGGACATTATTTTACTATATAGTACCAAATTCTTATTCCTAGTATAAAATGCATTTACTCTGAATAGTCTTAATAATATGGAATTTATAACAGCTGATGTATTTCTTTGGCATTAGTACTACGTGTTATCGAGCATCATTGGTGGCTGACATTTTGGATATTGAGACACAGGCCTCAATAGCAATGGGGCTGATACCTTTTCATTGTGTAGATCTGGTAAACTTCAGATTACTTCAGCAATATTGTCCACCTGTGTTATTTCCTTGACTACAACTCCGCTGCTATTATCAGTCTCTTTATACCTATAACTCTTTGGCATTTCTTTACACCACCATCCATACAAAAGCAAATTACAACTATCCTCAAAGGCATAGAAAACGTAAGTGCAATAGTCACATTGACAGATTTACTGACTGTATTTCAAGTTTAGGCCTTTTCTATTTTTATTATTTCCCTTTGGCTAACACAGTCCTATTGCTGTTGCTGCAGAAATCCCCTCTGGAGTTTTCACTGTCTCAAGCAGATTACTTTTATTTCTCATTCATGTATGTGTACTTATTCCCTGAATAAGTGAATAAGTGAAACCTGTATCATTTTATCTTTTGCTGGAATAACATAGGTAAAATTAAACTTACACTAAAAGTATTTATTTTCTCCCAATAAATCGAATCTTGGATGAGTCACTAAGGTACAGGTTCCCAGATAGTAATTCTATTAATTATGTAAAATTAACCATACCCTAGGTGTCTTTTCAAACACAAATCACAAATTCTGTAGCAGTAAATCTTGATCAAGATACATAGTAAAATAGTGTTTCTTCATATCCCTCTTCTTTACATCTTAAAAGTTCAGCTTTGTAAGGAAATTCCTTTAGTTGAGTTCATCTCTTGACACTAGTGTATGGGTAAATGATTTGAGTACAAGAATGCTTTTGGGAGTATTAGAAAAATACTGTTAAAACATGGATCTTTGAACTCACAAATATGATTATTCAATACAGAAATACAGTCCCAAGAGTTTACTTCTTTAGTTAAGGAATTCAAAGTGTTGTATAACTAAAAACTTTAATTTAACTTATTTATTCTCACTGGGTAAAACCCAGAATAGATCAGTCAACAAAGGAAAAAAGTGCAATCCATGTGCTCCTGACTCCATGATACTCTTCGAGAAAGGCAGAATCTGCCTTCATCACAACTAAGTACACACACACACACACACACACACACACACACTTATATGTGAGAAAATAGAAGGGAACACTTGATCTAGATCTATGATTTTACTGGTATATTTTCCTCCTGAACTCAATTGCAAATAAATAGAAAATGAGAAAAAGAGTCTAAATCTCCAACCATTGCAAAAGACTGATCATGGGCAGTTGGTTGATTAGGCTACAGAGAGGTTTTTATATTTTCCAAGACAAAGAAATACAAACAGTTTTTTTAAGAAGAGCAGCCACAAAGGAGTAGGACTTCTGTTGGACAAGCTGTGTAGATCAGGACTACACTGTGCTGCACATTTTTGTGTTTCCAGAAGGCTGTAGGAAATTAGACCTTTAAAATTACTTACTTAGCATGTCATCATCCCTTGGGGGCATCTTAAATTGGTTCTGTTAGATTTATTTGAATGTATTAATGCATTTCCCTTTTCAGAGTCATCACTGATTGAAAATGTGCATTTAAGACAGATAAAGTGTTTAGTATTAATAGATTAATTTCTATTGTCACATATATCTACATTACATTCAGGTATGGAAATTAAGTAGCCACACAAAAACATAAATCACTTATCAAAAAATTCATCCTAGAAAAGATAAAACACTAAAAAGAAGCCTTAAGAAATACAGATGCAATGAGATATAAATTACAAATATATGTCTTCACTGTGTAAACTCATGTTAAGTTTTGAAACACTGTAGGAAGTGTTCTACATAGTTGGCAATTTATTCACATTCCAACAGTGACTGACTTTTTTCAGGGAAAAGCACCTTCAAATATTTACTGCGCTAAACAAATCTGTCAGTAAGGCTCTTTTTTCTTTATCAATTAAAATTCAATTATGTTAAAAAGAAAAAACCTATAATATTCTAGTAAAAATTACACAAAATCTTTTGTGACAGAAAATTTTCTATAGCACAAAACATATATAGAAGGACCTAAAGGGTCATTTTTATATGAGGTGAAGAATTAGAAGCTACAGATATCCTGTTTCACCACTGCAGGTTCCATCAACATATGGTGGGTTGAGGTCATGTCTACTATTTTTAAGAACAAAGATTTGCATGTGAAAAAGAAGCATTAACAGTCAGGAGAGGAAATTAGCATATGAAATGTATTACTTGCCAGCAAACTTAAATGCCTTGATTACAATGATTACTACTAGTGTGAGAAATATTCTAAACACCACAATTCAA
This sequence comes from Scolopax minor, assembly GCA_028566535.1. Classification (NCBI taxonomy): domain Eukaryota; kingdom Metazoa; phylum Chordata; class Aves; order Charadriiformes; family Scolopacidae; genus Scolopax; species Scolopax minor. The sequence goes on along the minus strand of JAOXNG010000001.1, from coordinate 162,659,565 downwards.
AAGCAGCAATATTGTGTAAGAATTTTTACAGCATGGATTAGTTTTAACTGCCTCTTTGGCAGCAAAAAGTACTTTCAGTATACTCCTGGACATTTTTCACAGGTTCATTCCTCTTGTATTTGCTCTCCAGCAACTGTCCTTGCACATTTTGCTCTCCTTGTACACTGTCTCTCTTTGACATCCCCATTGAAACTAGAATTGTGTCCATTCCTCCTTTGTACTCTGACTAGCCTTCTCCATCATAGGCATCCACGTGCCATTTTCATGTGCGTCTTTCATCGATGCTTCACCCCCAAGACTGTAGCCTGGACACTGCCATTCTCTGCCCAACCTCTGTTTGTGCCTGGGATTGCCATGAGCCAGGTTCAGGAACTTGCCCTTAAGTGGTTGAACTTCATGAGGTTCACACAGGCTCACCTTTCAAGCCTGTCCAGGTCCCTCTGGATGGCATCCCTTCCCTTCAGTGTGTCAACCATGCCACACAGCTTGGTGTCGTCAGCAAACTTGCTGAGGATGCAAGATGCTTTGGAGGACAAAGAACAAAAAGAACAACATCCTCTAATTTATGCCCTATGATCAAGCTTCTAATATCTGTGCCATATCTGTGCCATACTCTTTTCATTGAGAAGAATGTGGAATGGTGATAGTCCAACAGAAATAAGTACTTTCTATGAAAAGAGCTAATATGAATTCTTTTACTAAAATAGAAATCTTTAAATATTTTAAAATAACTAAATAATTACTGAATACACAGTACTCTCTCACATAATCCACATATTACTTTACCCCACAAAATTACATAAAATATAGTCTGTATTAATGTAAACTTTTTAAAAAATATATTTTATATTCATTATTTTTTTTGCTTCTAAAAGTCTGAGCCACTTCATTCAGCATACAATAAATCCCTGAATCACAGAGAGGTAACAAAGTAAGAAGGCATTTTATTTAACAGTGGATATTAAAAAAAAAAAAAAGTTTTATCTTGCTTGTTAAAGTAAGATGAGAAGTTTTATATTAACTAGTCTGGGAAGCCTTAGGGGCCACTGAAAGCTTTTTAATTGCATATTTAATTAGGAATGTGTTAGAGAGCTACTGTTCAGCTTTTCTGAAGCTCATGGATCCTGACAAAATGTCTGCTTTTAAGCCATTTTGTCTCCTGAAATGTTTTCTAAAAAGTGGGTTAAACAGAAGAAGCTTTAATTTTGGCTATTTTCACTTCAAAGGGATTTTATTGTTCTATCAATCCTAGTGTAAAACCAAGGTGAAATGACATCTTCAAAAGTAAGAATTTTCTGGGAAAATAAGACATACAAAAGAACAAACTTTAAAGATTCTAACAATTTATTGTTCTGGCTAGCTCACTAGCCATGGTAGAAGATGAAAGAAGGAAAGAGGGGGATTATGTCTCGCTACTACAGGTACAGAGTTTGCAAAAATGAAACATCAGCCACTTCCCGTGGCTGGAGCTGAAGAGAATTAAATTCATAGATATTTTCTTTATATTCTTGGTAGGACAGAACTGCCAGCAATTGTCAGGGTTCCCAGCATTTGCTCTAAACCTGGCCAAAATGTGACAAGCCCAGTATGTCTTCCGCTCAGTGCTCAGTCACACTGCTTTTACCAAAAAAGTTGTCTGACAGAAGTTTGTTTGGAATTTAGGCTGCCTCAGAAGTGCTAGCTTCCCCTGAGGTAATTTAATGGATAAAGAAGGGCAGCCCCAACAAAATCTGACAGCACTTCAACTCCCAGTATTGCAGGTATGAATACACATTAATTATGGCTGGATAAAAATGCTTCTGAAACATAGGCTAAACCAGTAAAGTAAGCTGATGACTTTTTAATGAAACACAGCATTTGCATAAGTACGGTCTTTTAGAGGAGGAATGGAAAATTTTTCTCGTTTTGTTTTTTGGGTTTTTTTACATGACAGTCTCCGTGTTCAAGGTAGTTGTATTAAATAAATGTTTAGAAATATATGGAAATTAGTTAAAGTGGGATTTTTTACACTGAAAAATAAATACATGTTGAAAAACAACTAAATAATTAAATTACATGTTAAATCAGTACAGCTAAAAGAAGAGAGTGTGCAAATGTATTTTGATACATACAAAAAAGAAATCCACCAAACTTGACATGATATATGAGTGGTCACAGAGTTTTTTAAGAACATGAAAGTGCTAATGCATTGCTGTCTTTATTTCACCTTCACTCAATAACACAACCAAACATCTGAGATTCCCTCGAGTATATGTTCTCAGGTAACTTAAGCTATGCCTTTCATGACCAGTAAAATCCTGCAAGTAGTGCCCAGACCTTCTATTAATATCACAACTGCAATTTTTCTGTTTTCTGAGTGAACCACATCCATACCTTACAATAATCCATTGTATTATATTATGATAGACCATGGCAAATATATTTGAAAGCATGAAATAAAGGCTGTTAGAAATAACTTGATTTAAGGAAATAGTCTTGAATATCAACCAATCCTAGCTCTTATGAGGGACTCACATTTCTTTTCTGTCATCTACTATTCCTTATCAAACTTATCCAAAATAGAATCCTATTAAAAATATTTTAACTTTAAATTTGACTGCTCAAAGGCAATTCTTTAAGAGTAATCATATATTGAATTATCTCCTGATTTGCAACTTTACAATTTATCTGTTTGTTTGTTTGTTTATAAATGGGAATGGTCTTTTAGTGTGTAAACTTTAGAGTTTACACACTAACTCCAACAGTAGAGACTAAGAAAATGCTTCAGTCTTGATTATGGAAAAGAAATAACTAACTCTGATCGGTAGACATATTCACACATTAGCCAGAAGTGACATCTCTACTAATATTGGGTGCAAGAACAGTATTCTTGTTTTCAGTCATACAAACTGAAGTTACAGATTTGACACAGTTTTATGGAATTAGAGTAGGGTGACTTCATTCATACCTTTCCTTATGGAATCAGTTATATACATTCATTCATTGATTGTTTTTCCATTCTAAAGGCTAATACAAGCAGCATTGTGTAGAGCACAGTCTTGACAACTGTTACACAAACCTGTAAAACACAGATGTGAGGTGAGATGAGCTCCATTATCATCAGTATTCCAGTGATGTTCACTTCTGTGTTTCGATATCAAAAATAAACAGCTAATTCTCTAGTAACTCTATGTCTGGCTTAGACAGTCTCTTGAGGGAAAGCTGACTGGTTTAGTCAGTTAAATCTTGTTAAAAACATATAATGCAGCCTCACAAGAAAAATATCTTTGAGGAAGTGTTATGTCATATAGCTATGACTGCATCTTCTACTTAAAGCACCTACCAATGGAGTTCCAAGGTTATAAACGGTCCTAAATTCTTACTAGACTATTGTTACCTTGGACACACAAAAAGACACAATGGTTGAAAAAGATTGAACTCCAAGTGCCCAAGAGTGACTCTATTTGACTCTGATGTCAAACATATCCTGGGCTGCATTAAAAGAAGCACAGCCAGCAGGTTGAGGGAGGTGATTCTGCCCCTCTACTCTGCTCTTATGAGACCCCACCTGGAACACTGTGTCCAGCTCTAGAATCCTCAACACAGGAAGGACATGGACCTGTTGGAATGAGTTCAGAGGAGGGCCATGGAGATGGACTCCAAAGGACTGGAGCACCTCTTCTATGAGAACAGAGAGAGTTGGGGTTATTCATCCTGGAGAAGAGAAGACTCAGGAAGACCTTGTTGGGGGTATTTCAGTACTTAAAGGGGGCTTATAAGAAATATGGGAATGGACAAACATTTTAGCAGAACCTGTTGCAATAGGACAAGGGGTAATGATTTCAAACTAAAAGAGGGTAGATTTAGTCTAGATATAATGAAGAAATTTTTTTACAATGAGGGTGGTGAAACACTGGAACACGTTGCCAGAGAGGTTACCTAAGTCCCATCCTTGGAAACATCCAAGGTCAGGTTGGATGGGGCTCTGAGCAACCTGATCTAGTTGAAGATGTCCCTGCTTATTGCAAGGGGATTGGACTAGATGACCTTTAAAAGTCCTTTCTAACTCTAACCATTTTATGATTCTATGAATTTTTGCCATAATATCTTTCCTTCCTTTCATGTTCCCAGAAAAAGTTATGGTTCTCTAATACTCGCTGGGTAGGATGACCCTTTTAACTATGCGTTTGCATATTTGGGAATCATCATACACTACATAATACACAAAGATTAATTGAGAGAAGGTCCCATGATTATGTTTGTCTTAGAGTTTACTGAGAGAGAGAAAAAAAAATTGTCTTAGTGGCCCTCCAATCTAGGGACATCCAGTGCATCTACTGAAAACCTATTTGCAAAAATCCCCAAAGACTAGTACACCAAAAAAGGCACATGCAATAAAATCAAACCTATCATCTGTCCCTATCCTTTTTCATTAAATCTATAATGAATGAGTTATCCCACAAAATAAAGATCCACTGGGGATTTTGTTGCACTACAGCAGCAGATTTAAGAATCAGACTCACTGTCTTTATCTCAAAAATTTTTAATCTAGATTCATGTTTTAGAGATGAACAATAGAGAATGAGATACAGTTGAAAGCATTATGAAAAAATTATAATGTTTTACTTATCTCATATTAGTTCCACATTCTTAAGCTTTTTAGTAACCAAATTAGTTAACACATCTCTGCGGTCACGCTTAGTTCATAAACTTAAAATAAGAAGTGTCTTAAATGGAGCAGGATAGAAAAGCAGGCTGGCAGCTTGCCATACTGGCTTGGACTACTGACATATTTTACCCAGTGCTACAACATTCAGTTTTACCAGTTACAGTAAGAACAGTGTTCTTACTAAAAAACAATCTGCTTTCAAATGAGGCCTTGTTTACTTCCAAAATAAAAACTCACAACTGAGAAAAAAATTATCTCAAAGTATTAAATACAGATCTTTTAAGGATTCCCAGATAAAGTTCTCTTTGTTTCATTTTAAAGAAATACTGTCTTACATTGAGTAAATCCTCAGGTAAAATCTCTGCAATATCTCCCATGGCTTGTTAATCAAATTTAAGAGTACTCTATTTACATGTTGCTTTTAAAGTAGAAAAGGCATAAACCTTTCAACCTATAAAGAAGGCTGAGCATCAATGCTTCCTATTTTCTTCCATACGGTTCTGGGTAAAAGCAGGTGATGCTATTGCATTTTTCCCCTGATGTCTCTTAAGAGAGATGAAGTCTTGTAATTTTGTTTTTTTAATCATTATTTTTATTGTGGGTCAAAAGGTTTCTCCAGAGCTTGTGGAGCGGGCTTCTAGTTTTAAGAAGATTTAGGGGCGAGGAAGGTGTCTTAGGAATGATAATGTCCTAATATCAGCAAATAAAAGACACAAAGAGCATTGCTCATTCGTAGCTGGGTGTAATCTACAGCGCATTAGAGGACATTAAAAGTATGTTAAAGAGAAAAGTGAAGAAGCATACTTCCATATGATATTTAGACATTTGGAAAGAGATCTGAAATTAGATTTGGAAGCCAAAGAAAATCTAGAAGGTTTAGCATAGGAGGTGAAAAATTGGGGTATATCACTCCACTGCATTTTTAAACAAAGGTTTAGATTCTCAATGATAATTCTATAATGTTCCTTTTGTTATTTTCTGACAGCACCCAGCTTTTGCCTCACAAAGAGAAAGGCAGTCTGCTTCACAGAATCCACAAGAATTCAGCAAGAGTGGGAAGCCTTTTATTTTCCAAGAACAGATGATTGTCTACATCTAGCAAGATACCTGTTCCTATCTAATGGTTTCTATGAAGTTCCCACTTTGCACAGATTGGCAGCTTGTGATATGAAAGGCAGCAGCATTCCCACAGTCAAGAACTCAACAGGAGTCCTGCAAGGTAAGATACTATCAATTCACTGATCACAAGTCAGTAAGTTCCAGGGATGCCGCTTCACACAAAGAGCCCAGCACTATCATTTTGTGAAACAGCAGTCCTTGGGTCAACAGGAGCTCCATGGCGTGCTCTCACTTCCCCCATTATCAAATTCATTAGAATTTCTAGAGAAATTATAGCAAGCATAAAACAATCTGTTTATATAATTGTGCGCATTTCTTTGTATGTACGTGCATGTGTAGATATCTCTATATATAGACTTATGCTTCAGGATATGTCCTGGTCTTTTGTTTCAAATTCACTTCCTTGGTATCAAAGAAGCTGCTTGTAGCCTCTTACTATTTTACCATGTTTTCTATGTCCCAAAACCTCATCTGCCTCCAGCAGATATTTGCAAGGAGGAACTTAGCAGAGCAGGGATTTGCTTTTCTTCATCAGTGTGGAGTTCTGTCATCCAATCTGTGCTGGATTCCTATCATCTTTGAGACAGTAAGGTGTGATATTTGAGTTTTAACTCATTTTGCATCTTCCCTATTTAATTAAAAGAGAAGCTACCTAATACTCCACAATAGAGAATTTACAAAATACAAATACTTTAATGAAGTTGGTTGCAACATTTAAAGTTGGAACAAAAGATTTCTGTTTCGCAGTGCCACAATCATTTTCTCCTTCCATCCCTCTGAAGTTCTCAGATTTTGTCATGACTTATCTAAATTTCAAATTTATCAATGTTTTTCAGCTGTACAACCCTATTTTGATCATCCAATCTCATGGAAAATTAATTATATTTTCCTTAGCACTCAACACAAATACTCTTTGCTTAGTGGATATTATGTACCAATAGATCCCTTTAAATTATTACATATGTTCATTGGTATAAGATATATAATTTTTTTGTTGTGCTATTATTAAAAAACAGGAAAATAAACTTCAAGGCTTAGTATCATGTTGGTTTAATAGACAGAAACTGATACTTGAGGTAACATTCTCATTACTGTAATTTGTCCACTATGGGCCAAAAATGCTTGTGATTTGCACTTATATGAAACATACTTTTCATATAAATTGATTACTTTAATCTAATTCTGAATCAGTTAGGATGTAATTCAGTTTAAGATTATTTTATTCATCTTTTACTTGCTAATTGTCTCTCTATTTTTCTATATCATGCCATTCCAAGGAATTAAATCAAAATTCTGTATGTATAAAAATTTCCCCAAACAATATATTCAAATTATTTATTTGAGGGGAAAGAGTTTATGGAGGGCTTCTTGATGAAGAACCAGATGTTCACTGTGAAAAGTAAATACTGCCTGCTTTTGTAGGAAATTCTAAGTGAGCATTTCTGGTTTAGAACCAATCAATTCCTTGGTTCCCAATGCCTTGGGACATGTTATTTTTTTCCTGAACAGCCAAGAACTGCCACAGATAATTCATGAGCCCTTGATAGGCCTCAATGAGCAAGAAGAGACCACGCAAAAGAACTATCACCCTCAAACACATTAGCTGTGTAAGTATTTGACCTCAGAAATGTACTTTCTGAAAAGGGAAACACCTTCTCCCTTTCTTGATGTGACAGAAATTTCTGGAGCAAATGATGCCCAAGCAGTTTAACAGGAATAATTAGGGACAGTATAAAAGAACATAGCAAATTAATTATCTGACTTCTAGCAGAACTACACGGGGTACTGAATCACGCTATGAAACGTTATACTTCAGGACTTTGATCCTGCCTGAGAGTAAAGAAAAAAAAATAATTGTATTTTGAAAAGGAATAAGAGTGATTGCTTATGCAAAACAAGTCTATAAAATTTGCTGCTGTGACAAGTCCAGAAGCTGTGGTATGTTTAGTAACAAATTAATAGTGATACGATCTTCAGACTCCTCTGAATGCACAGCATGAAGCAACATCAATCACTTTCCCTGCTTCTTTCCACTCTCTCAGTTGACTCCAAAGTGTGCATCTAATCCATTTATATCATAATTAATACTCACCTTCACTTAAATGTTACCCTTTTCTACTTGACATCCTCTGACTCCTACAAATGCATATTAAGATGAATCAGAGAACAGTATTTTGACTGCAAAAGAGACCACAGAAATCTTTATATGATTGACATATGAGCAAGTCCATGGGAATCAGCATTTGTGATATGTTGTTTATCTTAGATAAATCATAGAATCATAGAATGATACAATGGTTTGAGTTGGAAGGGACCTTTAAAAATCATGTAGTCCAATGCTCCTGCCATGATCAGAGACATCATTATTAGCTCACGTTCCTCAAAACCCCATCCAACCTGACCTTGAACACTTACAGTGATGAGGCATACACACCTATATGGACAACCTGGTCCAGTGTCTCAACACCTTTGCTGTAAAAAAATTCTTCCTTAAATCCAATCTAAATTGTTGGTTCACAGTAGGCTGAACATGAGCCAGCAGTGTGCCCAGGTGACCAAGAAGTCCAGCAGCATCCTAGCCTGTATCAGGAACAGCGTGTTGAATAGGACCTGAGAGGTGATCGTCCCCCTGTACTCGGCACTGGTGAGTATTGTGCCACCTCGAGTATTGTGTCCAGTTTTGGGCCCCTTACCACAAGAAAGACATTGAGGTGTTGGAGCGAGAGCTCGGCAGGTGTTCTTGTGTTGATCAGATGAAGGCCTTGAGATCAGTAAAACAATGTCCTTATGTGGTGATGTGTATGTGGTGTGAAATGTAGCAAATTGATAGCAATGTACCAAAATAGTATTGTTGTTAGCTAGGAGGGATAAACTTTTAATGTAGTCAGTTTTATTGCTCACAACGGTGTATGGACATCCACTTGTAAACTATGTGTGTAAAGAGCATAACAATGATCAAAAAACAGAAACTATATATGCTGGAAATGTGAAACAATAAACATCTTCGCTTCACCACTTAGCAGAGTCCATGCCTCCAGTGCCACAGTGAGGCCATGTCTCTTTTCCCAAGTTACAGGCCTCGGGACTAGAGGAAATGGCCTCTAGTTGCACCAGGAGAGGTTCAGGATGGATGTTCTTCACAGAAAGTGTATCATGCATTTGAATACCTTCCTGGAGGTATTCAGAAGACGAGTTGACATGGTGGTCGGGGGTATGGTTTAGTGTAGGTTGGTAGTGTGTGGGTGTGGTGTGTGGTTGTGTCTTTCAGTTTTGTTCATGTTTTTTTGTCTGTTGGGTTTTTTTTGGTTTGGGTTTGTTTGGTTTTTTATGGTTGGACTAGATGATCTTAAAGGTCCTTTATAACCTAGGCTTTCTGTGATTCTGTGAATCTACCCTCTTTTAATTTAAAATTGTTGCCCCTTGGTCTGCCACAAGCCCTGGTAAAAAAATATGTCTCCTTATAAGGCTCCTCTAAGTACTCAATGGCCACAATAATGTGTCCCTGAGCTTTCTCTTCTCCAGGCTGAACCACACCAACTCTCTCAGCTTGTCTTCATAGGAGAAGTGTTCCAGCCTTCTGATCATTTTTGTGACCCTTCTTCAGACCTGCTCCAGAAAACCCATGTCTTTCTTGTACTGGGGACCCCAGAATTGGATGCAGTACTGCATGTGGGCTCTCATGAGGTCAGAATAGAAGGGGACAACCACCTCCCTCAACCTTTTGGCCATGTTTCTTTTGATGTAGCCCAGGAAGTGGTTGGCTTTCTTCCCTGTGAGAGCATGTTGCCAGCTCATGTCCAGCTTTTCATCCACCAGTACCCCCAAGTCCTTCTCTACAAGACTACTCTCAATCCCTTCATCCCCAAGCCTGTCTTGATAGTGTTGCCCTGACCCACAAACAGGACCTTGCACTTAGCCTTTTTGAACTTCATGAGGTTCACATGGGTCAACTCCTGAAACCTACCAAACTCCCTCTGAATGGCATCCCTTCCCTCAAGCAAACCAAATGCACCAACTTGTTGTCATCTGTGAAATTGCTGAGGGCACACTCAATCCCACCATATATATGCCATGGATGAAGCTATTGAATAGTATTGGTCCAAATACAGACTCTTGAAGCATACCACTCATTACACTGTGCAATGTACTGCTCATTACAATGTACACCAAGTGGCTTACACTTAGACATTGAGCCATTGACTGTAACTCTGGGCATGGCCATCCAGCCATTTCCTTATTGTTACCTCAAACCAAGACATGGTCCAACCATCAAAACTATATGTCTCTGATACAGATGTAAGAATGTTGTGAGGAAACATGTCTACTTCCTTTGAGAAGTCCAGGTAGATAACATTTGTGGTTCTTCCCTTTTCTGATTCAGTGGACAAGGGAAAATGAAAGGGAACGTAATTTTTTTCATAAACTATTTGTATGTCAGGTGGCAGATCAATAAGTTAGAATGGGGTCGTAACTGACAGCCAAGCAAAGAACTCATACACAATTTAAAGAGGTGGTGAAATAATTGTGCGGGTATTTTGATTTGGTTTGTTTCTTTGGGGATTTTTATGTTTGGTTGGTTGGTTGGTTTACTCAGGAAATGAAAATATATAGATTTTAGTCCTACCAAGATTATTTAAAAAAAAAATCAATGCTATCAACTACTGTATTTCTGAATGATATTTCTGAGCACAATACTTCAAAGATCTAGAAGGTTACTTTGCAGATCCCAAACACCCACAGACAGAAGACATTTGTTGAGATGTCCATTTATCTCTCTTAAAGTTTTCAACAGAAGCCTTCTCAGATGTCAGAAAGGATATAGAGGCTGTTGTGGTTTTTTTCTCATTTAAAATCTTTCAGAATTTAAATCTAGATGTTAAAAAACTATTTGTATTTATCATAAGAGTAAAGATGTTCTTCAATCACTGAAAATTACTTAAAACATTAAGACAAATTAGGTAAGTGTGGATGTTTAGACTGGTCACCAGATCCATTGATAAATTTGAGAAAGTAGTCCTAACAGAAAGAAATACAGACTTGTGGGATGTCTTTTTTATTAAACGTGTGAATAAAAATCACCTGTTTTTAAATTTCAAGAGCATTTCAATTAATTATTTATTTATTTATCTACATATCTGTAGTCTGTATTTGAAGTCTTATTTTATACTTTCTGTACCCTTTTTTAAGATACAGAAAATGAGAGGATTTATATTTACTATAAAATCCATAGATTACAGACTCTTGTGATATAGATCCTGTGAGTAAAAGTTGTTCTTTTAATTGCCTCATTTTTTCTTATTTAAAACTTAACACATGCACTGATAATGATTTTACAATGTCATGAGCAATGTCAAAGCATTTGCTAAGCTGAAATGTGAATGCCATGCAAATCCCATATTTAACCTGTATTAAAATTCAGCTATATTAACACCAGTATTTGGCCACTCTCTAAGAATTTATTTCTAATCAAACCTTAATTTACCCAGAAAGACTAGTCTGCAAAGCATGCATTCATGACGTTACAATATGAATTCAATCATCTTTTCTGTGTCCAAAAGGGAAGAAACTAAATGTAATATGAGGACTCTACTTCACTAGTCTAGAACTGATTGCAATATAAAAACAGAAAACTGATTAGTATGTATATTTAAATCCAAAAAATGCCACAAATATTTTAAAAATAAACAAAGGATGATTTTTTTTTTTTTTCCTGCACAGAAACAGTTTTATTGGAGACACTCAGTTTTCAAAGATGCTGGTTGTTTTCAGCAAGAGTGAGAAACCTTACTCCCTCCCCTGAAGTTCAGCATGAACTGAAAGAGACTCAAAACCTCAAAGGAGTGAGCCAAAAGCAATTACTTAATATGAAATATGTCCATGTGCCTACCAGGGATGATAGTGACTGGGAAAATTTATTTTTATACTCTGGAAAGTGTGCTTTACACTTTGCAGGTGGAATCAAGAAAAAATGTGTGCCCTGAAGATCTCACAGGTTACTTACAATAAGCTTTCAGTGTTTCACCTTTTGTGTAAGCCCTGAGGAGCAACAATCTTCGAACATTAGGGAAGAGTCAGAAAATATATAAACTATGTCATCAAAAAGGGCAAGAACAGGAGTTTATATTGTAAATGCTAGAAACCCCTCCTGTTCCAGGTTGGTAAAGAAAATTGAACATAGGAGGCAAGAAATATAGAACCTGATATAAATCACAGAAAGATAAATAAGAATCTGTTGTTTTCCCCTAACTTTGCACCAAGGCTACAGTTACCTATTTAATCAGCATGTTATTCCTTCTGTTAGTCCCTCTGGGGAACTAGGAGCAGCTCCACATATATCAATAGACAATTTCATGTTCTCTCAATTGATCACTATTTTTTTCAGTCCTCTGGAAATAAAAATAAGTAATTCTATCATCTTTCTTTACAAAATAACTTTTGGTACCTTTCTGATCTTTCCAGAAGAAAAACAGGAAGGACTTAAAGGGATAAGAATATATAAGCTTTCACACAAATTATATTAACCTACATTACTAATGATGAGAAAGACAACCTCAACATTTCTGAGTTCATCCAAAAATAGATTCACAATTTGGCTATATTAAGAAAGGTTATTGCCTGTAAAGCTAGTTGAGCATTTTACTTTGCTCTAGAAACCTCTATTAAAAAAATGAGACTTCCTTCTGAATTTAAAAGTTTAATGTTCTTTCCATGGTTGTACCACAATAATAATAATAATTTAAAAGTACATACGTACTTTACTATATTTTAAAAACTGTGGTATTTATAAGCATCTGTAATTTTTGGATTGAGTGGAAGGTATCCAACATTTCACATGGTATGTATGTCTTTGCAGTTTACTGTTGTCACATTTCTGAAAGAAAAGTTGAGATCACACAAATTATTTCAATCTGGAGATAATTTTAATCAAAATAGTCTGAATAGTTAGACAGAGGGTGACTCATGTCTTTTCCCTTCTGAATCTGAAATCGAGAAATTTAAAAATTTTGTAGTTTTCTCCTAAATAAAACCTTGACAGCTGTGTTCTGTACAAAGATATCTTTGCAACTACCTCATATGATCGGTATTTTTTGGTTCAGGGAGCTAATTGAAAAATAGTGTGAAACTTAAAACCAAATTTCAAGGAGAAATATTTTACATCTAGATTTATATTGCACTTCCTCTGAATAGTCGTCTGAGCAAAGAGGAAGACTAGTGTTTAATTACCGTCTTAAGACATCTTATATCAGCCCACTAAGTTTATGGCATGTATGTTGCATATCTTTTTTAGTTGTTTAAAGCTTTTAAATTTGAAGAACTGACATTTGTCAACTTTATGTTTTAGATCAGAAGGAAAGTAACAGAAAAGTGTTGATTCCAAAAGTCTTGAATATTTTATCCTGCTACCAGGCAATGTTCATGTGTTCATAATGATGGTAAGGAATTACTAATCAGTTAAGTAGAAAGAAAGAGATTCTCAAACCATAAGACCTTTCCTACAGGAGAGATTTAACATCATTATTTTTGAAATATGACCTTCCCAGCAGCATTCGTAATTATACTTCCAAATTAGAACTAATAGACTCTTGAAATCAGCCTCTTAGTTACTGAGTGTCAATTCCATTCCACATAAAAAAATGAGTTTTCAAAATAAATTGGAAACTTTATACTACAGAGGAATGCAGGTATTCTTGAATCCTAAATAGAAATAAGTATCATCTACTTTTTGAGGTTTAGCAATGAATATTAAAGGCAGATTGATCTTGCTGTCAGACTTGAAAATAAGATGTAAAATGAAGTAAAATAAAAGTACTAATATTAGGAATTTTTTTTTTATTTTTCTGCCTATGTCTATGTATTAATATAATAAATAGTGAAATAAAAATAGCTATACGGTTCATAAAGTAGAATATACAGTTACTTGGTGCCAGATTTCTTTGTTTCAGATAATTTGACTTTATTATATTTGACATATATATATATTATATATATATGTATATATTAACCTTTATGGTCTACAGCTGAATTCTGAATCATAAGTTAATTGAGATCTTATGATAACAAAAGGATGGGCAACACAGTGAGAAGACATTGAGATATTCTAAAGGCTGTTACTGACCCTCCTATTTCCTGTGATAGTAGATCTTCAGAATAGAACACAAATGGTTCAGGCTAAAGAAAAAAATCTGCTTTGTGACACTGAAGTGATGGATTACTCCAATGGGAGGGTAAACATCTCCTTTCTGAGAGGTGTGCAAACCAATTTACATCTTCTTTATTTTTATTTCATATTATAAGATTTGGTTTGATTCTAAACTTCTAGGAAGATAACACCTCTGTAAGGTTTCTCAAACACTAACATCATCCAGATAGATAGAGATTAGAGGTAAGAGATTTCATCTTTTACCTTTGAAAATGATCCAATTTCAGCTTGCAAAAAAGTACCCATCTGAGTACTAGGTACAGATACTACACACCTAATGGCACTCATCTAGCTTCTGAAACATTTACCCCACACATTCACATGCAAATTCACATGCTCTGTACACAATTATATCTGTGTACCCAAACACCAGCAGGTTGAGAGAGGTTATCATCCCTCTCTGTTCTGCCCTGGTGAGGCTCCATGTGGAGTACTGTGTCCAGTTCTGGGCCCCCCGGTTCAAGAAGAACAGGCAATTGACTGCTGGAGAGGATACAGCAAAGGGCTACAAAGATGATTAGGGAACTGGAACACCTCTCTTCCAAGGAGAGGCTGAGGGACTTCAGTCATTTTAGTCTGGAGAAGATAAAACCAAGGGGGGATCCAATCAACTCCTATAAATACTTAAAGGGTAGATGTCAAGTGGATGGGGTCAGTCTTTTTTCAGTGATGCCAAGTGACAGGACAAAGGGCAATAGGCACAAACTTGAACATAAAAAGTTTTATCTAAACCCAAGGAGGAACTTCTTTACTTTGAAGGTGGCAGAGCACTGGAACAGGCTGCCCAGAGAGGTGATGGAATCTCCATGTTTGGATACATTCAAAACCTGCTTGGACATGTTCTTGTGCAACCTGCTCTAGGTGGATCTGCTTTGGCAGGGGGGTTATACTAGGTGATCTCGAGATCCCATCCAACCCCATATCATTCTGTGATATTTTGAACAAATGCATGTACACCTTTCACATGTGGCCCCCAGACCCATAGTCCTTGACTGAAAAAGAGAAATACACCCAGAAGGA